>OZ007592.1:52500607-52533107 GCA_963931845.1 Maratus michaelseni | reverse complement strand
TCTCAAAGCGTTGATAACACTAGTTTACAGAATGTCCGCGAATTCTGTGGTTTTTGATTTTTATCATTGAAGCATATATCTGCGTTAAGATTAGTTTCGCGTCATGAGACGTTTTTTAAGCAATCCAGAACATTTTTGCTAACAATTTACCTATTTTGAGATTTTTGTAATACAGGGTAAAATGAACATATTGCCAAATATGCTGAAATTAGTATTTAATAAATAGTTATCGAAGTCGCCAAAAATGTTGTATAAAATTTTAGAAAGGCCTAAAATATATGTTGCATTGCACAAATAGAAAAATGTAAATAAACATTGCAGTATCAATAAATGATTGTCGTTGAATTTGAAAAAGATCATAAAAATGGTAGAAAAACTACTTGGAAACATTTCCAAAAAACAGTGACAGCAAAAGAAATTCTGATTTTATGAATGCTTTTTCAGATGCACTTGATTATACATCATAGGAAGTCAAAAAAGAACTGAGTGGACTAGCTATAGCGGTTATTTTGACTGCAAAAAAAAAAAAAATTTCACGAAGAGACTCAAAAAATATCGAGTCGTGATAAAAACATAAAATTTCGGAGTTCCAGCGAAGAATTTTTTAAAGAGGTCTCCTTTCTCGAAACATGACATAGGGACAGTATATCTCATTTGCATTTCAATATTTTTAACCTATTTTTGCATTAAATATGTGATACTACAGCGTCTTTTTTTTTTTTTTTTTTTTTTTTTTTTAAGGAGGATACTTTTACTTTCAGTGTCTCTTTCAAAAACCCCATAAAATAATCCGCAAACAAAATCGAAAAAAATAAACAGAAGGTTAATTTATGAGCAGGGATGAACTTGAGGTGACTCCATGAGTGAATTTAAATTAGAACAGTGAAAAGTTATCTTGTACTAAAATGTCAGGAATAATAATAATAATAATAAAAAAAAAAAGTGATCCAAAATCCTGTGACTGATGAACGTAGACATGTAAAGAAAAGAAAATGTTGTCCACAGAATTGATTTAAATAACATCTCCGATATTTTGAAACTGTTGTTTTAAGAGAATTAATCTAAACTGTGCGATTGTTTATAGAGAGAAAAGTGTTAAGTATGAGAACCATGCAATGTTTGTTTAAATCCATTGAGAATAAAAATGTCGAGTGCAATCACAACGTTTATGTAAAAAAATTTGAAAAATGTGAACAGATATGAAATAGAAGCTTTCTGATCTCAAAGCGTTGATAACACTAGTTTACAGAATGTCCGCGAATTCTGTGGTTTTTGATTTTTATCATTGAAGCATATATCTGCGTTAAGATTAGTTTCGCGTCATGAGACGTTTTTTAAGCAATCCAGAACATTTTTGCTAACAATTTACCTATTTTGAGATTTTTGTAATACAGGGTAAAATGAACATATTGCCAAATATGCTGAAATTAGTATTTAATAAATAGTTATCGAAGTCGCCAAAAATGTTGTATAAAATTTTAGAAAGGCCTAAAATATATGCTGCATTGCACAAATAGAAAAATGTAAATAAACATTGCAGTATCAATAAATGATTGTCGTTGAATTTGAAAAAGATCATAAAAATGGTAGAAAAACTACTTGGAAACATTTCCAAAAAACAGTGACAGCAAAAGAAATTCTGATTTTATGAATGCTTTTTCAGATGCACTTGATTATACATCATAGGAAGTCAAAAAAGAACTGAGTGGACTAGCTATAGCGGTTATTTTGACTGCAAAAAAAAAAAAAAAAATTTCACGAAGAGACTCAAAAAATATCGAGTCGTGATAAAAACATAAAATTTCGGAGTTCCAGCAAAGAATTTTTTAAAGAGGTCTCCTTTCTCGAAACATGACATAGGGACAGTATATCTCATTTGCATTTCAATATTTTTAACCTATTTTTGCATTAAATATGTGATACTACAGCATCTTTTTTTTTTTTTTTTTTTTTTTTTAAGGAGGATACTTTTACTTTCAGTGTCTCTTTCAAAAACCCCATAAAATAATCCGCAAACAAAATCGAAAAAAATAAACAGAAGGTTAATTTATGAGCAGGGATGAACTTGAGGTGACTCCATGAGTGAATTTAAATTAGAACAGTGAAAAGTTATCTTGTACTAAAATGTCAGGAATAATAATAATAATAATAAAAAAAAAAAGTGATCCAAAATCCTGTGACTGATGAACGTAGACATGTAAAGAAAAGAAAATGTTGTCCACAGAATTGATTTAAATAACATCTCCGATATTTTGAAACTGTTGTTTTAAGAGAATTAATCTAAACTGTGCGATTGTTTATAGAGAGAAAAGTGTTAAGTATGAGAACCATGCAATGTTTGTTTAAATCCATTGAGAATAAAAATGTCGAGTGCAATCACAACGTTTATGTAAAAAAATTTGAAAAATGTGAACAGATATGAAATAGAAGCTTTCTGATCTCAAAGCGTTGATAACACTAGTTTACAGAATGTCCGCGAATTCTGTGGTTTTTGATTTTTATCATTGAAGCATATATCTGCGTTAAGATTAGTTTCGCGTCATGAGACGTTTTTTAAGCAATCCAGAACATTTTTGCTAACAATTTACCTATTTTGAGATTTTTGTAATACAGGGTAAAATGAACATATTGCCAAATATGCTGAAATTAGTATTTAATAAATAGTTATCGAAGTCGCCAAAAATGTTGTATAAAATTTTAGAAAGGCCTAAAATATATGCTGCATTGCACAAATAGAAAAATGTAAATAAACATTGCAGTATCAATAAATGATTGTCGTTGAATTTGAAAAAGATCATAAAAATGGTAGAAAAACTACTTGGAAACATTTCCAAAAAACAGTGACAGCAAAAGAAATTCTGATTTTATGAATGCTTTTTCAGATGCACTTGATTATACATCATAGGAAGTCAAAAAAGAACTGAGTGGACTAGCTATAGCGGTTATTTTGACTGCAAAAAAAAAAAAATTTCACGAAGAGACTCAAAAAATATCGAGTCGTGATAAAAACATAAAATTTCGGAGTTCCAGCAAAGAATTTTTTAAAGAGGTCTCCTTTCTCGAAACATGACATAGGGACAGTATATCTCATTTGCATTTCAATATTTTTAACCTATTTTTGCATTAAATATGTGATACTACAGCATCTTTTTTTTTTTTTTTTTTTTTTTTTTTAAGGAGGATACTTTTACTTTCAGTGTCTCTTTCAAAAACCCCATAAAATAATCCGCAAACAAAATCGAAAAAAATAAACAGAAGGTTAATTTATGAGCAGGGATGAACTTGAGGTGACTCCATGAGTGAATTTAAATTAGAACAGTGAAAAGTTATCTTGTACTAAAATGTCAGGAATAATAATAATAATAATAAAAAAAAAAAGTGATCCAAAATCCTGTGACTGATGAACGTAGACATGTAAAGAAAAGAAAATGTTGTCCACAGAATTGATTTAAATAACATCTCCGATATTTTGAAACTGTTGTTTTAAGAGAATTAATCTAAACTGTGCGATTGTTTATAGAGAGAAAAGTGTTAAGTATGAGAACCATGCAATGTTTGTTTAAATCCATTGAGAATAAAAATGTCGAGTGCAATCACAACGTTTATGTAAAAAAATTTGAAAAATGTGAACAGATATGAAATAGAAGCTTTCTGATCTCAAAGCGTTGATAACACTAGTTTACAGAATGTCCGCGAATTCTGTGGTTTTTGATTTTTATCATTGAAGCATATATCTGCGTTAAGATTAGTTTCGCGTCATGAGACGTTTTTTAAGCAATCCAGAACATTTTTGCTAACAATTTACCTATTTTGAGATTTTTGTAATACAGGGTAAAATGAACATATTGCCAAATATGCTGAAATTAGTATTTAATAAATAGTTATCGAAGTCGCCAAAAATGTTGTATAAAATTTTAGAAAGGCCTAAAATATATGCTGCATTGCACAAATAGAAAAATGTAAATAAACATTGCAGTATCAATAAATGATTGTCGTTGAATTTGAAAAAGATCATAAAAATGGTAGAAAAACTACTTGGAAACATTTCCAAAAAACAGTGACAGCAAAAGAAATTCTGATTTTATGAATGCTTTTTCAGATGCACTTGATTATACATCATAGGAAGTCAAAAAAGAACTGAGTGGACTAGCTATAGCGGTTATTTTGACTGCAAAAAAAAAAAAAAAAATTTCACGAAGAGACTCAAAAAATATCGAGTCGTGATAAAAACATAAAATTTCGGAGTTCCAGCAAAGAATTTTTTAAAGAGGTCTCCTTTCTCGAAACATGACATAGGGACAGTATATCTCATTTGCATTTCAATATTTTTAACCTATTTTTGCATTAAATATGTGATACTACAGCGTCTTTTTTTTTTTTTTTTTTTTTTTTTTTAAGGAGGATACTTTTACTTTCAGTGTCTCTTTCAAAAACCCCATAAAATAATCCGCAAACAAAATCGAAAAAAATAAACAGAAGGTTAATTTATGAGCAGGGATGAACTTGAGGTGACTCCATGAGTGAATTTAAATTAGAACAGTGAAAAGTTATCTTGTACTAAAATGTCAGGAATAATAATAATAATAATAATAAAAAAAAGTGATCCAAAATCCTGTGACTGATGAACGTAGACATGTAAAGAAAAGAAAATGTTGTCCACAGAATTGATTTAAATAACATCTCCGATATTTTGAAACTGTTGTTTTAAGAGAATTAATCTAAACTGTGCGATTGTTTATAGAGAGAAAAGTGTTAAGTATGAGAACCATGCAATGTTTGTTTAAATCCATTGAGAATAAAAATGTCGAGTGCAATCACAACGTTTATGTAAAAAAATTTGAAAAATGTGAACAGATATGAAATAGAAGCTTTCTGATCTCAAAGCGTTGATAACACTAGTTTACAGAATGTCCGCGAATTCTGTGGTTTTTGATTTTTATCATTGAAGCATATATCTGCGTTAAGATTAGTTTCGCGTCATGAGACGTTTTTTAAGCAATCCAGAACATTTTTGCTAACAATTTACCTATTTTGAGATTTTTGTAATACAGGGTAAAATGAACATATTGCCAAATATGCTGAAATTAGTATTTAATAAATAGTTATCGAAGTCGCCAAAAATGTTGTATAAAATTTTAGAAAGGCCTAAAATATATGCTGCATTGCACAAATAGAAAAATGTAAATAAACATTGCAGTATCAATAAATGATTGTCGTTGAATTTGAAAAAGATCATAAAAATGGTAGAAAAACTACTTGGAAACATTTCCAAAAAACAGTGACAGCAAAAGAAATTCTGATTTTATGAATGCTTTTTCAGATGCACTTGATTATACATCATAGGAAGTCAAAAAAGAACTGAGTGGACTAGCTATAGCGGTTATTTTGACTGCAAAAAAAAAAAAAAAAAATTTCACGAAGAGACTCAAAAAATATCGAGTCGTGATAAAAACATAAAATTTCGGAGTTCCAGCAAAGAATTTTTTAAAGAGGTCTCCTTTCTCGAAACATGACATAGGGACAGTATATCTCATTTGCATTTCAATATTTTTAACCTATTTTTGCATTAAATATGTGATACTACAGCGTCTTTTTTTTTTTTTTTTTTTTTTTTTTTAAGGAGGATACTTTTACTTTCAGTGTCTCTTTCAAAAACCCCATAAAATAATCCGCAAACAAAATCGAAAAAAATAAACAGAAGGTTAATTTATGAGCAGGGATGAACTTGAGGTGACTCCATGAGTGAATTTAAATTAGAACAGTGAAAAGTTATCTTGTACTAAAATGTCAGGAATAATAATAATAATAATAATAAAAAAAAGTGATCCAAAATCCTGTGACTGATGAACGTAGACATGTAAAGAAAAGAAAATGTTGTCCACAGAATTGATTTAAATAACATCTCCGATATTTTGAAACTGTTGTTTTAAGAGAATTAATCTAAACTGTGCGATTGTTTATAGAGAGAAAAGTGTTAAGTATGAGAACCATGCAATGTTTGTTTAAATCCATTGAGAATAAAAATGTCGAGTGCAATCACAACGTTTATGTAAAAAAATTTGAAAAATGTGAACAGATATGAAATAGAAGCTTTCTGATCTCAAAGCGTTGATAACACTAGTTTACAGAATGTCCGCGAATTCTGTGGTTTTTGATTTTTATCATTGAAGCATATATCTGCGTTAAGATTAGTTTCGCGTCATGAGACGTTTTTTAAGCAATCCAGAACATTTTTGCTAACAATTTACCTATTTTGAGATTTTTGTAATACAGGGTAAAATGAACATATTGCCAAATATGCTGAAATTAGTATTTAATAAATAGTTATCGAAGTCGCCAAAAATGTTGTATAAAATTTTAGAAAGGCCTAAAATATATGTTGCATTGCACAAATAGAAAAATGTAAATAAACATTGCAGTATCAATAAATGATTGTCGTTGAATTTGAAAAAGATCATAAAAATGGTAGAAAAACTACTTGGAAACATTTCCAAAAAACAGTGACAGCAAAAGAAATTCTGATTTTATGAATGCTTTTTCAGATGCACTTGATTATACATCATAGGAAGTCAAAAAAGAACTGAGTGGACTAGCTATAGCGGTTATTTTGACTGCAAAAAAAAAAAAATTTCACGAAGAGACTCAAAAAATATCGAGTCGTGATAAAAACATAAAATTTCGGAGTTCCAGCAAAGAATTTTTTAAAGAGGTCTCCTTTCTCGAAACATGACATAGGGACAGTATATCTCATTTGCATTTCAATATTTTTAACCTATTTTTGCATTAAATATGTGATACTACAGCGTCTTTTTTTTTTTTTTTTTTTTTTTTTTTTAAGGAGGATACTTTTACTTTCAGTGTCTCTTTCAAAAACCCCATAAAATAATCCGCAAACAAAATCGAAAAAAATAAACAGAAGGTTAATTTATGAGCAGGGATGAACTTGAGGTGACTCCATGAGTGAATTTAAATTAGAACAGTGAAAAGTTATCTTGTACTAAAATGTCAGGAATAATAATAATAATAATAAAAAAAAAAAGTGATCCAAAATCCTGTGACTGATGAACGTAGACATGTAAAGAAAAGAAAATGTTGTCCACAGAATTGATTTAAATAACATCTCCGATATTTTGAAACTGTTGTTTTAAGAGAATTAATCTAAACTGTGCGATTGTTTATAGAGAGAAAAGTGTTAAGTATGAGAACCATGCAATGTTTGTTTAAATCCATTGAGAATAAAAATGTCGAGTGCAATCACAACGTTTATGTAAAAAAATTTGAAAAATGTGAACAGATATGAAATAGAAGCTTTCTGATCTCAAAGCGTTGATAACACTAGTTTACAGAATGTCCGCGAATTCTGTGGTTTTTGATTTTTATCATTGAAGCATATATCTGCGTTAAGATTAGTTTCGCGTCATGAGACGTTTTTTAAGCAATCCAGAACATTTTTGCTAACAATTTACCTATTTTGAGATTTTTGTAATACAGGGTAAAATGAACATATTGCCAAATATGCTGAAATTAGTATTTAATAAATAGTTATCGAAGTCGCCAAAAATGTTGTATAAAATTTTAGAAAGGCCTAAAATATATGCTGCATTGCACAAATAGAAAAATGTAAATAAACATTGCAGTATCAATAAATGATTGTCGTTGAATTTGAAAAAGATCATAAAAATGGTAGAAAAACTACTTGGAAACATTTCCAAAAAACAGTGACAGCAAAAGAAATTCTGATTTTATGAATGCTTTTTCAGATGCACTTGATTATACATCATAGGAAGTCAAAAAAGAACTGAGTGGACTAGCTATAGCGGTTATTTTGACTGCAAAAAAAAAAAAAAAAAATTTCACGAAGAGACTCAAAAAATATCGAGTCGTGATAAAAACATAAAATTTCGGAGTTCCAGCAAAGAATTTTTTAAAGAGGTCTCCTTTCTCGAAACATGACATAGGGACAGTATATCTCATTTGCATTTCAATATTTTTAACCTATTTTTGCATTAAATATGTGATACTACAGCATCTTTTTTTTTTTTTTTTTTTTTTTTTAAGGAGGATACTTTTACTTTCAGTGTCTCTTTCAAAAACCCCATAAAATAATCCGCAAACAAAATCGAAAAAAATAAACAGAAGGTTAATTTATGAGCAGGGATGAACTTGAGGTGACTCCATGAGTGAATTTAAATTAGAACAGTGAAAAGTTATCTTGTACTAAAATGTCAGGAATAATAATAATAATAATAAAAAAAAAAAGTGATCCAAAATCCTGTGACTGATGAACGTAGACATGTAAAGAAAAGAAAATGTTGTCCACAGAATTGATTTAAATAACATCTCCGATATTTTGAAACTGTTGTTTTAAGAGAATTAATCTAAACTGTGCGATTGTTTATAGAGAGAAAAGTGTTAAGTATGAGAACCATGCAATGTTTGTTTAAATCCATTGAGAATAAAAATGTCGAGTGCAATCACAACGTTTATGTAAAAAAATTTGAAAAATGTGAACAGATATGAAATAGAAGCTTTCTGATCTCAAAGCGTTGATAACACTAGTTTACAGAATGTCCGCGAATTCTGTGGTTTTTGATTTTTATCATTGAAGCATATATCTGCGTTAAGATTAGTTTCGCGTCATGAGACGTTTTTTAAGCAATCCAGAACATTTTTGCTAACAATTTACCTATTTTGAGATTTTTGTAATACAGGGTAAAATGAACATATTGCCAAATATGCTGAAATTAGTATTTAATAAATAGTTATCGAAGTCGCCAAAAATGTTGTATAAAATTTTAGAAAGGCCTAAAATATATGCTGCATTGCACAAATAGAAAAATGTAAATAAACATTGCAGTATCAATAAATGATTGTCGTTGAATTTGAAAAAGATCATAAAAATGGTAGAAAAACTACTTGGAAACATTTCCAAAAAACAGTGACAGCAAAAGAAATTCTGATTTTATGAATGCTTTTTCAGATGCACTTGATTATACATCATAGGAAGTCAAAAAAGAACTGAGTGGACTAGCTATAGCGGTTATTTTGACTGCAAAAAAAAAAAAATTTCACGAAGAGACTCAAAAAATATCGAGTCGTGATAAAAACATAAAATTTCGGAGTTCCAGCAAAGAATTTTTTAAAGAGGTCTCCTTTCTCGAAACATGACATAGGGACAGTATATCTCATTTGCATTTCAATATTTTTAACCTATTTTTGCATTAAATATGTGATACTACAGCATCTTTTTTTTTTTTTTTTTTTTTTTTTTTAAGGAGGATACTTTTACTTTCAGTGTCTCTTTCAAAAACCCCATAAAATAATCCGCAAACAAAATCGAAAAAAATAAACAGAAGGTTAATTTATGAGCAGGGATGAACTTGAGGTGACTCCATGAGTGAATTTAAATTAGAACAGTGAAAAGTTATCTTGTACTAAAATGTCAGGAATAATAATAATAATAATAAAAAAAAAAAGTGATCCAAAATCCTGTGACTGATGAACGTAGACATGTAAAGAAAAGAAAATGTTGTCCACAGAATTGATTTAAATAACATCTCCGATATTTTGAAACTGTTGTTTTAAGAGAATTAATCTAAACTGTGCGATTGTTTATAGAGAGAAAAGTGTTAAGTATGAGAACCATGCAATGTTTGTTTAAATCCATTGAGAATAAAAATGTCGAGTGCAATCACAACGTTTATGTAAAAAAATTTGAAAAATGTGAACAGATATGAAATAGAAGCTTTCTGATCTCAAAGCGTTGATAACACTAGTTTACAGAATGTCCGCGAATTCTGTGGTTTTTGATTTTTATCATTGAAGCATATATCTGCGTTAAGATTAGTTTCGCGTCATGAGACGTTTTTTAAGCAATCCAGAACATTTTTGCTAACAATTTACCTATTTTGAGATTTTTGTAATACAGGGTAAAATGAACATATTGCCAAATATGCTGAAATTAGTATTTAATAAATAGTTATCGAAGTCGCCAAAAATGTTGTATAAAATTTTAGAAAGGCCTAAAATATATGCTGCATTGCACAAATAGAAAAATGTAAATAAACATTGCAGTATCAATAAATGATTGTCGTTGAATTTGAAAAAGATCATAAAAATGGTAGAAAAACTACTTGGAAACATTTCCAAAAAACAGTGACAGCAAAAGAAATTCTGATTTTATGAATGCTTTTTCAGATGCACTTGATTATACATCATAGGAAGTCAAAAAAGAACTGAGTGGACTAGCTATAGCGGTTATTTTGACTGCAAAAAAAAAAAAAAAAAATTTCACGAAGAGACTCAAAAAATATCGAGTCGTGATAAAAACATAAAATTTCGGAGTTCCAGCAAAGAATTTTTTAAAGAGGTCTCCTTTCTCGAAACATGACATAGGGACAGTATATCTCATTTGCATTTCAATATTTTTAACCTATTTTTGCATTAAATATGTGATACTACAGCGTCTTTTTTTTTTTTTTTTTTTTTTTTTTTAAGGAGGATACTTTTACTTTCAGTGTCTCTTTCAAAAACCCCATAAAATAATCCGCAAACAAAATCGAAAAAAATAAACAGAAGGTTAATTTATGAGCAGGGATGAACTTGAGGTGACTCCATGAGTGAATTTAAATTAGAACAGTGAAAAGTTATCTTGTACTAAAATGTCAGGAATAATAATAATAATAATAATAAAAAAAAGTGATCCAAAATCCTGTGACTGATGAACGTAGACATGTAAAGAAAAGAAAATGTTGTCCACAGAATTGATTTAAATAACATCTCCGATATTTTGAAACTGTTGTTTTAAGAGAATTAATCTAAACTGTGCGATTGTTTATAGAGAGAAAAGTGTTAAGTATGAGAACCATGCAATGTTTGTTTAAATCCATTGAGAATAAAAATGTCGAGTGCAATCACAACGTTTATGTAAAAAAATTTGAAAAATGTGAACAGATATGAAATAGAAGCTTTCTGATCTCAAAGCGTTGATAACACTAGTTTACAGAATGTCCGCGAATTCTGTGGTTTTTGATTTTTATCATTGAAGCATATATCTGCGTTAAGATTAGTTTCGCGTCATGAGACGTTTTTTAAGCAATCCAGAACATTTTTGCTAACAATTTACCTATTTTGAGATTTTTGTAATACAGGGTAAAATGAACATATTGCCAAATATGCTGAAATTAGTATTTAATAAATAGTTATCGAAGTCGCCAAAAATGTTGTATAAAATTTTAGAAAGGCCTAAAATATATGCTGCATTGCACAAATAGAAAAATGTAAATAAACATTGCAGTATCAATAAATGATTGTCGTTGAATTTGAAAAAGATCATAAAAATGGTAGAAAAACTACTTGGAAACATTTCCAAAAAACAGTGACAGCAAAAGAAATTCTGATTTTATGAATGCTTTTTCAGATGCACTTGATTATACATCATAGGAAGTCAAAAAAGAACTGAGTGGACTAGCTATAGCGGTTATTTTGACTGCAAAAAAAAAAAAAAAATTTCACGAAGAGACTCAAAAAATATCGAGTCGTGATAAAAACATAAAATTTCGGAGTTCCAGCAAAGAATTTTTTAAAGAGGTCTCCTTTCTCGAAACATGACATAGGGACAGTATATCTCATTTGCATTTCAATATTTTTAACCTATTTTTGCATTAAATATGTGATACTACAGCGTCTTTTTTTTTTTTTTTTTTTTTTTTTTTTAAGGAGGATACTTTTACTTTCAGTGTCTCTTTCAAAAACCCCATAAAATAATCCGCAAACAAAATCGAAAAAAATAAACAGAAGGTTAATTTATGAGCAGGGATGAACTTGAGGTGACTCCATGAGTGAATTTAAATTAGAACAGTGAAAAGTTATCTTGTACTAAAATGTCAGGAATAATAATAATAATAATAAAAAAAAAAAGTGATCCAAAATCCTGTGACTGATGAACGTAGACATGTAAAGAAAAGAAAATGTTGTCCACAGAATTGATTTAAATAACATCTCCGATATTTTGAAACTGTTGTTTTAAGAGAATTAATCTAAACTGTGCGATTGTTTATAGAGAGAAAAGTGTTAAGTATGAGAACCATGCAATGTTTGTTTAAATCCATTGAGAATAAAAATGTCGAGTGCAATCACAACGTTTATGTAAAAAAATTTGAAAAATGTGAACAGATATGAAATAGAAGCTTTCTGATCTCAAAGCGTTGATAACACTAGTTTACAGAATGTCCGCGAATTCTGTGGTTTTTGATTTTTATCATTGAAGCATATATCTGCGTTAAGATTAGTTTCGCGTCATGAGACGTTTTTTAAGCAATCCAGAACATTTTTGCTAACAATTTACCTATTTTGAGATTTTTGTAATACAGGGTAAAATGAACATATTGCCAAATATGCTGAAATTAGTATTTAATAAATAGTTATCGAAGTCGCCAAAAATGTTGTATAAAATTTTAGAAAGGCCTAAAATATATGCTGCATTGCACAAATAGAAAAATGTAAATAAACATTGCAGTATCAATAAATGATTGTCGTTGAATTTGAAAAAGATCATAAAAATGGTAGAAAAACTACTTGGAAACATTTCCAAAAAACAGTGACAGCAAAAGAAATTCTGATTTTATGAATGCTTTTTCAGATGCACTTGATTATACATCATAGGAAGTCAAAAAAGAACTGAGTGGACTAGCTATAGCGGTTATTTTGACTGCAAAAAAAAAAAAATTTCACGAAGAGACTCAAAAAATATCGAGTCGTGATAAAAACATAAAATTTCGGAGTTCCAGCAAAGAATTTTTTAAAGAGGTCTCCTTTCTCGAAACATGACATAGGGACAGTATATCTCATTTGCATTTCAATATTTTTAACCTATTTTTGCATTAAATATGTGATACTACAGCATCTTTTTTTTTTTTTTTTTTTTTTTTTTAAGGAGGATACTTTTACTTTCAGTGTCTCTTTCAAAAACCCCATAAAATAATCCGCAAACAAAATCGAAAAAAATAAACAGAAGGTTAATTTATGAGCAGGGATGAACTTGAGGTGACTCCATGAGTGAATTTAAATTAGAACAGTGAAAAGTTATCTTGTACTAAAATGTCAGGAATAATAATAATAATAATAAAAAAAAAAAGTGATCCAAAATCCTGTGACTGATGAACGTAGACATGTAAAGAAAAGAAAATGTTGTCCACAGAATTGATTTAAATAACATCTCCGATATTTTGAAACTGTTGTTTTAAGAGAATTAATCTAAACTGTGCGATTGTTTATAGAGAGAAAAGTGTTAAGTATGAGAACCATGCAATGTTTGTTTAAATCCATTGAGAATAAAAATGTCGAGTGCAATCACAACGTTTATGTAAAAAAATTTGAAAAATGTGAACAGATATGAAATAGAAGCTTTCTGATCTCAAAGCGTTGATAACACTAGTTTACAGAATGTCCGCGAATTCTGTGGTTTTTGATTTTTATCATTGAAGCATATATCTGCGTTAAGATTAGTTTCGCGTCATGAGACGTTTTTTAAGCAATCCAGAACATTTTTGCTAACAATTTACCTATTTTGAGATTTTTGTAATACAGGGTAAAATGAACATATTGCCAAATATGCTGAAATTAGTATTTAATAAATAGTTATCGAAGTCGCCAAAAATGTTGTATAAAATTTTAGAAAGGCCTAAAATATATGCTGCATTGCACAAATAGAAAAATGTAAATAAACATTGCAGTATCAATAAATGATTGTCGTTGAATTTGAAAAAGATCATAAAAATGGTAGAAAAACTACTTGGAAACATTTCCAAAAAACAGTGACAGCAAAAGAAATTCTGATTTTATGAATGCTTTTTCAGATGCACTTGATTATACATCATAGGAAGTCAAAAAAGAACTGAGTGGACTAGCTATAGCGGTTATTTTGACTGCAAAAAAAAAAAAAATTTCACGAAGAGACTCAAAAAATATCGAGTCGTGATAAAAACATAAAATTTCGGAGTTCCAGCAAAGAATTTTTTAAAGAGGTCTCCTTTCTCGAAACATGACATAGGGACAGTATATCTCATTTGCATTTCAATATTTTTAACCTATTTTTGCATTAAATATGTGATACTACAGCATCTTTTTTTTTTTTTTTTTTTTTTTTTTTTTAAGGAGGATACTTTTACTTTCAGTGTCTCTTTCAAAAACCCCATAAAATAATCCGCAAACAAAATCGAAAAAAATAAACAGAAGGTTAATTTATGAGCAGGGATGAACTTGAGGTGACTCCATGAGTGAATTTAAATTAGAACAGTGAAAAGTTATCTTGTACTAAAATGTCAGGAATAATAATAATAATAATAATAAAAAAAAGTGATCCAAAATCCTGTGACTGATGAACGTAGACATGTAAAGAAAAGAAAATGTTGTCCACAGAATTGATTTAAATAACATCTCCGATATTTTGAAACTGTTGTTTTAAGAGAATTAATCTAAACTGTGCGATTGTTTATAGAGAGAAAAGTGTTAAGTATGAGAACCATGCAATGTTTGTTTAAATCCATTGAGAATAAAAATGTCGAGTGCAATCACAACGTTTATGTAAAAAAATTTGAAAAATGTGAACAGATATGAAATAGAAGCTTTCTGATCTCAAAGCGTTGATAACACTAGTTTACAGAATGTCCGCGAATTCTGTGGTTTTTGATTTTTATCATTGAAGCATATATCTGCGTTAAGATTAGTTTCGCGTCATGAGACGTTTTTTAAGCAATCCAGAACATTTTTGCTAACAATTTACCTATTTTGAGATTTTTGTAATACAGGGTAAAATGAACATATTGCCAAATATGCTGAAATTAGTATTTAATAAATAGTTATCGAAGTCGCCAAAAATGTTGTATAAAATTTTAGAAAGGCCTAAAATATATGCTGCATTGCACAAATAGAAAAATGTAAATAAACATTGCAGTATCAATAAATGATTGTCGTTGAATTTGAAAAAGATCATAAAAATGGTAGAAAAACTACTTGGAAACATTTCCAAAAAACAGTGACAGCAAAAGAAATTCTGATTTTATGAATGCTTTTTCAGATGCACTTGATTATACATCATAGGAAGTCAAAAAAGAACTGAGTGGACTAGCTATAGCGGTTATTTTGACTGCAAAAAAAAAAAAATTTCACGAAGAGACTCAAAAAATATCGAGTCGTGATAAAAACATAAAATTTCGGAGTTCCAGCAAAGAATTTTTTAAAGAGGTCTCCTTTCTCGAAACATGACATAGGGACAGTATATCTCATTTGCATTTCAATATTTTTAACCTATTTTTGCATTAAATATGTGATACTACAGCATCTTTTTTTTTTTTTTTTTTTTTTTTTTTAAGGAGGATACTTTTACTTTCAGTGTCTCTTTCAAAAACCCCATAAAATAATCCGCAAACAAAATCGAAAAAAATAAACAGAAGGTTAATTTATGAGCAGGGATGAACTTGAGGTGACTCCATGAGTGAATTTAAATTAGAACAGTGAAAAGTTATCTTGTACTAAAATGTCAGGAATAATAATAATAATAATAAAAAAAAAAAGTGATCCAAAATCCTGTGACTGATGAACGTAGACATGTAAAGAAAAGAAAATGTTGTCCACAGAATTGATTTAAATAACATCTCCGATATTTTGAAACTGTTGTTTTAAGAGAATTAATCTAAACTGTGCGATTGTTTATAGAGAGAAAAGTGTTAAGTATGAGAACCATGCAATGTTTGTTTAAATCCATTGAGAATAAAAATGTCGAGTGCAATCACAACGTTTATGTAAAAAAATTTGAAAAATGTGAACAGATATGAAATAGAAGCTTTCTGATCTCAAAGCGTTGATAACACTAGTTTACAGAATGTCCGCGAATTCTGTGGTTTTTGATTTTTATCATTGAAGCATATATCTGCGTTAAGATTAGTTTCGCGTCATGAGACGTTTTTTAAGCAATCCAGAACATTTTTGCTAACAATTTACCTATTTTGAGATTTTTGTAATACAGGGTAAAATGAACATATTGCCAAATATGCTGAAATTAGTATTTAATAAATAGTTATCGAAGTCGCCAAAAATGTTGTATAAAATTTTAGAAAGGCCTAAAATATATGCTGCATTGCACAAATAGAAAAATGTAAATAAACATTGCAGTATCAATAAATGATTGTCGTTGAATTTGAAAAAGATCATAAAAATGGTAGAAAAACTACTTGGAAACATTTCCAAAAAACAGTGACAGCAAAAGAAATTCTGATTTTATGAATGCTTTTTCAGATGCACTTGATTATACATCATAGGAAGTCAAAAAAGAACTGAGTGGACTAGCTATAGCGGTTATTTTGACTGCAAAAAAAAAAAAAATTTCACGAAGAGACTCAAAAAATATCGAGTCGTGATAAAAACATAAAATTTCGGAGTTCCAGCAAAGAATTTTTTAAAGAGGTCTCCTTTCTCGAAACATGACATAGGGACAGTATATCTCATTTGCATTTCAATATTTTTAACCTATTTTTGCATTAAATATGTGATACTACAGCATCTTTTTTTTTTTTTTTTTTTTTTTTTTTTTTAAGGAGGATACTTTTACTTTCAGTGTCTCTTTCAAAAACCCCATAAAATAATCCGCAAACAAAATCGAAAAAAATAAACAGAAGGTTAATTTATGAGCAGGGATGAACTTGAGGTGACTCCATGAGTGAATTTAAATTAGAACAGTGAAAAGTTATCTTGTACTAAAATGTCAGGAATAATAATAATAATAATAATAAAAAAAAGTGATCCAAAATCCTGTGACTGATGAACGTAGACATGTAAAGAAAAGAAAATGTTGTCCACAGAATTGATTTAAATAACATCTCCGATATTTTGAAACTGTTGTTTTAAGAGAATTAATCTAAACTGTGCGATTGTTTATAGAGAGAAAAGTGTTAAGTATGAGAACCATGCAATGTTTGTTTAAATCCATTGAGAATAAAAATGTCGAGTGCAATCACAACGTTTATGTAAAAAAATTTGAAAAATGTGAACAGATATGAAATAGAAGCTTTCTGATCTCAAAGCGTTGATAACACTAGTTTACAGAATGTCCGCGAATTCTGTGGTTTTTGATTTTTATCATTGAAGCATATATCTGCGTTAAGATTAGTTTCGCGTCATGAGACGTTTTTTAAGCAATCCAGAACATTTTTGCTAACAATTTACCTATTTTGAGATTTTTGTAATACAGGGTAAAATGAACATATTGCCAAATATGCTGAAATTAGTATTTAATAAATAGTTATCGAAGTCGCCAAAAATGTTGTATAAAATTTTAGAAAGGCCTAAAATATATGCTGCATTGCACAAATAGAAAAATGTAAATAAACATTGCAGTATCAATAAATGATTGTCGTTGAATTTGAAAAAGATCATAAAAATGGTAGAAAAACTACTTGGAAACATTTCCAAAAAACAGTGACAGCAAAAGAAATTCTGATTTTATGAATGCTTTTTCAGATGCACTTGATTATACATCATAGGAAGTCAAAAAAGAACTGAGTGGACTAGCTATAGCGGTTATTTTGACTGCAAAAAAAAAAAAATTTCACGAAGAGACTCAAAAAATATCGAGTCGTGATAAAAACATAAAATTTCGGAGTTCCAGCAAAGAATTTTTTAAAGAGGTCTCCTTTCTCGAAACATGACATAGGGACAGTATATCTCATTTGCATTTCAATATTTTTAACCTATTTTTGCATTAAATATGTGATACTACAGCGTCTTTTTTTTTTTTTTTTTTTTTATTTTTAAGGAGGATACTTTTACTTTCAGTGTCTCTTTCAAAAACCCCATAAAATAATCCGCAAACAAAATCGAAAAAAATAAACAGAAGGTTAATTTATGAGCAGGGATGAACTTGAGGTGACTCCATGAGTGAATTTAAATTAGAACAGTGAAAAGTTATCTTGTACTAAAATGTCAGGAATAATAATAATAATAATAATAAAAAAAAGTGATCCAAAATCCTGTGACTGATGAACGTAGACATGTAAAGAAAAGAAAATGTTGTCCACAGAATTGATTTAAATAACATCTCCGATATTTTGAAACTGTTGTTTTAAGAGAATTAATCTAAACTGTGCGATTGTTTATAGAGAGAAAAGTGTTAAGTATGAGAACCATGCAATGTTTGTTTAAATCCATTGAGAATAAAAATGTCGAGTGCAATCACAACGTTTATGTAAAAAAATTTGAAAAATGTGAACAGATATGAAATAGAAGCTTTCTGATCTCAAAGCGTTGATAACACTAGTTTACAGAATGTCCGCGAATTCTGTGGTTTTTGATTTTTATCATTGAAGCATATATCTGCGTTAAGATTAGTTTCGCGTCATGAGACGTTTTTTAAGCAATCCAGAACATTTTTGCTAACAATTTACCTATTTTGAGATTTTTGTAATACAGGGTAAAATGAACATATTGCCAAATATGCTGAAATTAGTATTTAATAAATAGTTATCGAAGTCGCCAAAAATGTTGTATAAAATTTTAGAAAGGCCTAAAATATATGCTGCATTGCACAAATAGAAAAATGTAAATAAACATTGCAGTATCAATAAATGATTGTCGTTGAATTTGAAAAAGATCATAAAAATGGTAGAAAAACTACTTGGAAACATTTCCAAAAAACAGTGACAGCAAAAGAAATTCTGATTTTATGAATGCTTTTTCAGATGCACTTGATTATACATCATAGGAAGTCAAAAAAGAACTGAGTGGACTAGCTATAGCGGTTATTTTGACTGCAAAAAAAAAAAAAATTTCACGAAGAGACTCAAAAAATATCGAGTCGTGATAAAAACATAAAATTTCGGAGTTCCAGCAAAGAATTTTTTAAAGAGGTCTCCTTTCTCGAAACATGACATAGGGACAGTATATCTCATTTGCATTTCAATATTTTTAACCTATTTTTGCATTAAATATGTGATACTACAGCATCTTTTTTTTTTTTTTTTTTTTTTTTTTTTTAAGGAGGATACTTTTACTTTCAGTGTCTCTTTCAAAAACCCCATAAAATAATCCGCAAACAAAATCGAAAAAAATAAACAGAAGGTTAATTTATGAGCAGGGATGAACTTGAGGTGACTCCATGAGTGAATTTAAATTAGAACAGTGAAAAGTTATCTTGTACTAAAATGTCAGGAATAATAATAATAATAATAATAAAAAAAAGTGATCCAAAATCCTGTGACTGATGAACGTAGACATGTAAAGAAAAGAAAATGTTGTCCACAGAATTGATTTAAATAACATCTCCGATATTTTGAAACTGTTGTTTTAAGAGAATTAATCTAAACTGTGCGATTGTTTATAGAGAGAAAAGTGTTAAGTATGAGAACCATGCAATGTTTGTTTAAATCCATTGAGAATAAAAATGTCGAGTGCAATCACAACGTTTATGTAAAAAAATTTGAAAAATGTGAACAGATATGAAATAGAAGCTTTCTGATCTCAAAGCGTTGATAACACTAGTTTACAGAATGTCCGCGAATTCTGTGGTTTTTGATTTTTATCATTGAAGCATATATCTGCGTTAAGATTAGTTTCGCGTCATGAGACGTTTTTTAAGCAATCCAGAACATTTTTGCTAACAATTTACCTATTTTGAGATTTTTGTAATACAGGGTAAAATGAACATATTGCCAAATATGCTGAAATTAGTATTTAATAAATAGTTATCGAAGTCGCCAAAAATGTTGTATAAAATTTTAGAAAGGCCTAAAATATATGCTGCATTGCACAAATAGAAAAATGTAAATAAACATTGCAGTATCAATAAATGATTGTCGTTGAATTTGAAAAAGATCATAAAAATGGTAGAAAAACTACTTGGAAACATTTCCAAAAAACAGTGACAGCAAAAGAAATTCTGATTTTATGAATGCTTTTTCAGATGCACTTGATTATACATCATAGGAAGTCAAAAAAGAACTGAGTGGACTAGCTATAGCGGTTATTTTGACTGCAAAAAAAAAAAAATTTCACGAAGAGACTCAAAAAATATCGAGTCGTGATAAAAACATAAAATTTCGGAGTTCCAGCAAAGAATTTTTTAAAGAGGTCTCCTTTCTCGAAACATGACATAGGGACAGTATATCTCATTTGCATTTCAATATTTTTAACCTATTTTTGCATTAAATATGTGATACTACAGCGTCTTTTTTTTTTTTTTTTTTTTTTTTTTTAAGGAGGATACTTTTACTTTCAGTGTCTCTTTCAAAAACCCCATAAAATAATCCGCAAACAAAATCGAAAAAAATAAACAGAAGGTTAATTTATGAGCAGGGATGAACTTGAGGTGACTCCATGAGTGAATTTAAATTAGAACAGTGAAAAGTTATCTTGTACTAAAATGTCAGGAATAATAATAATAATAATAATAAAAAAAAGTGATCCAAAATCCTGTGACTGATGAACGTAGACATGTAAAGAAAAGAAAATGTTGTCCACAGAATTGATTTAAATAACATCTCCGATATTTTGAAACTGTTGTTTTAAGAGAATTAATCTAAACTGTGCGATTGTTTATAGAGAGAAAAGTGTTAAGTATGAGAACCATGCAATGTTTGTTTAAATCCATTGAGAATAAAAATGTCGAGTGCAATCACAACGTTTATGTAAAAAAATTTGAAAAATGTGAACAGATATGAAATAGAAGCTTTCTGATCTCAAAGCGTTGATAACACTAGTTTACAGAATGTCCGCGAATTCTGTGGTTTTTGATTTTTATCATTGAAGCATATATCTGCGTTAAGATTAGTTTCGCGTCATGAGACGTTTTTTAAGCAATCCAGAACATTTTTGCTAACAATTTACCTATTTTGAGATTTTTGTAATACAGGGTAAAATGAACATATTGCCAAATATGCTGAAATTAGTATTTAATAAATAGTTATCGAAGTCGCCAAAAATGTTGTATAAAATTTTAGAAAGGCCTAAAATATATGCTGCATTGCACAAATAGAAAAATGTAAATAAACATTGCAGTATCAATAAATGATTGTCGTTGAATTTGAAAAAGATCATAAAAATGGTAGAAAAACTACTTGGAAACATTTCCAAAAAACAGTGACAGCAAAAGAAATTCTGATTTTATGAATGCTTTTTCAGATGCACTTGATTATACATCATAGGAAGTCAAAAAAGAACTGAGTGGACTAGCTATAGCGGTTATTTTGACTGCAAAAAAAAAAAAATTTCACGAAGAGACTCAAAAAATATCGAGTCGTGATAAAAACATAAAATTTCGGAGTTCCAGCAAAGAATTTTTTAAAGAGGTCTCCTTTCTCGAAACATGACATAGGGACAGTATATCTCATTTGCATTTCAATATTTTTAACCTATTTTTGCATTAAATATGTGATACTACAGCGTCTTTTTTTTTTTTTTTTTTTTTTTTTTTAAGGAGGATACTTTTACTTTCAGTGTCTCTTTCAAAAACCCCATAAAATAATCCGCAAACAAAATCGAAAAAAATAAACAGAAGGTTAATTTATGAGCAGGGATGAACTTGAGGTGACTCCATGAGTGAATTTAAATTAGAACAGTGAAAAGTTATCTTGTACTAAAATGTCAGGAATAATAATAATAATAATAAAAAAAAAAAGTGATCCAAAATCCTGTGACTGATGAACGTAGACATGTAAAGAAAAGAAAATGTTGTCCACAGAATTGATTTAAATAACATCTCCGATATTTTGAAACTGTTGTTTTAAGAGAATTAATCTAAACTGTGCGATTGTTTATAGAGAGAAAAGTGTTAAGTATGAGAACCATGCAATGTTTGTTTAAATCCATTGAGAATAAAAATGTCGAGTGCAATCACAACGTTTATGTAAAAAAATTTGAAAAATGTGAACAGATATGAAATAGAAGCTTTCTGATCTCAAAGCGTTGATAACACTAGTTTACAGAATGTCCGCGAATTCTGTGGTTTTTGATTTTTATCATTGAAGCATATATCTGCGTTAAGATTAGTTTCGCGTCATGAGACGTTTTTTAAGCAATCCAGAACATTTTTGCTAACAATTTACCTATTTTGAGATTTTTGTAATACAGGGTAAAATGAACATATTGCCAAATATGCTGAAATTAGTATTTAATAAATAGTTATCGAAGTCGCCAAAAATGTTGTATAAAATTTTAGAAAGGCCTAAAATATATGCTGCATTGCACAAATAGAAAAATGTAAATAAACATTGCAGTATCAATAAATGATTGTCGTTGAATTTGAAAAAGATCATAAAAATGGTAGAAAAACTACTTGGAAACATTTCCAAAAAACAGTGACAGCAAAAGAAATTCTGATTTTATGAATGCTTTTTCAGATGCACTTGATTATACATCATAGGAAGTCAAAAAAGAACTGAGTGGACTAGCTATAGCGGTTATTTTGACTGCAAAAAAAAAAAAATTTCACGAAGAGACTCAAAAAATATCGAGTCGTGATAAAAACATAAAATTTCGGAGTTCCAGCAAAGAATTTTTTAAAGAGGTCTCCTTTCTCGAAACATGACATAGGGACAGTATATCTCATTTGCATTTCAATATTTTTAACCTATTTTTGCATTAAATATGTGATACTACAGCGTCTTTTTTTTTTTTTTTTTTTTTTTTTTTAAGGAGGATACTTTTACTTTCAGTGTCTCTTTCAAAAACCCCATAAAATAATCCGCAAACAAAATCGAAAAAAATAAACAGAAGGTTAATTTATGAGCAGGGATGAACTTGAGGTGACTCCATGAGTGAATTTAAATTAGAACAGTGAAAAGTTATCTTGTACTAAAATGTCAGGAATAATAATAATAATAATAATAAAAAAAAGTGATCCAAAATCCTGTGACTGATGAACGTAGACATGTAAAGAAAAGAAAATGTTGTCCACAGAATTGATTTAAATAACATCTCCGATATTTTGAAACTGTTGTTTTAAGAGAATTAATCTAAACTGTGCGATTGTTTATAGAGAGAAAAGTGTTAAGTATGAGAACCATGCAATGTTTGTTTAAATCCATTGAGAATAAAAATGTCGAGTGCAATCACAACGTTTATGTAAAAAAATTTGAAAAATGTGAACAGATATGAAATAGAAGCTTTCTGATCTCAAAGCGTTGATAACACTAGTTTACAGAATGTCCGCGAATTCTGTGGTTTTTGATTTTTATCATTGAAGCATATATCTGCGTTAAGATTAGTTTCGCGTCATGAGACGTTTTTTAAGC
This sequence comes from Maratus michaelseni, assembly GCA_963931845.1. Taxonomy (NCBI): domain Eukaryota; kingdom Metazoa; phylum Arthropoda; class Arachnida; order Araneae; family Salticidae; genus Maratus; species Maratus michaelseni. The sequence goes on along the minus strand of OZ007592.1, from coordinate 52,509,828 downwards.
AATCCAGAACATTTTTGCTAACAATTTACCTATTTTGAGATTTTTGTAATACAGGGTAAAATGAACATATTGCCAAATATGCTGAAATTAGTATTTAATAAATAGTTATCGAAGTCGCCAAAAATGTTGTATAAAATTTTAGAAAGGCCTAAAATATATGCTGCATTGCACAAATAGAAAAATGTAAATAAACATTGCAGTATCAATAAATGATTGTCGTTGAATTTGAAAAAGATCATAAAAATGGTAGAAAAACTACTTGGAAACATTTCCAAAAAACAGTGACAGCAAAAGAAATTCTGATTTTATGAATGCTTTTTCAGATGCACTTGATTATACATCATAGGAAGTCAAAAAAGAACTGAGTGGACTAGCTATAGCGGTTATTTTGACTGCAAAAAAAAAAAAAATTTCACGAAGAGACTCAAAAAATATCGAGTCGTGATAAAAACATAAAATTTCGGAGTTCCAGCAAAGAATTTTTTAAAGAGGTCTCCTTTCTCGAAACATGACATAGGGACAGTATATCTCATTTGCATTTCAATATTTTTAACCTATTTTTGCATTAAATATGTGATACTACAGCATCTTTTTTTTTTTTTTTTTTTTTTTTTTTTAAGGAGGATACTTTTACTTTCAGTGTCTCTTTCAAAAACCCCATAAAATAATCCGCAAACAAAATCGAAAAAAATAAACAGAAGGTTAATTTATGAGCAGGGATGAACTTGAGGTGACTCCATGAGTGAATTTAAATTAGAACAGTGAAAAGTTATCTTGTACTAAAATGTCAGGAATAATAATAATAATAATAATAAAAAAAAGTGATCCAAAATCCTGTGACTGATGAACGTAGACATGTAAAGAAAAGAAAATGTTGTCCACAGAATTGATTTAAATAACATCTCCGATATTTTGAAACTGTTGTTTTAAGAGAATTAATCTAAACTGTGCGATTGTTTATAGAGAGAAAAGTGTTAAGTATGAGAACCATGCAATGTTTGTTTAAATCCATTGAGAATAAAAATGTCGAGTGCAATCACAACGTTTATGTAAAAAAATTTGAAAAATGTGAACAGATATGAAATAGAAGCTTTCTGATCTCAAAGCGTTGATAACACTAGTTTACAGAATGTCCGCGAATTCTGTGGTTTTTGATTTTTATCATTGAAGCATATATCTGCGTTAAGATTAGTTTCGCGTCATGAGACGTTTTTTAAGCAATCCAGAACATTTTTGCTAACAATTTACCTATTTTGAGATTTTTGTAATACAGGGTAAAATGAACATATTGCCAAATATGCTGAAATTAGTATTTAATAAATAGTTATCGAAGTCGCCAAAAATGTTGTATAAAATTTTAGAAAGGCCTAAAATATATGCTGCATTGCACAAATAGAAAAATGTAAATAAACATTGCAGTATCAATAAATGATTGTCGTTGAATTTGAAAAAGATCATAAAAATGGTAGAAAAACTACTTGGAAACATTTCCAAAAAACAGTGACAGCAAAAGAAATTCTGATTTTATGAATGCTTTTTCAGATGCACTTGATTATACATCATAGGAAGTCAAAAAAGAACTGAGTGGACTAGCTATAGCGGTTATTTTGACTGCAAAAAAAAAAAAATTTCACGAAGAGACTCAAAAAATATCGAGTCGTGATAAAAACATAAAATTTCGGAGTTCCAGCAAAGAATTTTTTAAAGAGGTCTCCTTTCTCGAAACATGACATAGGGACAGTATATCTCATTTGCATTTCAATATTTTTAACCTATTTTTGCATTAAATATGTGATACTACAGCGTCTTTTTTTTTTTTTTTTTTTTTTTTTTTAAGGAGGATACTTTTACTTTCAGTGTCTCTTTCAAAAACCCCATAAAATAATCCGCAAACAAAATCGAAAAAAATAAACAGAAGGTTAATTTATGAGCAGGGATGAACTTGAGGTGACTCCATGAGTGAATTTAAATTAGAACAGTGAAAAGTTATCTTGTACTAAAATGTCAGGAATAATAATAATAATAATAATAAAAAAAAGTGATCCAAAATCCTGTGACTGATGAACGTAGACATGTAAAGAAAAGAAAATGTTGTCCACAGAATTGATTTAAATAACATCTCCGATATTTTGAAACTGTTGTTTTAAGAGAATTAATCTAAACTGTGCGATTGTTTATAGAGAGAAAAGTGTTAAGTATGAGAACCATGCAATGTTTGTTTAAATCCATTGAGAATAAAAATGTCGAGTGCAATCACAACGTTTATGTAAAAAAATTTGAAAAATGTGAACAGATATGAAATAGAAGCTTTCTGATCTCAAAGCGTTGATAACACTAGTTTACAGAATGTCCGCGAATTCTGTGGTTTTTGATTTTTATCATTGAAGCATATATCTGCGTTAAGATTAGTTTCGCGTCATGAGACGTTTTTTAAGCAATCCAGAACATTTTTGCTAACAATTTACCTATTTTGAGATTTTTGTAATACAGGGTAAAATGAACATATTGCCAAATATGCTGAAATTAGTATTTAATAAATAGTTATCGAAGTCGCCAAAAATGTTGTATAAAATTTTAGAAAGGCCTAAAATATATGCTGCATTGCACAAATAGAAAAATGTAAATAAACATTGCAGTATCAATAAATGATTGTCGTTGAATTTGAAAAAGATCATAAAAATGGTAGAAAAACTACTTGGAAACATTTCCAAAAAACAGTGACAGCAAAAGAAATTCTGATTTTATGAATGCTTTTTCAGATGCACTTGATTATACATCATAGGAAGTCAAAAAAGAACTGAGTGGACTAGCTATAGCGGTTATTTTGACTGCAAAAAAAAAAAAATTTCACGAAGAGACTCAAAAAATATCGAGTCGTGATAAAAACATAAAATTTCGGAGTTCCAGCAAAGAATTTTTTAAAGAGGTCTCCTTTCTCGAAACATGACATAGGGACAGTATATCTCATTTGCATTTCAATATTTTTAACCTATTTTTGCATTAAATATGTGATACTACAGCGTCTTTTTTTTTTTTTTTTTTTTTTTTTTTAAGGAGGATACTTTTACTTTCAGTGTCTCTTTCAAAAACCCCATAAAATAATCCGCAAACAAAATCGAAAAAAATAAACAGAAGGTTAATTTATGAGCAGGGATGAACTTGAGGTGACTCCATGAGTGAATTTAAATTAGAACAGTGAAAAGTTATCTTGTACTAAAATGTCAGGAATAATAATAATAATAATAAAAAAAAAAAGTGATCCAAAATCCTGTGACTGATGAACGTAGACATGTAAAGAAAAGAAAATGTTGTCCACAGAATTGATTTAAATAACATCTCCGATATTTTGAAACTGTTGTTTTAAGAGAATTAATCTAAACTGTGCGATTGTTTATAGAGAGAAAAGTGTTAAGTATGAGAACCATGCAATGTTTGTTTAAATCCATTGAGAATAAAAATGTCGAGTGCAATCACAACGTTTATGTAAAAAAATTTGAAAAATGTGAACAGATATGAAATAGAAGCTTTCTGATCTCAAAGCGTTGATAACACTAGTTTACAGAATGTCCGCGAATTCTGTGGTTTTTGATTTTTATCATTGAAGCATATATCTGCGTTAAGATTAGTTTCGCGTCATGAGACGTTTTTTAAGCAATCCAGAACATTTTTGCTAACAATTTACCTATTTTGAGATTTTTGTAATACAGGGTAAAATGAACATATTGCCAAATATGCTGAAATTAGTATTTAATAAATAGTTATCGAAGTCGCCAAAAATGTTGTATAAAATTTTAGAAAGGCCTAAAATATATGCTGCATTGCACAAATAGAAAAATGTAAATAAACATTGCAGTATCAATAAATGATTGTCGTTGAATTTGAAAAAGATCATAAAAATGGTAGAAAAACTACTTGGAAACATTTCCAAAAAACAGTGACAGCAAAAGAAATTCTGATTTTATGAATGCTTTTTCAGATGCACTTGATTATACATCATAGGAAGTCAAAAAAGAACTGAGTGGACTAGCTATAGCGGTTATTTTGACTGCAAAAAAAAAAAAATTTCACGAAGAGACTCAAAAAATATCGAGTCGTGATAAAAACATAAAATTTCGGAGTTCCAGCAAAGAATTTTTTAAAGAGGTCTCCTTTCTCGAAACATGACATAGGGACAGTATATCTCATTTGCATTTCAATATTTTTAACCTATTTTTGCATTAAATATGTGATACTACAGCATCTTTTTTTTTTTTTTTTTTTTTTTTTTAAGGAGGATACTTTTACTTTCAGTGTCTCTTTCAAAAACCCCATAAAATAATCCGCAAACAAAATCGAAAAAAATAAACAGAAGGTTAATTTATGAGCAGGGATGAACTTGAGGTGACTCCATGAGTGAATTTAAATTAGAACAGTGAAAAGTTATCTTGTACTAAAATGTCAGGAATAATAATAATAATAATAAAAAAAAAAAGTGATCCAAAATCCTGTGACTGATGAACGTAGACATGTAAAGAAAAGAAAATGTTGTCCACAGAATTGATTTAAATAACATCTCCGATATTTTGAAACTGTTGTTTTAAGAGAATTAATCTAAACTGTGCGATTGTTTATAGAGAGAAAAGTGTTAAGTATGAGAACCATGCAATGTTTGTTTAAATCCATTGAGAATAAAAATGTCGAGTGCAATCACAACGTTTATGTAAAAAAATTTGAAAAATGTGAACAGATATGAAATAGAAGCTTTCTGATCTCAAAGCGTTGATAACACTAGTTTACAGAATGTCCGCGAATTCTGTGGTTTTTGATTTTTATCATTGAAGCATATATCTGCGTTAAGATTAGTTTCGCGTCATGAGACGTTTTTTAAGCAATCCAGAACATTTTTGCTAACAATTTACCTATTTTGAGATTTTTGTAATACAGGGTAAAATGAACATATTGCCAAATATGCTGAAATTAGTATTTAATAAATAGTTATCGAAGTCGCCAAAAATGTTGTATAAAATTTTAGAAAGGCCTAAAATATATGCTGCATTGCACAAATAGAAAAATGTAAATAAACATTGCAGTATCAATAAATGATTGTCGTTGAATTTGAAAAAGATCATAAAAATGGTAGAAAAACTACTTGGAAACATTTCCAAAAAACAGTGACAGCAAAAGAAATTCTGATTTTATGAATGCTTTTTCAGATGCACTTGATTATACATCATAGGAAGTCAAAAAAGAACTGAGTGGACTAGCTATAGCGGTTATTTTGACTGCAAAAAAAAAAAAAATTTCACGAAGAGACTCAAAAAATATCGAGTCGTGATAAAAACATAAAATTTCGGAGTTCCAGCAAAGAATTTTTTAAAGAGGTCTCCTTTCTCGAAACATGACATAGGGACAGTATATCTCATTTGCATTTCAATATTTTTAACCTATTTTTGCATTAAATATGTGATACTACAGCGTCTTTTTTTTTTTTTTTTTTTTTTTTTTTTAAGGAGGATACTTTTACTTTCAGTGTCTCTTTCAAAAACCCCATAAAATAATCCGCAAACAAAATCGAAAAAAATAAACAGAAGGTTAATTTATGAGCAGGGATGAACTTGAGGTGACTCCATGAGTGAATTTAAATTAGAACAGTGAAAAGTTATCTTGTACTAAAATGTCAGGAATAATAATAATAATAATAATAAAAAAAAGTGATCCAAAATCCTGTGACTGATGAACGTAGACATGTAAAGAAAAGAAAATGTTGTCCACAGAATTGATTTAAATAACATCTCCGATATTTTGAAACTGTTGTTTTAAGAGAATTAATCTAAACTGTGCGATTGTTTATAGAGAGAAAAGTGTTAAGTATGAGAACCATGCAATGTTTGTTTAAATCCATTGAGAATAAAAATGTCGAGTGCAATCACAACGTTTATGTAAAAAAATTTGAAAAATGTGAACAGATATGAAATAGAAGCTTTCTGATCTCAAAGCGTTGATAACACTAGTTTACAGAATGTCCGCGAATTCTGTGGTTTTTGATTTTTATCATTGAAGCATATATCTGCGTTAAGATTAGTTTCGCGTCATGAGACGTTTTTTAAGCAATCCAGAACATTTTTGCTAACAATTTACCTATTTTGAGATTTTTGTAATACAGGGTAAAATGAACATATTGCCAAATATGCTGAAATTAGTATTTAATAAATAGTTATCGAAGTCGCCAAAAATGTTGTATAAAATTTTAGAAAGGCCTAAAATATATGCTGCATTGCACAAATAGAAAAATGTAAATAAACATTGCAGTATCAATAAATGATTGTCGTTGAATTTGAAAAAGATCATAAAAATGGTAGAAAAACTACTTGGAAACATTTCCAAAAAACAGTGACAGCAAAAGAAATTCTGATTTTATGAATGCTTTTTCAGATGCACTTGATTATACATCATAGGAAGTCAAAAAAGAACTGAGTGGACTAGCTATAGCGGTTATTTTGACTGCAAAAAAAAAAAAAATTTCACGAAGAGACTCAAAAAATATCGAGTCGTGATAAAAACATAAAATTTCGGAGTTCCAGCAAAGAATTTTTTAAAGAGGTCTCCTTTCTCGAAACATGACATAGGGACAGTATATCTCATTTGCATTTCAATATTTTTAACCTATTTTTGCATTAAATATGTGATACTACAGCGTCTTTTTTTTTTTTTTTTTTTTTTTTTTTTAAGGAGGATACTTTTACTTTCAGTGTCTCTTTCAAAAACCCCATAAAATAATCCGCAAACAAAATCGAAAAAAATAAACAGAAGGTTAATTTATGAGCAGGGATGAACTTGAGGTGACTCCATGAGTGAATTTAAATTAGAACAGTGAAAAGTTATCTTGTACTAAAATGTCAGGAATAATAATAATAATAATAAAAAAAAAAAGTGATCCAAAATCCTGTGACTGATGAACGTAGACATGTAAAGAAAAGAAAATGTTGTCCACAGAATTGATTTAAATAACATCTCCGATATTTTGAAACTGTTGTTTTAAGAGAATTAATCTAAACTGTGCGATTGTTTATAGAGAGAAAAGTGTTAAGTATGAGAACCATGCAATGTTTGTTTAAATCCATTGAGAATAAAAATGTCGAGTGCAATCACAACGTTTATGTAAAAAAATTTGAAAAATGTGAACAGATATGAAATAGAAGCTTTCTGATCTCAAAGCGTTGATAACACTAGTTTACAGAATGTCCGCGAATTCTGTGGTTTTTGATTTTTATCATTGAAGCATATATCTGCGTTAAGATTAGTTTCGCGTCATGAGACGTTTTTTAAGCAATCCAGAACATTTTTGCTAACAATTTACCTATTTTGAGATTTTTGTAATACAGGGTAAAATGAACATATTGCCAAATATGCTGAAATTAGTATTTAATAAATAGTTATCGAAGTCGCCAAAAATGTTGTATAAAATTTTAGAAAGGCCTAAAATATATGCTGCATTGCACAAATAGAAAAATGTAAATAAACATTGCAGTATCAATAAATGATTGTCGTTGAATTTGAAAAAGATCATAAAAATGGTAGAAAAACTACTTGGAAACATTTCCAAAAAACAGTGACAGCAAAAGAAATTCTGATTTTATGAATGCTTTTTCAGATGCACTTGATTATACATCATAGGAAGTCAAAAAAGAACTGAGTGGACTAGCTATAGCGGTTATTTTGACTGCAAAAAAAAAAAAAATTTCACGAAGAGACTCAAAAAATATCGAGTCGTGATAAAAACATAAAATTTCGGAGTTCCAGCAAAGAATTTTTTAAAGAGGTCTCCTTTCTCGAAACATGACATAGGGACAGTATATCTCATTTGCATTTCAATATTTTTAACCTATTTTTGCATTAAATATGTGATACTACAGCGTCTTTTTTTTTTTTTTTTTTTTTTTTTTAAGGAGGATACTTTTACTTTCAGTGTCTCTTTCAAAAACCCCATAAAATAATCCGCAAACAAAATCGAAAAAAATAAACAGAAGGTTAATTTATGAGCAGGGATGAACTTGAGGTGACTCCATGAGTGAATTTAAATTAGAACAGTGAAAAGTTATCTTGTACTAAAATGTCAGGAATAATAATAATAATAATAATAAAAAAAAGTGATCCAAAATCCTGTGACTGATGAACGTAGACATGTAAAGAAAAGAAAATGTTGTCCACAGAATTGATTTAAATAACATCTCCGATATTTTGAAACTGTTGTTTTAAGAGAATTAATCTAAACTGTGCGATTGTTTATAGAGAGAAAAGTGTTAAGTATGAGAACCATGCAATGTTTGTTTAAATCCATTGAGAATAAAAATGTCGAGTGCAATCACAACGTTTATGTAAAAAAATTTGAAAAATGTGAACAGATATGAAATAGAAGCTTTCTGATCTCAAAGCGTTGATAACACTAGTTTACAGAATGTCCGCGAATTCTGTGGTTTTTGATTTTTATCATTGAAGCATATATCTGCGTTAAGATTAGTTTCGCGTCATGAGACGTTTTTTAAGCAATCCAGAACATTTTTGCTAACAATTTACCTATTTTGAGATTTTTGTAATACAGGGTAAAATGAACATATTGCCAAATATGCTGAAATTAGTATTTAATAAATAGTTATCGAAGTCGCCAAAAATGTTGTATAAAATTTTAGAAAGGCCTAAAATATATGCTGCATTGCACAAATAGAAAAATGTAAATAAACATTGCAGTATCAATAAATGATTGTCGTTGAATTTGAAAAAGATCATAAAAATGGTAGAAAAACTACTTGGAAACATTTCCAAAAAACAGTGACAGCAAAAGAAATTCTGATTTTATGAATGCTTTTTCAGATGCACTTGATTATACATCATAGGAAGTCAAAAAAGAACTGAGTGGACTAGCTATAGCGGTTATTTTGACTGCAAAAAAAAAAAAAATTTCACGAAGAGACTCAAAAAATATCGAGTCGTGATAAAAACATAAAATTTCGGAGTTCCAGCAAAGAATTTTTTAAAGAGGTCTCCTTTCTCGAAACATGACATAGGGACAGTATATCTCATTTGCATTTCAATATTTTTAACCTATTTTTGCATTAAATATGTGATACTACAGCGTCTTTTTTTTTTTTTTTTTTTTTTTTTTTTAAGGAGGATACTTTTACTTTCAGTGTCTCTTTCAAAAACCCCATAAAATAATCCGCAAACAAAATCGAAAAAAATAAACA
>OZ007592.1:52493107-52495607 GCA_963931845.1 Maratus michaelseni | reverse complement strand
AGTGATCCAAAATCCTGTGACTGATGAACGTAGACATGTAAAGAAAAGAAAATGTTGTCCACAGAATTGATTTAAATAACATCTCCGATATTTTGAAACTGTTGTTTTAAGAGAATTAATCTAAACTGTGCGATTGTTTATAGAGAGAAAAGTGTTAAGTATGAGAACCATGCAATGTTTGTTTAAATCCATTGAGAATAAAAATGTCGAGTGCAATCACAACGTTTATGTAAAAAAATTTGAAAAATGTGAACAGATATGAAATAGAAGCTTTCTGATCTCAAAGCGTTGATAACACCAGTTTACAGAATGTCCGCGAATTCTGTGGTTTTTGATTTTTATCATTGAAGCATATATCTGCGTTAAGATTAGTTTCGCGTCATGAGACGTTTTTTAAGCAATCCAGAACATTTTTGCTAACAATTTACCTATTTTGAGATTTTTGTAATACAGGGTAAAATGAACATATTGCCAAATATGCTGAAATTAGTATTTAATAAATAGTTATCGCCAAAAATGTTGTATAAAATTTTAGAAAGGCCTAAAATATATGCTGCATTGCACAAATAGAAAAATGTAAATAAACATTGCAGTATCAATAAATGATTGTCGTTGAATTTGAAAAAGATCATAAAAATGGTAGAAAAACTACTTGGAAACATTTCCAAAAAACAGTGACAGCAAAAGAAATTCTGATTTTATGAATGCTTTTTCAGATGCACTTGATTATACATCATAGGAAGTCAAAAAAGAACTGAGTGGACTAGCTATAGCGGTTATTTTGACTGCAAAAAAAAAAAAAAAATTTCACGAAGAGACTCAAAAAATATCGAGTCGTGATAAAAACATAAAATTTCGGAGTTCCAGCAAAGAATTTTTTAAAGAGGTCTCCTTTCTCGAAACATGACATAGGGACAGTATATCTCATTTGCATTTCAATATTTTTAACCTATTTTTGCATTAAATATGTGATACTACAGCGCCTCTTTCTTTTTTTTTTTTTTTTTTTTTTAAGGAGGATACTTTTACTTTCAGTGTCTCTTTCAAAAACCCCATAAAATAATCCGCAAACAAAATCGAAAAAAATAAACAGAAGGTTAATTTATGAGCAGGGATGAACTTGAGGTGACTCCATGAGTGAATTTAAATTAGAACAGTGAAAAGTTATCTTGTACTAAAATGTCAGGAATAATAATAATAATAATAAAAAAAAAAAGTGATCCAAAATCCTGTGACTGATGAACGTAGACATGTAAAGAAAAGAAAATGTTGTCCACAGAATTGATTTAAATAACATCTCCGATATTTTGAAACTGTTGTTTTAAGAGAATTAATCTAAACTGTGCGATTGTTTATAGAGAGAAAAGTGTTAAGTATGAGAACCATGCAATGTTTGTTTAAATCCATTGAGAATAAAAATGTCGAGTGCAATCACAACGTTTATGTAAAAAAATTTGAAAAATGTGAACAGATATGAAATAGAAGCTTTCTGATCTCAAAGCGTTGATAACACTAGTTTACAGAATGTCCGCGAATTCTGTGGTTTTTGATTTTTATCATTGAAGCATATATCTGCGTTAAGATTAGTTTCGCGTCATGAGACGTTTTTTAAGCAATCCAGAACATTTTTGCTAACAATTTACCTATTTTGAGATTTTTGTAATACAGGGTAAAATGAACATATTGCCAAATATGCTGAAATTAGTATTTAATAAATAGTTATCGCCAAAAATGTTGTATAAAATTTTAGAAAGGCCTAAAATATATGCTGCATTGCACAAATAGAAAAATGTAAATAAACATTGCAGTATCAATAAATGATTGTCGTTGAATTTGAAAAAGATCATAAAAATGGTAGAAAAACTACTTGGAAACATTTCCAAAAAACAGTGACAGCAAAAGAAATTCTGATTTTATGAATGCTTTTTCAGATGCACTTGATTATACATCATAGGAAGTCAAAAAAGAACTGAGTGGACTAGCTATAGCGGTTATTTTGACTGCAAAAAAAAAAAAAAATTTCACGAAGAGACTCAAAAAATATCGAGTCGTGATAAAAACATAAAATTTCGGAGTTCCAGCAAAGAATTTTTTAAAGAGGTCTCCTTTCTCGAAACATGACATAGGGACAGTATATCTCATTTGCATTTCAATATTTTTAACCTATTTTTGCATTAAATATGTGATACTACAGCGCCTCTTTCTTTTTTTTTTTTTTTTTTTTTTAAGGAGGATACTTTTACTTTCAGTGTCTCTTTCAAAAACCCCATAAAATAATCCGCAAACAAAATCGAAAAAAATAAACAGAAGGTTAATTTATGAGCAGGGATGAACTTGAGGTGACTCCATGAGTGAATTTAAATTAGAACAGTGAAAAGTTATCTTGTACTAAAATGTCAGGAATAATAATAATAATAATAAAAAAAAAAGTGATCCAAAATCCTGTGACTGATGAACGTAGACATGTAAAGAAAAGAAAATGTTGTCCACAGAATTGATT
>OZ007592.1:52475607-52478107 GCA_963931845.1 Maratus michaelseni | reverse complement strand
TTAATAAATAGTTATCGAAGTCGCCAAAAATGTTGTATAAAATTTTAGAAAGGCCTAAAATATATGCTGCATTGCACAAATAGAAAAATGTAAATAAACATTGCAGTATCAATAAATGATTGTCGTTGAATTTGAAAAAGATCATAAAAATGGTAGAAAAACTACTTGGAAACATTTCCAAAAAACAGTGACAGCAAAAGAAATTCTGATTTTATGAATGCTTTTTCAGATGCACTTGATTATACATCATAGGAAGTCAAAAAAGAACTGAGTGGACTAGCTATAGCGGTTATTTTGACTGCAAAAAAAAAAAAATTTCACGAAGAGACTCAAAAAATATCGAGTCGTGATAAAAACATAAAATTTCGGAGTTCCAGCAAAGAATTTTTTAAAGAGGTCTCCTTTCTCGAAACATGACATAGGGACAGTATATCTCATTTGCATTTCAATATTTTTAACCTATTTTTGCATTAAATATGTGATACTACAGCGTCTTTTTTTTTTTTTTTTTTTTTTTTTTTAAGGAGGATACTTTTACTTTCAGTGTCTCTTTCAAAAACCCCATAAAATAATCCGCAAACAAAATCGAAAAAAATAAACAGAAGGTTAATTTATGAGCAGGGATGAACTTGAGGTGACTCCATGAGTGAATTTAAATTAGAACAGTGAAAAGTTATCTTGTACTAAAATGTCAGGAATAATAATAATAATAATAATAAAAAAAAGTGATCCAAAATCCTGTGACTGATGAACGTAGACATGTAAAGAAAAGAAAATGTTGTCCACAGAATTGATTTAAATAACATCTCCGATATTTTGAAACTGTTGTTTTAAGAGAATTAATCTAAACTGTGCGATTGTTTATAGAGAGAAAAGTGTTAAGTATGAGAACCATGCAATGTTTGTTTAAATCCATTGAGAATAAAAATGTCGAGTGCAATCACAACGTTTATGTAAAAAAATTTGAAAAATGTGAACAGATATGAAATAGAAGCTTTCTGATCTCAAAGCGTTGATAACACTAGTTTACAGAATGTCCGCGAATTCTGTGGTTTTTGATTTTTATCATTGAAGCATATATCTGCGTTAAGATTAGTTTCGCGTCATGAGACGTTTTTTAAGCAATCCAGAACATTTTTGCTAACAATTTACCTATTTTGAGATTTTTGTAATACAGGGTAAAATGAACATATTGCCAAATATGCTGAAATTAGTATTTAATAAATAGTTATCGCCAAAAATGTTGTATAAAATTTTAGAAAGGCCTAAAATATATGCTGCATTGCACAAATAGAAAAATGTAAATAAACATTGCAGTATCAATAAATGATTGTCGTTGAATTTGAAAAAGATCATAAAAATGGTAGAAAAACTACTTGGAAACATTTCCAAAAAACAGTGACAGCAAAAGAAATTCTGATTTTATGAATGCTTTTTCAGATGCACTTGATTATACATCATAGGAAGTCAAAAAAGAACTGAGTGGACTAGCTATAGCGGTTATTTTGACTGCAAAAAAAAAAAAATTCACGAAGAGACTCAAAAAATATCGAGTCGTGATAAAAACATAAAATTTCGGAGTTCCAGCAAAGAATTTTTTAAAGAGGTCTCCTTTCTCGAAACATGACATAGGGACAGTATATCTCATTTGCATTTCAATATTTTTAACCTATTTTTGCATTAAATATGTGATACTACAGCGTCTTTTTTTTTTTTTTTTTTTTTTTAAGGAGGATACTTTTACTTTCAGTGTCTCTTTCAAAAACCCCATAAAATAATCCGCAAACAAAATCGAAAAAAATAAACAGAAGGTTAATTTATGAGCAGGGATGAACTTGAGGTGACTCCATGAGTGAATTTAAATTAGAACAGTGAAAAGTTATCTTGTACTAAAATGTCAGGAATAATAATAATAATAATAATAAAAAAAAGTGATCCAAAATCCTGTGACTGATGAACGTAGACATGTAAAGAAAAGAAAATGTTGTCCACAGAATTGATTTAAATAACATCTCCGATATTTTGAAACTGTTGTTTTAAGAGAATTAATCTAAACTGTGCGATTGTTTATAGAGAGAAAAGTGTTAAGTATGAGAACCATGCAATGTTTGTTTAAATCCATTGAGAATAAAAATGTCGAGTGCAATCACAACGTTTATGTAAAAAAATTTGAAAAATGTGAACAGATATGAAATAGAAGCTTTCTGATCTCAAAGCGTTGATAACACTAGTTTACAGAATGTCCGCGAATTCTGTGGTTTTTGATTTTTATCATTGAAGCATATATCTGCGTTAAGATTAGTTTCGCGTCATGAGACGTTTTTTAAGCAATCCAGAACATTTTTGCTAACAATTTACCTATTTTGAGATTTTTGTAATACAGGGTAAAATGAACATATTGCCAAATATGCTGAAATTAGTATTTAATAAATAGTTATCGAAGTCGCCAAAAATGTTGTATAAAATTTTAGAAAGGCCTAAAATATATGCTGCATTGCAC
>OZ007592.1:52463107-52465607 GCA_963931845.1 Maratus michaelseni | reverse complement strand
AAATATCGAGTCGTGATAAAAACATAAAATTTCGGAGTTCCAGCAAAGAATTTTTTAAAGAGGTCTCCTTTCTCGAAACATGACATAGGGACAGTATATCTCATTTGCATTTCAATATTTTTAACCTATTTTTGCATTAAATATGTGATACTACAGCGTCTTTTTTTTTTTTTTTTTTTTTTTAAGGAGGATACTTTTACTTTCAGTGTCTCTTTCAAAAACCCCATAAAATAATCCGCAAACAAAATCGAAAAAAATAAACAGAAGGTTAATTTATGAGCAGGGATGAACTTGAGGTGACTCCATGAGTGAATTTAAATTAGAACAGTGAAAAGTTATCTTGTACTAAAATGTCAGGAATAATAATAATAATAATAATAAAAAAAAGTGATCCAAAATCCTGTGACTGATGAACGTAGACATGTAAAGAAAAGAAAATGTTGTCCACAGAATTGATTTAAATAACATCTCCGATATTTTGAAACTGTTGTTTTAAGAGAATTAATCTAAACTGTGCGATTGTTTATAGAGAGAAAAGTGTTAAGTATGAGAACCATGCAATGTTTGTTTAAATCCATTGAGAATAAAAATGTCGAGTGCAATCACAACGTTTATGTAAAAAAATTTGAAAAATGTGAACAGATATGAAATAGAAGCTTTCTGATCTCAAAGCGTTGATAACACTAGTTTACAGAATGTCCGCGAATTCTGTGGTTTTTGATTTTTATCATTGAAGCATATATCTGCGTTAAGATTAGTTTCGCGTCATGAGACGTTTTTTAAGCAATCCAGAACATTTTTGCTAACAATTTACCTATTTTGAGATTTTTGTAATACAGGGTAAAATGAACATATTGCCAAATATGCTGAAATTAGTATTTAATAAATAGTTATCGCCAAAAATGTTGTATAAAATTTTAGAAAGGCCTAAAATATATGCTGCATTGCACAAATAGAAAAATGTAAATAAACATTGCAGTATCAATAAATGATTGTCGTTGAATTTGAAAAAGATCATAAAAATGGTAGAAAAACTACTTGGAAACATTTCCAAAAAACAGTGACAGCAAAAGAAATTCTGATTTTATGAATGCTTTTTCAGATGCACTTGATTATACATCATAGGAAGTCAAAAAAGAACTGAGTGGACTAGCTATAGCGGTTATTTTGACTGCAAAAAAAAAAAAAAAAATTCACGAAGAGACTCAAAAAATATCGAGTCGTGATAAAAACAAAAATTTCGGAGTTCCAGCAAAGAATTTTTTAAAGAGGTCTCCTTTCTCGAAACATGACATAGGGACAGTATATCTCATTTGCATTTCAATATTTTTAACCTATTTTTGCATTAAATATGTGATACTACAGCGTCTTTTTTTTTTTTTTTTTTTTTTTAAGGAGGATACTTTTACTTTCAGTGTCTCTTTCAAAAACCCCATAAAATAATCCGCAAACAAAATCGAAAAAAATAAACAGAAGGTTAATTTATGAGCAGGGATGAACTTGAGGTGACTCCATGAGTGAAAATTTAAATTAGAACAGTGAAAAGTTATCTTGTACTAAAATGTCAGGAATAATAATAATAATAATAAAAAAAAAAAGTGATCCAAAATCCTGTGACTGATGAACGTAGACATGTAAAGAAAAGAAAATGTTGTCCACAGAATTGATTTAAATAACATCTCCGATATTTTGAAACTGTTGTTTTAAGAGAATTAATCTAAACTGTGCGATTGTTTATAGAGAGAAAAGTGTTAAGTATGAGAACCATGCAATGTTTGTTTAAATCCATTGAGAATAAAAATGTCGAGTGCAATCACAACGTTTATGTAAAAAAATTTGAAAAATGTGAACAGATATGAAATAGAAGCTTTCTGATCTCAAAGCGTTGATAACACTAGTTTACAGAATGTCCGCGAATTCTGTGGTTTTTGATTTTTATCATTGAAGCATATATCTGCGTTAAGATTAGTTTCGCGTCATGAGACGTTTTTTAAGCAATCCAGAACATTTTTGCTAACAATTTACCTATTTTGAGATTTTTGTAATACAGGGTAAAATGAACATATTGCCAAATATGCTGAAATTAGTATTTAATAAATAGTTATCGCCAAAAATGTTGTATAAAATTTTAGAAAGGCCTAAAATATATGCTGCATTGCACAAATAGAAAAATGTAAATAAACATTGCAGTATCAATAAATGATTGTCGTTGAATTTGAAAAAGATCATAAAAATGGTAGAAAAACTACTTGGAAACATTTCCAAAAAACAGTGACAGCAAAAGAAATTCTGATTTTATGAATGCTTTTTCAGATGCACTTGATTATACATCATAGGAAGTCAAAAAAGAACTGAGTGGACTAGCTATAGCGGTTATTTTGACTGCAAAAAAAAAAAAAAAAAAAATTTCACGAAGAGACTCAAAAAATATCGAGTCGTGATAAAAACATAAAATTTCGGAGTTCCAGCAAAGAATTTTTTAAAGAGGTCTCCTTTCTCG
>OZ007592.1:52448107-52450607 GCA_963931845.1 Maratus michaelseni | reverse complement strand
AAGAAAATGTTGTCCACAGAATTGATTTAAATAACATCTCCGATATTTTGAAACTGTTGTTTTAAGAGAATTAATCTAAACTGTGCGATTGTTTATAGAGAGAAAAGTGTTAAGTATGAGAACCATGCAATGTTTGTTTAAATCCATTGAGAATAAAAATGTCGAGTGCAATCACAACGTTTATGTAAAAAAATTTGAAAAATGTGAACAGATATGAAATAGAAGCTTTCTGATCTCAAAGCGTTGATAACACTAGTTTACAGAATGTCCGCGAATTCTGTGGTTTTTGATTTTTATCATTGAAGCATATATCTGCGTTAAGATTAGTTTCGCGTCATGAGACGTTTTTTAAGCAATCCAGAACATTTTTGCTAACAATTTACCTATTTTGAGATTTTTGTAATACAGGGTAAAATGAACATATTGCCAAATATGCTGAAATTAGTATTTAATAAATAGTTATCGAAGTCGCCAAAAATGTTGTATAAAATTTTAGAAAGGCCTAAAATATATGCTGCATTGCACAAATAGAAAAATGTAAATAAACATTGCAGTATCAATAAATGATTGTCGTTGAATTTGAAAAAGATCATAAAAATGGTAGAAAAACTACTTGGAAACATTTCCAAAAAACAGTGACAGCAAAAGAAATTCTGATTTTATGAATGCTTTTTCAGATGCACTTGATTATACATCATAGGAAGTCAAAAAAGAACTGAGTGGACTAGCTATAGCGGTTATTTTGACTGCAAAAAAAAAAAAAATTTCACGAAGAGACTCAAAAAATATCGAGTCGTGATAAAAACATAAAATTTCGGAGTTCCAGCAAAGAATTTTTTAAAGAGGTCTCCTTTCTCGAAACATGACATAGGGACAGTATATCTCATTTGCATTTCAATATTTTTAACCTATTTTTGCATTAAATATGTGATACTACAGCGTCTTTTTTTTTTTTTTTTTTTTTTTTTTTAAGGAGGATACTTTTACTTTCAGTGTCTCTTTCAAAAACCCCATAAAATAATCCGCAAACAAAATCGAAAAAAATAAACAGAAGGTTAATTTATGAGCAGGGATGAACTTGAGGTGACTCCATGAGTGAATTTAAATTAGAACAGTGAAAAGTTATCTTGTACTAAAATGTCAGGAATAATAATAATAATAATAAAAAAAAAAAGTGATCCAAAATCCTGTGACTGATGAACGTAGACATGTAAAGAAAAGAAAATGTTGTCCACAGAATTGATTTAAATAACATCTCCGATATTTTGAAACTGTTGTTTTAAGAGAATTAATCTAAACTGTGCGATTGTTTATAGAGAGAAAAGTGTTAAGTATGAGAACCATGCAATGTTTGTTTAAATCCATTGAGAATAAAAATGTCGAGTGCAATCACAACGTTTATGTAAAAAAATTTGAAAAATGTGAACAGATATGAAATAGAAGCTTTCTGATCTCAAAGCGTTGATAACACTAGTTTACAGAATGTCCGCGAATTCTGTGGTTTTTGATTTTTATCATTGAAGCATATATCTGCGTTAAGATTAGTTTCGCGTCATGAGACGTTTTTTAAGCAATCCAGAACATTTTTGCTAACAATTTACCTATTTTGAGATTTTTGTAATACAGGGTAAAATGAACATATTGCCAAATATGCTGAAATTAGTATTTAATAAATAGTTATCGAAGTCGCCAAAAATGTTGTATAAAATTTTAGAAAGGCCTAAAATATATGCTGCATTGCACAAATAGAAAAATGTAAATAAACATTGCAGTATCAATAAATGATTGTCGTTGAATTTGAAAAAGATCATAAAAATGGTAGAAAAACTACTTGGAAACATTTCCAAAAAACAGTGACAGCAAAAGAAATTCTGATTTTATGAATGCTTTTTCAGATGCACTTGATTATACATCATAGGAAGTCAAAAAAGAACTGAGTGGACTAGCTATAGCGGTTATTTTGACTGCAAAAAAAAAAAAAT
This sequence comes from Maratus michaelseni, assembly GCA_963931845.1. Classification (NCBI taxonomy): domain Eukaryota; kingdom Metazoa; phylum Arthropoda; class Arachnida; order Araneae; family Salticidae; genus Maratus; species Maratus michaelseni. The sequence continues at coordinate 52,448,625 of OZ007592.1, read as the reverse complement.
TTCACGAAGAGACTCAAAAAATATCGAGTCGTGATAAAAACATAAAATTTCGGAGTTCCAGCAAAGAATTTTTTAAAGAGGTCTCCTTTCTCGAAACATGACATAGGGACAGTATATCTCATTTGCATTTCAATATTTTTAACCTATTTTTGCATTAAATATGTGATACTACAGCATCTTTTTTTTTTTTTTTTTTTTTTTTTTAAGGAGGATACTTTTACTTTCAGTGTCTCTTTCAAAAACCCCATAAAATAATCCGCAAACAAAATCGAAAAAAATAAACAGAAGGTTAATTTATGAGCAGGGATGAACTTGAGGTGACTCCATGAGTGAATTTAAATTAGAACAGTGAAAAGTTATCTTGTACTAAAATGTCAGGAATAATAATAATAAAAAAAAAAAGTGATCCAAAATCCTGTGACTGATGAACGTAGACATGTAAAGAAAAGAAAATGTTGTCCACAGAATTGATTTAAATAACATCTCCGATATTTTGAAACTGTTGTTTTAAGAGAATT
>OZ007592.1:52423107-52435607 GCA_963931845.1 Maratus michaelseni | reverse complement strand
AATAAATAGTTATCGCCAAAAATGTTGTATAAAATTTTAGAAAGGCCTAAAATATATGCTGCATTGCACAAATAGAAAAATGTAAATAAACATTGCAGTATCAATAAATGATTGTCGTTGAATTTGAAAAAGATCATAAAAATGGTAGAAAAACTACTTGGAAACATTTCCAAAAAACAGTGACAGCAAAAGAAATTCTGATTTTATGAATGCTTTTTCAGATGCACTTGATTATACATCATAGGAAGTCAAAAAAGAACTGAGTGGACTAGCTATAGCGGTTATTTTGACTGCAAAAAAAAAAAAAATTTCACGAAGAGACTCAAAAAATATCGAGTCGTGATAAAAACATAAAATTTCGGAGTTCCAGCAAAGAATTTTTTAAAGAGGTCTCCTTTCTCGAAACATGACATAGGGACAGTATATCTCATTTGCATTTCAATATTTTTAACCTATTTTTGCATTAAATATGTGATACTACAGCGTCTTTTTTTTTTTTTTTTTTTTTTTTTTTTAAGGAGGATACTTTTACTTTCAGTGTCTCTTTCAAAAACCCCATAAAATAATCCGCAAACAAAATCGAAAAAAATAAACAGAAGGTTAATTTATGAGCAGGGATGAACTTGAGGTGACTCCATGAGTGAATTTAAATTAGAACAGTGAAAAGTTATCTTGTACTAAAATGTCAGGAATAATAATAATAATAATAAAAAAAAAAAGTGATCCAAAATCCTGTGACTGATGAACGTAGACATGTAAAGAAAAGAAAATGTTGTCCACAGAATTGATTTAAATAACATCTCCGATATTTTGAAACTGTTGTTTTAAGAGAATTAATCTAAACTGTGCGATTGTTTATAGAGAGAAAAGTGTTAAGTATGAGAACCATGCAATGTTTGTTTAAATCCATTGAGAATAAAAATGTCGAGTGCAATCACAACGTTTATGTAAAAAAATTTGAAAAATGTGAACAGATATGAAATAGAAGCTTTCTGATCTCAAAGCGTTGATAACACTAGTTTACAGAATGTCCGCGAATTCTGTGGTTTTTGATTTTTATCATTGAAGCATATATCTGCGTTAAGATTAGTTTCGCGTCATGAGACGTTTTTTAAGCAATCCAGAACATTTTTGCTAACAATTTACCTATTTTGAGATTTTTGTAATACAGGGTAAAATGAACATATTGCCAAATATGCTGAAATTAGTATTTAATAAATAGTTATCGAAGTCGCCAAAAATGTTGTATAAAATTTTAGAAAGGCCTAAAATATATGCTGCATTGCACAAATAGAAAAATGTAAATAAACATTGCAGTATCAATAAATGATTGTCGTTGAATTTGAAAAAGATCATAAAAATGGTAGAAAAACTACTTGGAAACATTTCCAAAAAACAGTGACAGCAAAAGAAATTCTGATTTTATGAATGCTTTTTCAGATGCACTTGATTATACATCATAGGAAGTCAAAAAAGAACTGAGTGGACTAGCTATAGCGGTTATTTTGACTGCAAAAAAAAAAAAAATTTCACGAAGAGACTCAAAAAATATCGAGTCGTGATAAAAACATAAAATTTCGGAGTTCCAGCAAAGAATTTTTTAAAGAGGTCTCCTTTCTCGAAACATGACATAGGGACAGTATATCTCATTTGCATTTCAATATTTTTAACCTATTTTTGCATTAAATATGTGATACTACAGCATCTTTTTTTTTTTTTTTTTTTTTTTTTTAAGGAGGATACTTTTACTTTCAGTGTCTCTTTCAAAAACCCCATAAAATAATCCGCAAACAAAATCGAAAAAAATAAACAGAAGGTTAATTTATTTATGAGCAGGGATGAACTTGAGGTGACTCCATGAGTGAATTTAAATTAGAACAGTGAAAAGTTATCTTGTACTAAAATGTCAGGAATAATAATAATAATAATAAAAAAAAAAAGTGATCCAAAATCCTGTGACTGATGAACGTAGACATGTAAAGAAAAGAAAATGTTGTCCACAGAATTGATTTAAATAACATCTCCGATATTTTGAAACTGTTGTTTTAAGAGAATTAATCTAAACTGTGCGATTGTTTATAGAGAGAAAAGTGTTAAGTATGAGAACCATGCAATGTTTGTTTAAATCCATTGAGAATAAAAATGTCGAGTGCAATCACAACGTTTATGTAAAAAAATTTGAAAAATGTGAACAGATATGAAATAGAAGCTTTCTGATCTCAAAGCGTTGATAACACTAGTTTACAGAATGTCCGCGAATTCTGTGGTTTTTGATTTTTATCATTGAAGCATATATCTGCGTTAAGATTAGTTTCGCGTCATGAGACGTTTTTTAAGCAATCCAGAACATTTTTGCTAACAATTTACCTATTTTGAGATTTTTGTAATACAGGGTAAAATGAACATATTGCCAAATATGCTGAAATTAGTATTTAATAAATAGTTATCGAAGTCGCCAAAAATGTTGTATAAAATTTTAGAAAGGCCTAAAATATATGCTGCATTGCACAAATAGAAAAATGTAAATAAACATTGCAGTATCAATAAATGATTGTCGTTGAATTTGAAAAAGATCATAAAAATGGTAGAAAAACTACTTGGAAACATTTCCAAAAAACAGTGACAGCAAAAGAAATTCTGATTTTATGAATGCTTTTTCAGATGCACTTGATTATACATCATAGGAAGTCAAAAAAGAACTGAGTGGACTAGCTATAGCGGTTATTTTGACTGCAAAAAAAAAAAAAAAAATTTCACGAAGAGACTCAAAAAATATCGAGTCGTGATAAAAACATAAAATTTCGGAGTTCCAGCAAAGAATTTTTTAAAGAGGTCTCCTTTCTCGAAACATGACATAGGGACAGTATATCTCATTTGCATTTCAATATTTTTAACCTATTTTTGCATTAAATATGTGATACTACAGCGTCTTTTTTTTTTTTTTTTTTTTTTTTTTTAAGGAGGATACTTTTACTTTCAGTGTCTCTTTCAAAAACCCCATAAAATAATCCGCAAACAAAATCGAAAAAAATAAACAGAAGGTTAATTTATGAGCAGGGATGAACTTGAGGTGACTCCATGAGTGAATTTAAATTAGAACAGTGAAAAGTTATCTTGTACTAAAATGTCAGGAATAATAATAATAATAATAATAAAAAAAAGTGATCCAAAATCCTGTGACTGATGAACGTAGACATGTAAAGAAAAGAAAATGTTGTCCACAGAATTGATTTAAATAACATCTCCGATATTTTGAAACTGTTGTTTTAAGAGAATTAATCTAAACTGTGCGATTGTTTATAGAGAGAAAAGTGTTAAGTATGAGAACCATGCAATGTTTGTTTAAATCCATTGAGAATAAAAATGTCGAGTGCAATCACAACGTTTATGTAAAAAAATTTGAAAAATGTGAACAGATATGAAATAGAAGCTTTCTGATCTCAAAGCGTTGATAACACTAGTTTACAGAATGTCCGCGAATTCTGTGGTTTTTGATTTTTATCATTGAAGCATATATCTGCGTTAAGATTAGTTTCGCGTCATGAGACGTTTTTTAAGCAATCCAGAACATTTTTGCTAACAATTTACCTATTTTGAGATTTTTGTAATACAGGGTAAAATGAACATATTGCCAAATATGCTGAAATTAGTATTTAATAAATAGTTATCGAAGTCGCCAAAAATGTTGTATAAAATTTTAGAAAGGCCTAAAATATATGCTGCATTGCACAAATAGAAAAATGTAAATAAACATTGCAGTATCAATAAATGATTGTCGTTGAATTTGAAAAAGATCATAAAAATGGTAGAAAAACTACTTGGAAACATTTCCAAAAAACAGTGACAGCAAAAGAAATTCTGATTTTATGAATGCTTTTTCAGATGCACTTGATTATACATCATAGGAAGTCAAAAAAGAACTGAGTGGACTAGCTATAGCGGTTATTTTGACTGCAAAAAAAAAAAAAAAATTTCACGAAGAGACTCAAAAAATATCGAGTCGTGATAAAAACATAAAATTTCGGAGTTCCAGCAAAGAATTTTTTAAAGAGGTCTCCTTTCTCGAAACATGACATAGGGACAGTATATCTCATTTGCATTTCAATATTTTTAACCTATTTTTGCATTAAATATGTGATACTACAGCGTCTTTTTTTTTTTTTTTTTTTTTTTTTTAAGGAGGATACTTTTACTTTCAGTGTCTCTTTCAAAAACCCCATAAAATAATCCGCAAACAAAATCGAAAAAAATAAACAGAAGGTTAATTTATGAGCAGGGATGAACTTGAGGTGACTCCATGAGTGAATTTAAATTAGAACAGTGAAAAGTTATCTTGTACTAAAATGTCAGGAATAATAATAATAATAAAAAAAAAAAAAAGTGATCCAAAATCCTGTGACTGATGAACGTAGACATGTAAAGAAAAGAAAATGTTGTCCACAGAATTGATTTAAATAACATCTCCGATATTTTGAAACTGTTGTTTTAAGAGAATTAATCTAAACTGTGCGATTGTTTATAGAGAGAAAAGTGTTAAGTATGAGAACCATGCAATGTTTGTTTAAATCCATTGAGAATAAAAATGTCGAGTGCAATCACAACGTTTATGTAAAAAAATTTGAAAAATGTGAACAGATATGAAATAGAAGCTTTCTGATCTCAAAGCGTTGATAACACTAGTTTACAGAATGTCCGCGAATTCTGTGGTTTTTGATTTTTATCATTGAAGCATATATCTGCGTTAAGATTAGTTTCGCGTCATGAGACGTTTTTTAAGCAATCCAGAACATTTTTGCTAACAATTTACCTATTTTGAGATTTTTGTAATACAGGGTAAAATGAACATATTGCCAAATATGCTGAAATTAGTATTTAATAAATAGTTATCGAAGTCGCCAAAAATGTTGTATAAAATTTTAGAAAGGCCTAAAATATATGCTGCATTGCACAAATAGAAAAATGTAAATAAACATTGCAGTATCAATAAATGATTGTCGTTGAATTTGAAAAAGATCATAAAAATGGTAGAAAAACTACTTGGAAACATTTCCAAAAAACAGTGACAACAAAAGAAATTCTGATTTTATGAATGCTTTTTCAGATGCACTTGATTATACATCATAGGAAGTCAAAAAAGAACTGAGTGGACTAGCTATAGCGGTTATTTTGACTGCAAAAAAAAAAAAATTTCACGAAGAGACTCAAAAAATATCGAGTCGTGATAAAAACATAAAATTTCGGAGTTCCAGCAAAGAATTTTTTAAAGAGGTCTCCTTTCTCGAAACATGACATAGGGACAGTATATCTCATTTGCATTTCAATATTTTTAACCTATTTTTGCATTAAATATGTGATACTACAGCATCTTTTTTTTTTTTTTTTTTTTTTTTTTAAGGAGGATACTTTTACTTTCAGTGTCTCTTTCAAAAACCCCATAAAATAATCCGCAAACAAAATCGAAAAAAATAAACAGAAGGTTAATTTATGAGCAGGGATGAACTTGAGGTGACTCCATGAGTGAATTTAAATTAGAACAGTGAAAAGTTATCTTGTACTAAAATGTCAGGAATAATAATAATAATAATAAAAAAAAAAAGTGATCCAAAATCCTGTGACTGATGAACGTAGACATGTAAAGAAAAGAAAATGTTGTCCACAGAATTGATTTAAATAACATCTCCGATATTTTGAAACTGTTGTTTTAAGAGAATTAATCTAAACTGTGCGATTGTTTATAGAGAGAAAAGTGTTAAGTATGAGAACCATGCAATGTTTGTTTAAATCCATTGAGAATAAAAATGTCGAGTGCAATCACAACGTTTATGTAAAAAAATTTGAAAAATGTGAACAGATATGAAATAGAAGCTTTCTGATCTCAAAGCGTTGATAACACTAGTTTACAGAATGTCCGCGAATTCTGTGGTTTTTGATTTTTATCATTGAAGCATATATCTGCGTTAAGATTAGTTTCGCGTCATGAGACGTTTTTTAAGCAATCCAGAACATTTTTGCTAACAATTTACCTATTTTGAGATTTTTGTAATACAGGGTAAAATGAACATATTGCCAAATATGCTGAAATTAGTATTTAATAAATAGTTATCGAAGTCGCCAAAAATGTTGTATAAAATTTTAGAAAGGCCTAAAATATATGCTGCATTGCACAAATAGAAAAATGTAAATAAACATTGCAGTATCAATAAATGATTGTCGTTGAATTTGAAAAAGATCATAAAAATGGTAGAAAAACTACTTGGAAACATTTCCAAAAAACAGTGACAGCAAAAGAAATTCTGATTTTATGAATGCTTTTTCAGATGCACTTGATTATACATCATAGGAAGTCAAAAAAGAACTGAGTGGACTAGCTATAGCGGTTATTTTGACTGCAAAAAAAAAAAAATTTCACGAAGAGACTCAAAAAATATCGAGTCGTGATAAAAACATAAAATTTCGGAGTTCCAGCAAAGAATTTTTTAAAGAGGTCTCCTTTCTCGAAACATGACATAGGGACAGTATATCTCATTTGCATTTCAATATTTTTAACCTATTTTTGCATTAAATATGTGATACTACAGCATCTTTTTTTTTTTTTTTTTTTTTTTTTTTTAAGGAGGATACTTTTACTTTCAGTGTCTCTTTCAAAAACCCCATAAAATAATCCGCAAACAAAATCGAAAAAAATAAACAGAAGGTTAATTTATGAGCAGGGATGAACTTGAGGTGACTCCATGAGTGAATTTAAATTAGAACAGTGAAAAGTTATCTTGTACTAAAATGTCAGGAATAATAATAATAATAATAATAAAAAAAAGTGATCCAAAATCCTGTGACTGATGAACGTAGACATGTAAAGAAAAGAAAATGTTGTCCACAGAATTGATTTAAATAACATCTCCGATATTTTGAAACTGTTGTTTTAAGAGAATTAATCTAAACTGTGCGATTGTTTATAGAGAGAAAAGTGTTAAGTATGAGAACCATGCAATGTTTGTTTAAATCCATTGAGAATAAAAATGTCGAGTGCAATCACAACGTTTATGTAAAAAAATTTGAAAAATGTGAACAGATATGAAATAGAAGCTTTCTGATCTCAAAGCGTTGATAACACTAGTTTACAGAATGTCCGCGAATTCTGTGGTTTTTGATTTTTATCATTGAAGCATATATCTGCGTTAAGATTAGTTTCGCGTCATGAGACGTTTTTTAAGCAATCCAGAACATTTTTGCTAACAATTTACCTATTTTGAGATTTTTGTAATACAGGGTAAAATGAACATATTGCCAAATATGCTGAAATTAGTATTTAATAAATAGTTATCGAAGTCGCCAAAAATGTTGTATAAAATTTTAGAAAGGCCTAAAATATATGCTGCATTGCACAAATAGAAAAATGTAAATAAACATTGCAGTATCAATAAATGATTGTCGTTGAATTTGAAAAAGATCATAAAAATGGTAGAAAAACTACTTGGAAACATTTCCAAAAAACAGTGACAGCAAAAGAAATTCTGATTTTATGAATGCTTTTTCAGATGCACTTGATTATACATCATAGGAAGTCAAAAAAGAACTGAGTGGACTAGCTATAGCGGTTATTTTGACTGCAAAAAAAAAAAAATTTCACGAAGAGACTCAAAAAATATCGAGTCGTGATAAAAACATAAAATTTCGGAGTTCCAGCAAAGAATTTTTTAAAGAGGTCTCCTTTCTCGAAACATGACATAGGGACAGTATATCTCATTTGCATTTCAATATTTTTAACCTATTTTTGCATTAAATATGTGATACTACAGCATCTTTTTTTTTTTTTTTTTTTTTTTTTTTTAAGGAGGATACTTTTACTTTCAGTGTCTCTTTCAAAAACCCCATAAAATAATCCGCAAACAAAATCGAAAAAAATAAACAGAAGGTTAATTTATGAGCAGGGATGAACTTGAGGTGACTCCATGAGTGAATTTAAATTAGAACAGTGAAAAGTTATCTTGTACTAAAATGTCAGGAATAATAATAATAATAATAATAAAAAAAAGTGATCCAAAATCCTGTGACTGATGAACGTAGACATGTAAAGAAAAGAAAATGTTGTCCACAGAATTGATTTAAATAACATCTCCGATATTTTGAAACTGTTGTTTTAAGAGAATTAATCTAAACTGTGCGATTGTTTATAGAGAGAAAAGTGTTAAGTATGAGAACCATGCAATGTTTGTTTAAATCCATTGAGAATAAAAATGTCGAGTGCAATCACAACGTTTATGTAAAAAAATTTGAAAAATGTGAACAGATATGAAATAGAAGCTTTCTGATCTCAAAGCGTTGATAACACTAGTTTACAGAATGTCCGCGAATTCTGTGGTTTTTGATTTTTATCATTGAAGCATATATCTGCGTTAAGATTAGTTTCGCGTCATGAGACGTTTTTTAAGCAATCCAGAACATTTTTGCTAACAATTTACCTATTTTGAGATTTTTGTAATACAGGGTAAAATGAACATATTGCCAAATATGCTGAAATTAGTATTTAATAAATAGTTATCGAAGTCGCCAAAAATGTTGTATAAAATTTTAGAAAGGCCTAAAATATATGCTGCATTGCACAAATAGAAAAATGTAAATAAACATTGCAGTATCAATAAATGATTGTCGTTGAATTTGAAAAAGATCATAAAAATGGTAGAAAAACTACTTGGAAACATTTCCAAAAAACAGTGACAGCAAAAGAAATTCTGATTTTATGAATGCTTTTTCAGATGCACTTGATTATACATCATAGGAAGTCAAAAAAGAACTGAGTGGACTAGCTATAGCGGTTATTTTGACTGCAAAAAAAAAAAAATTTCACGAAGAGACTCAAAAAATATCGAGTCGTGATAAAAACATAAAATTTCGGAGTTCCAGCAAAGAATTTTTTAAAGAGGTCTCCTTTCTCGAAACATGACATAGGGACAGTATATCTCATTTGCATTTCAATATTTTTAACCTATTTTTGCATTAAATATGTGATACTACAGCGTCTTTTTTTTTTTTTTTTTTTTTTTTTTTAAGGAGGATACTTTTACTTTCAGTGTCTCTTTCAAAAACCCCATAAAATAATCCGCAAACAAAATCGAAAAAAATAAACAGAAGGTTAATTTATGAGCAGGGATGAACTTGAGGTGACTCCATGAGTGAATTTAAATTAGAACAGTGAAAAGTTATCTTGTACTAAAATGTCAGGAATAATAATAATAATAATAATAAAAAAAAAGTGATCCAAAATCCTGTGACTGATGAACGTAGACATGTAAAGAAAAGAAAATGTTGTCCACAGAATTGATTTAAATAACATCTCCGATATTTTGAAACTGTTGTTTTAAGAGAATTAATCTAAACTGTGCGATTGTTTATAGAGAGAAAAGTGTTAAGTATGAGAACCATGCAATGTTTGTTTAAATCCATTGAGAATAAAAATGTCGAGTGCAATCACAACGTTTATGTAAAAAAATTTGAAAAATGTGAACAGATATGAAATAGAAGCTTTCTGATCTCAAAGCGTTGATAACACTAGTTTACAGAATGTCCGCGAATTCTGTGGTTTTTGATTTTTATCATTGAAGCATATATCTGCGTTAAGATTAGTTTCGCGTCATGAGACGTTTTTTAAGCAATCCAGAACATTTTTGCTAACAATTTACCTATTTTGAGATTTTTGTAATACAGGGTAAAATGAACATATTGCCAAATATGCTGAAATTAGTATTTAATAAATAGTTATCGAAGTCGCCAAAAATGTTGTATAAAATTTTAGAAAGGCCTAAAATATATGCTGCATTGCACAAATAGAAAAATGTAAATAAACATTGCAGTATCAATAAATGATTGTCGTTGAATTTGAAAAAGATCATAAAAATGGTAGAAAAACTACTTGGAAACATTTCCAAAAAACAGTGACAGCAAAAGAAATTCTGATTTTATGAATGCTTTTTCAGATGCACTTGATTATACATCATAGGAAGTCAAAAAAGAACTGAGTGGACTAGCTATAGCGGTTATTTTGACTGCAAAAAAAAAAAAATTTCACGAAGAGACTCAAAAAATATCGAGTCGTGATAAAAACATAAAATTTCGGAGTTCCAGCAAAGAATTTTTTAAAGAGGTCTCCTTTCTCGAAACATGACATAGGGACAGTATATCTCATTTGCATTTCAATATTTTTAACCTATTTTTGCATTAAATATGTGATACTACAGCGTCTTTTTTTTTTTTTTTTTTTTTTTTTTTAAGGAGGATACTTTTACTTTCAGTGTCTCTTTCAAAAACCCCATAAAATAATCCGCAAACAAAATCGAAAAAAATAAACAGAAGGTTAATTTATGAGCAGGGATGAACTTGAGGTGACTCCATGAGTGAATTTAAATTAGAACAGTGAAAAGTTATCTTGTACTAAAATGTCAGGAATAATAATAATAATAATAAAAAAAAAAAGTGATCCAAAATCCTGTGACTGATGAACGTAGACATGTAAAGAAAAGAAAATGTTGTCCACAGAATTGATTTAAATAACATCTCCGATATTTTGAAACTGTTGTTTTAAGAGAATTAATCTAAACTGTGCGATTGTTTATAGAGAGAAAAGTGTTAAGTATGAGAACCATGCAATGTTTGTTTAAATCCATTGAGAATAAAAATGTCGAGTGCAATCACAACGTTTATGTAAAAAAATTTGAAAAATGTGAACAGATATGAAATAGAAGCTTTCTGATCTCAAAGCGTTGATAACACTAGTTTACAGAATGTCCGCGAATTCTGTGGTTTTTGATTTTTATCATTGAAGCATATATCTGCGTTAAGATTAGTTTCGCGTCATGAGACGTTTTTTAAGCAATCCAGAACATTTTTGCTAACAATTTACCTATTTTGAGATTTTTGTAATACAGGGTAAAATGAACATATTGCCAAATATGCTGAAATTAGTATTTAATAAATAGTTATCGCCAAAAATGTTGTATAAAATTTTAGAAAGGCCTAAAATATATGCTGCATTGCACAAATAGAAAAATGTAAATAAACATTGCAGTATCAATAAATGATTGTCGTTGAATTTGAAAAAGATCATAAAAATGGTAGAAAAACTACTTGGAAACATTTCCAAAAAACAGTGACAGCAAAAGAAATTCTGATTTTATGAATGCTTTTTCAGATGCACTTGATTATACATCATAGGAAGTCAAAAAAGAACTGAGTGGACTAGCTATAGCGGTTATTTTGACTGCAAAAAAAAAAAAATTTCACGAAGAGACTCAAAAAATATCGAGTCGTGATAAAAACATAAAATTTCGGAGTTCCAGCAAAGAATTTTTTAAAGAGGTCTCCTTTCTCGAAACATGACATAGGGACAGTATATCTCATTTGCATTTCAATATTTTTAACCTATTTTTGCATTAAATATGTGATACTACAGCATCTTTTTTTTTTTTTTTTTTTTTTTTTAAGGAGGATACTTTTACTTTCAGTGTCTCTTTCAAAAACCCCATAAAATAATCCGCAAACAAAATCGAAAAAAATAAACAGAAGGTTAATTTATGAGCAGGGATGAACTTGAGGTGACTCCATGAGTGAATTTAAATTAGAACAGTGAAAAGTTATCTTGTACTAAAATGTCAGGAATAATAATAATAATAATAAAAAAAAAAAGTGATCCAAAATCCTGTGACTGATGAACGTAGACATGTAAAGAAAAGAAAATGTTGTCCACAGAATTGATTTAAATAACATCTCCGATATTTTGAAACTGTTGTTTTAAGAGAATTAATCTAAACTGTGCGATTGTTTATAGAGAGAAAAGTGTTAAGTATGAGAACCATGCAATGTTTGTTTAAATCCATTGAGAATAAAAATGTCGAGTGCAATCACAACGTTTATGTAAAAAAATTTGAAAAATGTGAACAGATATGAAATAGAAGCTTTCTGATCTCAAAGCGTTGATAACACTAGTTTACAGAATGTCCGCGAATTCTGTGGTTTTTGATTTTTATCATTGAAGCATATATCTGCGTTAAGATTAGTTTCGCGTCATGAGACGTTTTTTAAGCAATCCAGAACATTTTTGCTAACAATTTACCTATTTTGAGATTTTTGTAATACAGGGTAAAATGAACATATTGCCAAATATGCTGAAATTAGTATTTAATAAATAGTTATCGAAGTCGCCAAAAATGTTGTATAAAATTTTAGAAAGGCCTAAAATATATGCTGCATTGCACAAATAGAAAAATGTAAATAAACATTGCAGTATCAATAAATGATTGTCGTTGAATTTGAAAAAGATCATAAAAATGGTAGAAAAACTACTTGGAAACATTTCCAAAAAACAGTGACAGCAAAAGAAATTCTGATTTTATGAATGCTTTTTCAGATGCACTTGATTATACATCATAGGAAGTCAAAAAAGAACTGAGTGGACTAGCTATAGCGGTTATTTTGACTGCAAAAAAAAAAAAAAAAATTTCACGAAGAGA
>OZ007592.1:52398107-52418107 GCA_963931845.1 Maratus michaelseni | reverse complement strand
AAATATGTGATACTACAGCGTCTTTTTTTTTTTTTTTTTTTTTTTTTTTAAGGAGGATACTTTTACTTTCAGTGTCTCTTTCAAAAACCCCATAAAATAATCCGCAAACAAAATCGAAAAAAATAAACAGAAGGTTAATTTATGAGCAGGGATGAACTTGAGGTGACTCCATGAGTGAATTTAAATTAGAACAGTGAAAAGTTATCTTGTACTAAAATGTCAGGAATAATAATAATAATAATAATAAAAAAAAGTGATCCAAAATCCTGTGACTGATGAACGTAGACATGTAAAGAAAAGAAAATGTTGTCCACAGAATTGATTTAAATAACATCTCCGATATTTTGAAACTGTTGTTTTAAGAGAATTAATCTAAACTGTGCGATTGTTTATAGAGAGAAAAGTGTTAAGTATGAGAACCATGCAATGTTTGTTTAAATCCATTGAGAATAAAAATGTCGAGTGCAATCACAACGTTTATGTAAAAAAATTTGAAAAATGTGAACAGATATGAAATAGAAGCTTTCTGATCTCAAAGCGTTGATAACACTAGTTTACAGAATGTCCGCGAATTCTGTGGTTTTTGATTTTTATCATTGAAGCATATATCTGCGTTAAGATTAGTTTCGCGTCATGAGACGTTTTTTAAGCAATCCAGAACATTTTTGCTAACAATTTACCTATTTTGAGATTTTTGTAATACAGGGTAAAATGAACATATTGCCAAATATGCTGAAATTAGTATTTAATAAATAGTTATCGAAGTCGCCAAAAATGTTGTATAAAATTTTAGAAAGGCCTAAAATATATGCTGCATTGCACAAATAGAAAAATGTAAATAAACATTGCAGTATCAATAAATGATTGTCGTTGAATTTGAAAAAGATCATAAAAATGGTAGAAAAACTACTTGGAAACATTTCCAAAAAACAGTGACAGCAAAAGAAATTCTGATTTTATGAATGCTTTTTCAGATGCACTTGATTATACATCATAGGAAGTCAAAAAAGAACTGAGTGGACTAGCTATAGCGGTTATTTTGACTGCAAAAAAAAAAAAATTTCACGAAGAGACTCAAAAAATATCGAGTCGTGATAAAAACATAAAATTTCGGAGTTCCAGCAAAGAATTTTTTAAAGAGGTCTCCTTTCTCGAAACATGACATAGGGACAGTATATCTCATTTGCATTTCAATATTTTTAACCTATTTTTGCATTAAATATGTGATACTACAGCGTCTTTTTTTTTTTTTTTTTTTTTTTTTTTTAAGGAGGATACTTTTACTTTCAGTGTCTCTTTCAAAAACCCCATAAAATAATCCGCAAACAAAATCGAAAAAAATAAACAGAAGGTTAATTTATGAGCAGGGATGAACTTGAGGTGACTCCATGAGTGAATTTAAATTAGAACAGTGAAAAGTTATCTTGTACTAAAATGTCAGGAATAATAATAATAATAATAAAAAAAAAAAGTGATCCAAAATCCTGTGACTGATGAACGTAGACATGTAAAGAAAAGAAAATGTTGTCCACAGAATTGATTTAAATAACATCTCCGATATTTTGAAACTGTTGTTTTAAGAGAATTAATCTAAACTGTGCGATTGTTTATAGAGAGAAAAGTGTTAAGTATGAGAACCATGCAATGTTTGTTTAAATCCATTGAGAATAAAAATGTCGAGTGCAATCACAACGTTTATGTAAAAAAATTTGAAAAATGTGAACAGATATGAAATAGAAGCTTTCTGATCTCAAAGCGTTGATAACACTAGTTTACAGAATGTCCGCGAATTCTGTGGTTTTTGATTTTTATCATTGAAGCATATATCTGCGTTAAGATTAGTTTCGCGTCATGAGACGTTTTTTAAGCAATCCAGAACATTTTTGCTAACAATTTACCTATTTTGAGATTTTTGTAATACAGGGTAAAATGAACATATTGCCAAATATGCTGAAATTAGTATTTAATAAATAGTTATCGCCAAAAATGTTGTATAAAATTTTAGAAAGGCCTAAAATATATGCTGCATTGCACAAATAGAAAAATGTAAATAAACATTGCAGTATCAATAAATGATTGTCGTTGAATTTGAAAAAGATCATAAAAATGGTAGAAAAACTACTTGGAAACATTTCCAAAAAACAGTGACAGCAAAAGAAATTCTGATTTTATGAATGCTTTTTCAGATGCACTTGATTATACATCATAGGAAGTCAAAAAAGAACTGAGTGGACTAGCTATAGCGGTTATTTTGACTGCAAAAAAAAAAAAATTTCACGAAGAGACTCAAAAAATATCGAGTCGTGATAAAAACATAAAATTTCGGAGTTCCAGCAAAGAATTTTTTAAAGAGGTCTCCTTTCTCGAAACATGACATAGGGACAGTATATCTCATTTGCATTTCAATATTTTTAACCTATTTTTGCATTAAATATGTGATACTACAGCATCTTTTTTTTTTTTTTTTTTTTTTTTTTAAGGAGGATACTTTTACTTTCAGTGTCTCTTTCAAAAACCCCATAAAATAATCCGCAAACAAAATCGAAAAAAATAAACAGAAGGTTAATTTATGAGCAGGGATGAACTTGAGGTGACTCCATGAGTGAATTTAAATTAGAACAGTGAAAAGTTATCTTGTACTAAAATGTCAGGAATAATAATAATAATAATAAAAAAAAAAAGTGATCCAAAATCCTGTGACTGATGAACGTAGACATGTAAAGAAAAGAAAATGTTGTCCACAGAATTGATTTAAATAACATCTCCGATATTTTGAAACTGTTGTTTTAAGAGAATTAATCTAAACTGTGCGATTGTTTATAGAGAGAAAAGTGTTAAGTATGAGAACCATGCAATGTTTGTTTAAATCCATTGAGAATAAAAATGTCGAGTGCAATCACAACGTTTATGTAAAAAAATTTGAAAAATGTGAACAGATATGAAATAGAAGCTTTCTGATCTCAAAGCGTTGATAACACTAGTTTACAGAATGTCCGCGAATTCTGTGGTTTTTGATTTTTATCATTGAAGCATATATCTGCGTTAAGATTAGTTTCGCGTCATGAGACGTTTTTTAAGCAATCCAGAACATTTTTGCTAACAATTTACCTATTTTGAGATTTTTGTAATACAGGGTAAAATGAACATATTGCCAAATATGCTGAAATTAGTATTTAATAAATAGTTATCGCCAAAAATGTTGTATAAAATTTTAGAAAGGCCTAAAATATATGCTGCATTGCACAAATAGAAAAATGTAAATAAACATTGCAGTATCAATAAATGATTGTCGTTGAATTTGAAAAAGATCATAAAAATGGTAGAAAAACTACTTGGAAACATTTCCAAAAAACAGTGACAGCAAAAGAAATTCTGATTTTATGAATGCTTTTTCAGATGCACTTGATTATACATCATAGGAAGTCAAAAAAGAACTGAGTGGACTAGCTATAGCGGTTATTTTGACTGCAAAAAAAAAAAAATTTCACGAAGAGACTCAAAAAATATCGAGTCGTGATAAAAACATAAAATTTCGGAGTTCCAGCAAAGAATTTTTTAAAGAGGTCTCCTTTCTCGAAACATGACATAGGGACAGTATATCTCATTTGCATTTCAATATTTTTAACCTATTTTTGCATTAAATATGTGATACTACAGCATCTTTTTTTTTTTTTTTTTTTTTTTTTTTTTAAGGAGGATACTTTTACTTTCAGTGTCTCTTTCAAAAACCCCATAAAATAATCCGCAAACAAAATCGAAAAAAATAAACAGAAGGTTAATTTATGAGCAGGGATGAACTTGAGGTGACTCCATGAGTGAATTTAAATTAGAACAGTGAAAAGTTATCTTGTACTAAAATGTCAGGAATAATAATAATAATAATAATAAAAAAAAGTGATCCAAAATCCTGTGACTGATGAACGTAGACATGTAAAGAAAAGAAAATGTTGTCCACAGAATTGATTTAAATAACATCTCCGATATTTTGAAACTGTTGTTTTAAGAGAATTAATCTAAACTGTGCGATTGTTTATAGAGAGAAAAGTGTTAAGTATGAGAACCATGCAATGTTTGTTTAAATCCATTGAGAATAAAAATGTCGAGTGCAATCACAACGTTTATGTAAAAAAATTTGAAAAATGTGAACAGATATGAAATAGAAGCTTTCTGATCTCAAAGCGTTGATAACACTAGTTTACAGAATGTCCGCGAATTCTGTGGTTTTTGATTTTTATCATTGAAGCATATATCTGCGTTAAGATTAGTTTCGCGTCATGAGACGTTTTTTAAGCAATCCAGAACATTTTTGCTAACAATTTACCTATTTTGAGATTTTTGTAATACAGGGTAAAATGAACATATTGCCAAATATGCTGAAATTAGTATTTAATAAATAGTTATCGCCAAAAATGTTGTATAAAATTTTAGAAAGGCCTAAAATATATGCTGCATTGCACAAATAGAAAAATGTAAATAAACATTGCAGTATCAATAAATGATTGTCGTTGAATTTGAAAAAGATCATAAAAATGGTAGAAAAACTACTTGGAAACATTTCCAAAAAACAGTGACAGCAAAAGAAATTCTGATTTTATGAATGCTTTTTCAGATGCACTTGATTATACATCATAGGAAGTCAAAAAAGAACTGAGTGGACTAGCTATAGCGGTTATTTTGACTGCAAAAAAAAAAAAATTTCACGAAGAGACTCAAAAAATATCGAGTCGTGATAAAAACATAAAATTTCGGAGTTCCAGCAAAGAATTTTTTAAAGAGGTCTCCTTTCTCGAAACATGACATAGGGACAGTATATCTCATTTGCATTTCAATATTTTTAACCTATTTTTGCATTAAATATGTGATACTACAGCGTCTTTTTTTTTTTTTTTTTTTTTTTTTTTAAGGAGGATACTTTTACTTTCAGTGTCTCTTTCAAAAACCCCATAAAATAATCCGCAAACAAAATCGAAAAAAATAAACAGAAGGTTAATTTATGAGCAGGGATGAACTTGAGGTGACTCCATGAGTGAATTTAAATTAGAACAGTGAAAAGTTATCTTGTACTAAAATGTCAGGAATAATAATAATAATAATAATAAAAAAAAGTGATCCAAAATCCTGTGACTGATGAACGTAGACATGTAAAGAAAAGAAAATGTTGTCCACAGAATTGATTTAAATAACATCTCCGATATTTTGAAACTGTTGTTTTAAGAGAATTAATCTAAACTGTGCGATTGTTTATAGAGAGAAAAGTGTTAAGTATGAGAACCATGCAATGTTTGTTTAAATCCATTGAGAATAAAAATGTCGAGTGCAATCACAACGTTTATGTAAAAAAATTTGAAAAATGTGAACAGATATGAAATAGAAGCTTTCTGATCTCAAAGCGTTGATAACACTAGTTTACAGAATGTCCGCGAATTCTGTGGTTTTTGATTTTTATCATTGAAGCATATATCTGCGTTAAGATTAGTTTCGCGTCATGAGACGTTTTTTAAGCAATCCAGAACATTTTTGCTAACAATTTACCTATTTTGAGATTTTTGTAATACAGGGTAAAATGAACATATTGCCAAATATGCTGAAATTAGTATTTAATAAATAGTTATCGAAGTCGCCAAAAATGTTGTATAAAATTTTAGAAAGGCCTAAAATATATGCTGCATTGCACAAATAGAAAAATGTAAATAAACATTGCAGTATCAATAAATGATTGTCGTTGAATTTGAAAAAGATCATAAAAATGGTAGAAAAACTACTTGGAAACATTTCCAAAAAACAGTGACAGCAAAAGAAATTCTGATTTTATGAATGCTTTTTCAGATGCACTTGATTATACATCATAGGAAGTCAAAAAAGAACTGAGTGGACTAGCTATAGCGGTTATTTTGACTGCAAAAAAAAAAAAAAAAAATTTCACGAAGAGACTCAAAAAATATCGAGTCGTGATAAAAACATAAAATTTCGGAGTTCCAGCAAAGAATTTTTTAAAGAGGTCTCCTTTCTCGAAACATGACATAGGGACAGTATATCTCATTTGCATTTCAATATTTTTAACCTATTTTTGCATTAAATATGTGATACTACAGCGTCTTTTTTTTTTTTTTTTTTTTTTTTTTTAAGGAGGATACTTTTACTTTCAGTGTCTCTTTCAAAAACCCCATAAAATAATCCGCAAACAAAATCGAAAAAAATAAACAGAAGGTTAATTTATGAGCAGGGATGAACTTGAGGTGACTCCATGAGTGAATTTAAATTAGAACAGTGAAAAGTTATCTTGTACTAAAATGTCAGGAATAATAATAATAATAATAAAAAAAAAAAGTGATCCAAAATCCTGTGACTGATGAACGTAGACATGTAAAGAAAAGAAAATGTTGTCCACAGAATTGATTTAAATAACATCTCCGATATTTTGAAACTGTTGTTTTAAGAGAATTAATCTAAACTGTGCGATTGTTTATAGAGAGAAAAGTGTTAAGTATGAGAACCATGCAATGTTTGTTTAAATCCATTGAGAATAAAAATGTCGAGTGCAATCACAACGTTTATGTAAAAAAATTTGAAAAATGTGAACAGATATGAAATAGAAGCTTTCTGATCTCAAAGCGTTGATAACACTAGTTTACAGAATGTCCGCGAATTCTGTGGTTTTTGATTTTTATCATTGAAGCATATATCTGCGTTAAGATTAGTTTCGCGTCATGAGACGTTTTTTAAGCAATCCAGAACATTTTTGCTAACAATTTACCTATTTTGAGATTTTTGTAATACAGGGTAAAATGAACATATTGCCAAATATGCTGAAATTAGTATTTAATAAATAGTTATCGCCAAAAATGTTGTATAAAATTTTAGAAAGGCCTAAAATATATGCTGCATTGCACAAATAGAAAAATGTAAATAAACATTGCAGTATCAATAAATGATTGTCGTTGAATTTGAAAAAGATCATAAAAATGGTAGAAAAACTACTTGGAAACATTTCCAAAAAACAGTGACAGCAAAAGAAATTCTGATTTTATGAATGCTTTTTCAGATGCACTTGATTATACATCATAGGAAGTCAAAAAAGAACTGAGTGGACTAGCTATAGCGGTTATTTTGACTGCAAAAAAAAAAAAATTTCACGAAGAGACTCAAAAAATATCGAGTCGTGATAAAAACATAAAATTTCGGAGTTCCAGCAAAGAATTTTTTAAAGAGGTCTCCTTTCTCGAAACATGACATAGGGACAGTATATCTCATTTGCATTTCAATATTTTTAACCTATTTTTGCATTAAATATGTGATACTACAGCATCTTTTTTTTTTTTTTTTTTTTTTTTTTAAGGAGGATACTTTTACTTTCAGTGTCTCTTTCAAAAACCCCATAAAATAATCCGCAAACAAAATCGAAAAAAATAAACAGAAGGTTAATTTATGAGCAGGGATGAACTTGAGGTGACTCCATGAGTGAATTTAAATTAGAACAGTGAAAAGTTATCTTGTACTAAAATGTCAGGAATAATAATAATAATAATAATAAAAAAAAGTGATCCAAAATCCTGTGACTGATGAACGTAGACATGTAAAGAAAAGAAAATGTTGTCCACAGAATTGATTTAAATAACATCTCCGATATTTTGAAACTGTTGTTTTAAGAGAATTAATCTAAACTGTGCGATTGTTTATAGAGAGAAAAGTGTTAAGTATGAGAACCATGCAATGTTTGTTTAAATCCATTGAGAATAAAAATGTCGAGTGCAATCACAACGTTTATGTAAAAAAATTTGAAAAATGTGAACAGATATGAAATAGAAGCTTTCTGATCTCAAAGCGTTGATAACACTAGTTTACAGAATGTCCGCGAATTCTGTGGTTTTTGATTTTTATCATTGAAGCATATATCTGCGTTAAGATTAGTTTCGCGTCATGAGACGTTTTTTAAGCAATCCAGAACATTTTTGCTAACAATTTACCTATTTTGAGATTTTTGTAATACAGGGTAAAATGAACATATTGCCAAATATGCTGAAATTAGTATTTAATAAATAGTTATCGAAGTCGCCAAAAATGTTGTATAAAATTTTAGAAAGGCCTAAAATATATGCTGCATTGCACAAATAGAAAAATGTAAATAAACATTGCAGTATCAATAAATGATTGTCGTTGAATTTGAAAAAGATCATAAAAATGGTAGAAAAACTACTTGGAAACATTTCCAAAAAACAGTGACAGCAAAAGAAATTCTGATTTTATG
The DNA here is from genome assembly GCA_963931845.1 of Maratus michaelseni. NCBI lineage: Eukaryota > Metazoa > Arthropoda > Arachnida > Araneae > Salticidae > Maratus > Maratus michaelseni. Next base: position 52,409,862 of record OZ007592.1, on the reverse strand, counting down.
AATGCTTTTTCAGATGCACTTGATTATACATCATAGGAAGTCAAAAAAGAACTGAGTGGACTAGCTATAGCGGTTATTTTGACTGCAAAAAAAAAAAAAATTTCACGAAGAGACTCAAAAAATATCGAGTCGTGATAAAAACATAAAATTTCGGAGTTCCAGCAAAGAATTTTTTAAAGAGGTCTCCTTTCTCGAAACATGACATAGGGACAGTATATCTCATTTGCATTTCAATATTTTTAACCTATTTTTGCATTAAATATGTGATACTACAGCGTCTTTTTTTTTTTTTTTTTTTTTTTTTTTAAGGAGGATACTTTTACTTTCAGTGTCTCTTTCAAAAACCCCATAAAATAATCCGCAAACAAAATCGAAAAAAATAAACAGAAGGTTAATTTATGAGCAGGGATGAACTTGAGGTGACTCCATGAGTGAATTTAAATTAGAACAGTGAAAAGTTATCTTGTACTAAAATGTCAGGAATAATAATAATAATAATAATAAAAAAAAGTGATCCAAAATCCTGTGACTGATGAACGTAGACATGTAAAGAAAAGAAAATGTTGTCCACAGAATTGATTTAAATAACATCTCCGATATTTTGAAACTGTTGTTTTAAGAGAATTAATCTAAACTGTGCGATTGTTTATAGAGAGAAAAGTGTTAAGTATGAGAACCATGCAATGTTTGTTTAAATCCATTGAGAATAAAAATGTCGAGTGCAATCACAACGTTTATGTAAAAAAATTTGAAAAATGTGAACAGATATGAAATAGAAGCTTTCTGATCTCAAAGCGTTGATAACACTAGTTTACAGAATGTCCGCGAATTCTGTGGTTTTTGATTTTTATCATTGAAGCATATATCTGCGTTAAGATTAGTTTCGCGTCATGAGACGTTTTTTAAGCAATCCAGAACATTTTTGCTAACAATTTACCTATTTTGAGATTTTTGTAATACAGGGTAAAATGAACATATTGCCAAATATGCTGAAATTAGTATTTAATAAATAGTTATCGAAGTCGCCAAAAATGTTGTATAAAATTTTAGAAAGGCCTAAAATATATGCTGCATTGCACAAATAGAAAAATGTAAATAAACATTGCAGTATCAATAAATGATTGTCGTTGAATTTGAAAAAGATCATAAAAATGGTAGAAAAACTACTTGGAAACATTTCCAAAAAACAGTGACAGCAAAAGAAATTCTGATTTTATGAATGCTTTTTCAGATGCACTTGATTATACATCATAGGAAGTCAAAAAAGAACTGAGTGGACTAGCTATAGCGGTTATTTTGACTGCAAAAAAAAAAAAATTTCACGAAGAGACTCAAAAAATATCGAGTCGTGATAAAAACATAAAATTTCGGAGTTCCAGCAAAGAATTTTTTAAAGAGGTCTCCTTTCTCGAAACATGACATAGGGACAGTATATCTCATTTGCATTTCAATATTTTTAACCTATTTTTGCATTAAATATGTGATACTACAGCGTCTTTTTTTTTTTTTTTTTTTTTTTTTTTTAAGGAGGATACTTTTACTTTCAGTGTCTCTTTCAAAAACCCCATAAAATAATCCGCAAACAAAATCGAAAAAAATAAACAGAAGGTTAATTTATGAGCAGGGATGAACTTGAGGTGACTCCATGAGTGAATTTAAATTAGAACAGTGAAAAGTTATCTTGTACTAAAATGTCAGGAATAATAATAATAATAATAAAAAAAAAAAGTGATCCAAAATCCTGTGACTGATGAACGTAGACATGTAAAGAAAAGAAAATGTTGTCCACAGAATTGATTTAAATAACATCTCCGATATTTTGAAACTGTTGTTTTAAGAGAATTAATCTAAACTGTGCGATTGTTTATAGAGAGAAAAGTGTTAAGTATGAGAACCATGCAATGTTTGTTTAAATCCATTGAGAATAAAAATGTCGAGTGCAATCACAACGTTTATGTAAAAAAATTTGAAAAATGTGAACAGATATGAAATAGAAGCTTTCTGATCTCAAAGCGTTGATAACACTAGTTTACAGAATGTCCGCGAATTCTGTGGTTTTTGATTTTTATCATTGAAGCATATATCTGCGTTAAGATTAGTTTCGCGTCATGAGACGTTTTTTAAGCAATCCAGAACATTTTTGCTAACAATTTACCTATTTTGAGATTTTTGTAATACAGGGTAAAATGAACATATTGCCAAATATGCTGAAATTAGTATTTAATAAATAGTTATCGCCAAAAATGTTGTATAAAATTTTAGAAAGGCCTAAAATATATGCTGCATTGCACAAATAGAAAAATGTAAATAAACATTGCAGTATCAATAAATGATTGTCGTTGAATTTGAAAAAGATCATAAAAATGGTAGAAAAACTACTTGGAAACATTTCCAAAAAACAGTGACAGCAAAAGAAATTCTGATTTTATGAATGCTTTTTCAGATGCACTTGATTATACATCATAGGAAGTCAAAAAAGAACTGAGTGGACTAGCTATAGCGGTTATTTTGACTGCAAAAAAAAAAAAATTTCACGAAGAGACTCAAAAAATATCGAGTCGTGATAAAAACATAAAATTTCGGAGTTCCAGCAAAGAATTTTTTAAAGAGGTCTCCTTTCTCGAAACATGACATAGGGACAGTATATCTCATTTGCATTTCAATATTTTTAACCTATTTTTGCATTAAATATGTGATACTACAGCATCTTTTTTTTTTTTTTTTTTTTTTTTTTAAGGAGGATACTTTTACTTTCAGTGTCTCTTTCAAAAACCCCATAAAATAATCCGCAAACAAAATCGAAAAAAATAAACAGAAGGTTAATTTATGAGCAGGGATGAACTTGAGGTGACTCCATGAGTGAATTTAAATTAGAACAGTGAAAAGTTATCTTGTACTAAAATGTCAGGAATAATAATAATAATAATAAAAAAAAAAAGTGATCCAAAATCCTGTGACTGATGAACGTAGACATGTAAAGAAAAGAAAATGTTGTCCACAGAATTGATTTAAATAACATCTCCGATATTTTGAAACTGTTGTTTTAAGAGAATTAATCTAAACTGTGCGATTGTTTATAGAGAGAAAAGTGTTAAGTATGAGAACCATGCAATGTTTGTTTAAATCCATTGAGAATAAAAATGTCGAGTGCAATCACAACGTTTATGTAAAAAAATTTGAAAAATGTGAACAGATATGAAATAGAAGCTTTCTGATCTCAAAGCGTTGATAACACTAGTTTACAGAATGTCCGCGAATTCTGTGGTTTTTGATTTTTATCATTGAAGCATATATCTGCGTTAAGATTAGTTTCGCGTCATGAGACGTTTTTTAAGCAATCCAGAACATTTTTGCTAACAATTTACCTATTTTGAGATTTTTGTAATACAGGGTAAAATGAACATATTGCCAAATATGCTGAAATTAGTATTTAATAAATAGTTATCGAAGTCGCCAAAAATGTTGTATAAAATTTTAGAAAGGCCTAAAATATATGCTGCATTGCACAAATAGAAAAATGTAAATAAACATTGCAGTATCAATAAATGATTGTCGTTGAATTTGAAAAAGATCATAAAAATGGTAGAAAAACTACTTGGAAACATTTCCAAAAAACAGTGACAGCAAAAGAAATTCTGATTTTATGAATGCTTTTTCAGATGCACTTGATTATACATCATAGGAAGTCAAAAAAGAACTGAGTGGACTAGCTATAGCGGTTATTTTGACTGCAAAAAAAAAAAAAATTTCACGAAGAGACTCAAAAAATATCGAGTCGTGATAAAAACATAAAATTTCGGAGTTCCAGCAAAGAATTTTTTAAAGAGGTCTCCTTTCTCGAAACATGACATAGGGACAGTATATCTCATTTGCATTTCAATATTTTTAACCTATTTTTGCATTAAATATGTGATACTACAGCATCTTTTTTTTTTTTTTTTTTTTTTTTTTTTAAGGAGGATACTTTTACTTTCAGTGTCTCTTTCAAAAACCCCATAAAATAATCCGCAAACAAAATCGAAAAAAATAAACAGAAGGTTAATTTATGAGCAGGGATGAACTTGAGGTGACTCCATGAGTGAATTTAAATTAGAACAGTGAAAAGTTATCTTGTACTAAAATGTCAGGAATAATAATAATAATAATAATAAAAAAAAGTGATCCAAAATCCTGTGACTGATGAACGTAGACATGTAAAGAAAAGAAAATGTTGTCCACAGAATTGATTTAAATAACATCTCCGATATTTTGAAACTGTTGTTTTAAGAGAATTAATCTAAACTGTGCGATTGTTTATAGAGAGAAAAGTGTTAAGTATGAGAACCATGCAATGTTTGTTTAAATCCATTGAGAATAAAAATGTCGAGTGCAATCACAACGTTTATGTAAAAAAATTTGAAAAATGTGAACAGATATGAAATAGAAGCTTTCTGATCTCAAAGCGTTGATAACACTAGTTTACAGAATGTCCGCGAATTCTGTGGTTTTTGATTTTTATCATTGAAGCATATATCTGCGTTAAGATTAGTTTCGCGTCATGAGACGTTTTTTAAGCAATCCAGAACATTTTTGCTAACAATTTACCTATTTTGAGATTTTTGTAATACAGGGTAAAATGAACATATTGCCAAATATGCTGAAATTAGTATTTAATAAATAGTTATCGCCAAAAATGTTGTATAAAATTTTAGAAAGGCCTAAAATATATGCTGCATTGCACAAATAGAAAAATGTAAATAAACATTGCAGTATCAATAAATGATTGTCGTTGAATTTGAAAAAGATCATAAAAATGGTAGAAAAACTACTTGGAAACATTTCCAAAAAACAGTGACAGCAAAAGAAATTCTGATTTTATGAATGCTTTTTCAGATGCACTTGATTATACATCATAGGAAGTCAAAAAAGAACTGAGTGGACTAGCTATAGCGGTTATTTTGACTGCAAAAAAAAAAAAATTTCACGAAGAGACTCAAAAAATATCGAGTCGTGATAAAAACATAAAATTTCGGAGTTCCAGCAAAGAATTTTTTAAAGAGGTCTCCTTTCTCGAAACATGACATAGGGACAGTATATCTCATTTGCATTTCAATATTTTTAACCTATTTTTGCATTAAATATGTGATACTACAGCGTCTTTTTTTTTTTTTTTTTTTTTTTTTTTAAGGAGGATACTTTTACTTTCAGTGTCTCTTTCAAAAACCCCATAAAATAATCCGCAAACAAAATCGAAAAAAATAAACAGAAGGTTAATTTATGAGCAGGGATGAACTTGAGGTGACTCCATGAGTGAATTTAAATTAGAACAGTGAAAAGTTATCTTGTACTAAAATGTCAGGAATAATAATAATAATAATAATAAAAAAAAGTGATCCAAAATCCTGTGACTGATGAACGTAGACATGTAAAGAAAAGAAAATGTTGTCCACAGAATTGATTTAAATAACATCTCCGATATTTTGAAACTGTTGTTTTAAGAGAATTAATCTAAACTGTGCGATTGTTTATAGAGAGAAAAGTGTTAAGTATGAGAACCATGCAATGTTTGTTTAAATCCATTGAGAATAAAAATGTCGAGTGCAATCACAACGTTTATGTAAAAAAATTTGAAAAATGTGAACAGATATGAAATAGAAGCTTTCTGATCTCAAAGCGTTGATAACACTAGTTTACAGAATGTCCGCGAATTCTGTGGTTTTTGATTTTTATCATTGAAGCATATATCTGCGTTAAGATTAGTTTCGCGTCATGAGACGTTTTTTAAGCAATCCAGAACATTTTTGCTAACAATTTACCTATTTTGAGATTTTTGTAATACAGGGTAAAATGAACATATTGCCAAATATGCTGAAATTAGTATTTAATAAATAGTTATCGAAGTCGCCAAAAATGTTGTATAAAATTTTAGAAAGGCCTAAAATATATGCTGCATTGCACAAATAGAAAAATGTAAATAAACATTGCAGTATCAATAAATGATTGTCGTTGAATTTGAAAAAGATCATAAAAATGGTAGAAAAACTACTTGGAAACATTTCCAAAAAACAGTGACAGCAAAAGAAATTCTGATTTTATGAATGCTTTTTCAGATGCACTTGATTATACATCATAGGAAGTCAAAAAAGAACTGAGTGGACTAGCTATAGCGGTTATTTTGACTGCAAAAAAAAAAAAAAAATTTCACGAAGAGACTCAAAAAATATCGAGTCGTGATAAAAACATAAAATTTCGGAGTTCCAGCAAAGAATTTTTTAAAGAGGTCTCCTTTCTCGAAACATGACATAGGGACAGTATATCTCATTTGCATTTCAATATTTTTAACCTATTTTTGCATTAAATATGTGATACTACAGCGTCTTTTTTTTTTTTTTTTTTTTTTTTTTTAAGGAGGATACTTTTACTTTCAGTGTCTCTTTCAAAAACCCCATAAAATAATCCGCAAACAAAATCGAAAAAAATAAACAGAAGGTTAATTTATGAGCAGGGATGAACTTGAGGTGACTCCATGAGTGAATTTAAATTAGAACAGTGAAAAGTTATCTTGTACTAAAATGTCAGGAATAATAATAATAATAATAAAAAAAAAAAGTGATCCAAAATCCTGTGACTGATGAACGTAGACATGTAAAGAAAAGAAAATGTTGTCCACAGAATTGATTTAAATAACATCTCCGATATTTTGAAACTGTTGTTTTAAGAGAATTAATCTAAACTGTGCGATTGTTTATAGAGAGAAAAGTGTTAAGTATGAGAACCATGCAATGTTTGTTTAAATCCATTGAGAATAAAAATGTCGAGTGCAATCACAACGTTTATGTAAAAAAATTTGAAAAATGTGAACAGATATGAAATAGAAGCTTTCTGATCTCAAAGCGTTGATAACACTAGTTTACAGAATGTCCGCGAATTCTGTGGTTTTTGATTTTTATCATTGAAGCATATATCTGCGTTAAGATTAGTTTCGCGTCATGAGACGTTTTTTAAGCAATCCAGAACATTTTTGCTAACAATTTACCTATTTTGAGATTTTTGTAATACAGGGTAAAATGAACATATTGCCAAATATGCTGAAATTAGTATTTAATAAATAGTTATCGAAGTCGCCAAAAATGTTGTATAAAATTTTAGAAAGGCCTAAAATATATGCTGCATGAAAAATGTAAATAAACATTGCAGTATCAATAAATGATTGTCGTTGAATTTGAAAAAGATCATAAAAATGGTAGAAAAACTACTTGGAAACATTTCCAAAAAACAGTGACAGCAAAAGAAATTCTGATTTTATGAATGCTTTTTCAGATGCACTTGATTATACATCATAGGAAGTCAAAAAAGAACTGAGTGGACTAGCTATAGCGGTTATTTTGACTGCAAAAAAAAAAAAATTTCACGAAGAGACTCAAAAAATATCGAGTCGTGATAAAAACATAAAATTTCGGAGTTCCAGCAAAGAATTTTTTAAAGAGGTCTCCTTTCTCGAAACATGACATAGGGACAGTATATCTCATTTGCATTTCAATATTTTTAACCTATTTTTGCATTAAATATGTGATACTACAGCATCTTTTTTTTTTTTTTTTTTTTTTTTTTAAGGAGGATACTTTTACTTTCAGTGTCTCTTTCAAAAACCCCATAAAATAATCCGCAAACAAAATCGAAAAAAATAAACAGAAGGTTAATTTATGAGCAGGGATGAACTTGAGGTGACTCCATGAGTGAATTTAAATTAGAACAGTGAAAAGTTATCTTGTACTAAAATGTCAGGAATAATAATAATAATAATAATAAAAAAAAGTGATCCAAAATCCTGTGACTGATGAACGTAGACATGTAAAGAAAAGAAAATGTTGTCCACAGAATTGATTTAAATAACATCTCCGATATTTTGAAACTGTTGTTTTAAGAGAATTAATCTAAACTGTGCGATTGTTTATAGAGAGAAAAGTGTTAAGTATGAGAACCATGCAATGTTTGTTTAAATCCATTGAGAATAAAAATGTCGAGTGCAATCACAACGTTTATGTAAAAAAATTTGAAAAATGTGAACAGATATGAAATAGAAGCTTTCTGATCTCAAAGCGTTGATAACACTAGTTTACAGAATGTCCGCGAATTCTGTGGTTTTTGATTTTTATCATTGAAGCATATATCTGCGTTAAGATTAGTTTCGCGTCATGAGACGTTTTTTAAGCAATCCAGAACATTTTTGCTAACAATTTACCTATTTTGAGATTTTTGTAATACAGGGTAAAATGAACATATTGCCAAATATGCTGAAATTAGTATTTAATAAATAGTTATCGAAGTCGCCAAAAATGTTGTATAAAATTTTAGAAAGGCCTAAAATATATGCTGCATTGCACAAATAGAAAAATGTAAATAAACATTGCAGTATCAATAAATGATTGTCGTTGAATTTGAAAAAGATCATAAAAATGGTAGAAAAACTACTTGGAAACATTTCCAAAAAACAGTGACAGCAAAAGAAATTCTGATTTTATGAATGCTTTTTCAGATGCACTTGATTATACATCATAGGAAGTCAAAAAAGAACTGAGTGGACTAGCTATAGCGGTTATTTTGACTGCAAAAAAAAAAAAATTTCACGAAGAGACTCAAAAAATATCGAGTCGTGATAAAAACATAAAATTTCGGAGTTCCAGCAAAGAATTTTTTAAAGAGGTCTCCTTTCTCGAAACATGACATAGGGACAGTATATCTCATTTGCATTTCAATATTTTTAACCTATTTTTGCATTAAATATGTGATACTACAGCGTCTTTTTTTTTTTTTTTTTTTTTTTTTTTTAAGGAGGATACTTTTACTTTCAGTGTCTCTTTCAAAAACCCCATAAAATAATCCGCAAACAAAATCGAAAAAAATAAACAGAAGGTTAATTTATGAGCAGGGATGAACTTGAGGTGACTCCATGAGTGAATTTAAATTAGAACAGTGAAAAGTTATCTTGTACTAAAATGTCAGGAATAATAATAATAATAATAAAAAAAAAAAGTGATCCAAAATCCTGTGACTGATGAACGTAGACATGTAAAGAAAAGAAAATGTTGTCCACAGAATTGATTTAAATAACATCTCCGATATTTTGAAACTGTTGTTTTAAGAGAATTAATCTAAACTGTGCGATTGTTTATAGAGAGAAAAGTGTTAAGTATGAGAACCATGCAATGTTTGTTTAAATCCATTGAGAATAAAAATGTCGAGTGCAATCACAACGTTTATGTAAAAAAATTTGAAAAATGTGAACAGATATGAAATAGAAGCTTTCTGATCTCAAAGCGTTGATAACACTAGTTTACAGAATGTCCGCGAATTCTGTGGTTTTTGATTTTTATCATTGAAGCATATATCTGCGTTAAGATTAGTTTCGCGTCATGAGACGTTTTTTAAGCAATCCAGAACATTTTTGCTAACAATTTACCTATTTTGAGATTTTTGTAATACAGGGTAAAATGAACATATTGCCAAATATGCTGAAATTAGTATTTAATAAATAGTTATCGCGCCAAAAATGTTGTATAAAATTTTAGAAAGGCCTAAAATATATGCTGCATTGCACAAATAGAAAAATGTAAATAAACATTGCAGTATCAATAAATGATTGTCGTTGAATTTGAAAAAGATCATAAAAATGGTAGAAAAACTACTTGGAAACATTTCCAAAAAACAGTGACAGCAAATTCTGATTTTATGAATGCTTTTTCAGATGCACTTGATTATACATCATAGGAAGTCAAAAAAGAACTGAGTGGACTAGCTATAGCGGTTATTTTGACTGCAAAAAAAAAAAAATTTCACGAAGAGACTCAAAAAATATCGAGTCGTGATAAAAACATAAAATTTCGGAGTTCCAGCAAAGAATTTTTTAAAGAGGTCTCCTTTCTCGAAACATGACATAGGGACAGTATATCTCATTTGCATTTCAATATTTTTAACCTATTTTTGCATTAAATATGTGATACTACAGCGTCTTTTTTTTTTTTTTTTTTTTTTTTTAAGGAGGATACTTTTACTTTCAGTGTCTCTTTCAAAAACCCCATAAAATAATCCGCAAACAAAATCGAAAAAAATAAACAGAAGGTTAATTTATGAGCAGGGATGAACTTGAGGTGACTCCATGAGTGAATTTAAATTAGAACAGTGAAAAGTTATCTTGTACTAAAATGTCAGGAATAATAATAATAATAATAAAAAAAAAAAGTGATCCAAAATCCTGTGACTGATGAACGTAGACATGTAAAGAAAAGAAAATGTTGTCCACAGAATTGATTTAAATAACATCTCCGATATTTTGAAACTGTTGTTTTAAGAGAATTAATCTAAACTGTGCGATTGTTTATAGAGAGAAAAGTGTTAAGTATGAGAACCATGCAATGTTTGTTTAAATCCATTGAGAATAAAAATGTCGAGTGCAATCACAACGTTTATGTAAAAAAATTTGAAAAATGTGAACAGATATGAAATAGAAGCTTTCTGATCTCAAAGCGTTGATAACACTAGTTTACAGAATGTCCGCGAATTCTGTGGTTTTTGATTTTTATCATTGAAGCATATATCTGCGTTAAGATTAGTTTCGCGTCATGAGACGTTTTTTAAGCAATCCAGAACATTTTTGCTAACAATTTACCTATTTTGAGATTTTTGTAATACAGGGTAAAATGAACATATTGCCAAATATGCTGAAATTAGTATTTAATAAATAGTTATCGCCAAAAATGTTGTATAAAATTTTAGAAAGGCCTAAAATATATGCTGCATTGCACAAATAGAAAAATGTAAATAAACATTGCAGTATCAATAAATGATTGTCGTTGAATTTGAAAAAGATCATAAAAATGGTAGAAAAACTACTTGGAAACATTTCCAAAAAACAGTGACAGCAAAAGAAATTCTGATTTTATGAATGCTTTTTCAGATGCACTTGATTATACATCATAGGAAGTCAAAAAAGAACTGAGTGGACTAGCTATAGCGGTTATTTTGACTGCAAAAAAAAAAAAATTTCACGAAGAGACTCAAAAAATATCGAGTCGTGATAAAAACATAAAATTTCGGAGTTCCAGCAAAGAATTTTTTAAAGAGGTCTCCTTTCTCGAAACATGACATAGGGACAGTATATCTCATTTGCATTTCAATATTTTTAACCTATTTTTGCATTAAATATGTGATACTACAGCATCTTTTTTTTTTTTTTTTTTTTTTTTTTAAGGAGGATACTTTTACTTTCAGTGTCTCTTTCAAAAACCCCATAAAATAATCCGCAAACAAAATCGAAAAAAATAAACAGAAGGTTAATTTATGAGCAGGGATGAACTTGAGGTGACTCCATGAGTGAATTTAAATTAGAACAGTGAAAAGTTATCTTGTACTAAAATGTCAGGAATAATAATAATAATAATAAAAAAAAAAAGTGATCCAAAATCCTGTGACTGATGAACGTAGACATGTAAAGAAAAGAAAATGTTGTCCACAGAATTGATTTAAATAACATCTCCGATATTTTGAAACTGTTGTTTTAAGAGAATTAATCTAAACTGTGCGATTGTTTATAGAGAGAAAAGTGTTAAGTATGAGAACCATGCAATGTTTGTTTAAATCCATTGAGAATAAAAATGTCGAGTGCAATCACAACGTTTATGTAAAAAAATTTGAAAAATGTGAACAGATATGAAATAGAAGCTTTCTGATCTCAAAGCGTTGATAACACTAGTTTACAGAATGTCCGCGAATTCTGTGG
>OZ007592.1:52385607-52388107 GCA_963931845.1 Maratus michaelseni | reverse complement strand
ATTGTCGTTGAATTTGAAAAAGATCATAAAAATGGTAGAAAAACTACTTGGAAACATTTCCAAAAAACAGTGACAGCAAAAGAAATTCTGATTTTATGAATGCTTTTTCAGATGCACTTGATTATACATCATAGGAAGTCAAAAAAGAACTGAGTGGACTAGCTATAGCGGTTATTTTGACTGCAAAAAAAAAAAAAAAAAAATTTCACGAAGAGACTCAAAAAATATCGAGTCGTGATAAAAACATAAAATTTCGGAGTTCCAGCAAAGAATTTTTTAAAGAGGTCTCCTTTCTCGAAACATGACATAGGGACAGTATATCTCATTTGCATTTCAATATTTTTAACCTATTTTTGCATTAAATATGTGATACTACAGCGTCTTTTTTTTTTTTTTTTTTTTTTTTTTTTTAAGGAGGATACTTTTACTTTCAGTGTCTCTTTCAAAAACCCCATAAAATAATCCGCAAACAAAATCGAAAAAAATAAACAGAAGGTTAATTTATGAGCAGGGATGAACTTGAGGTGACTCCATGAGTGAATTTAAATTAGAACAGTGAAAAGTTATCTTGTACTAAAATGTCAGGAATAATAATAATAATAATAAAAAAAAAAAGTGATCCAAAATCCTGTGACTGATGAACGTAGACATGTAAAGAAAAGAAAATGTTGTCCACAGAATTGATTTAAATAACATCTCCGATATTTTGAAACTGTTGTTTTAAGAGAATTAATCTAAACTGTGCGATTGTTTATAGAGAGAAAAGTGTTAAGTATGAGAACCATGCAATGTTTGTTTAAATCCATTGAGAATAAAAATGTCGAGTGCAATCACAACGTTTATGTAAAAAAATTTGAAAAATGTGAACAGATATGAAATAGAAGCTTTCTGATCTCAAAGCGTTGATAACACTAGTTTACAGAATGTCCGCGAATTCTGTGGTTTTTGATTTTTATCATTGAAGCATATATCTGCGTTAAGATTAGTTTCGCGTCATGAGACGTTTTTTAAGCAATCCAGAACATTTTTGCTAACAATTTACCTATTTTGAGATTTTTGTAATACAGGGTAAAATGAACATATTGCCAAATATGCTGAAATTAGTATTTAATAAATAGTTATCGCCAAAAATGTTGTATAAAATTTTAGAAAGGCCTAAAATATATGCTGCATTGCACAAATAGAAAAATGTAAATAAACATTGCAGTATCAATAAATGATTGTCGTTGAATTTGAAAAAGATCATAAAAATGGTAGAAAAACTACTTGGAAACATTTCCAAAAAACAGTGACAGCAAAAGAAATTCTGATTTTATGAATGCTTTTTCAGATGCACTTGATTATACATCATAGGAAGTCAAAAAAGAACTGAGTGGACTAGCTATAGCGGTTATTTTGACTGCAAAAAAAAAAAAAATTTCACGAAGAGACTCAAAAAATATCGAGTCGTGATAAAAACATAAAATTTCGGAGTTCCAGCAAAGAATTTTTTAAAGAGGTCTCCTTTCTCGAAACATGACATAGGGACAGTATATCTCATTTGCATTTCAATATTTTTAACCTATTTTTGCATTAAATATGTGATACTACAGCGTCTTTTTTTTTTTTTTTTTTTTTTTAAGGAGGATACTTTTACTTTCAGTGTCTCTTTCAAAAACCCCATAAAATAATCCGCAAACAAAATCGAAAAAAATAAACAGAAGGTTAATTTATGAGCAGGGATGAACTTGAGGTGACTCCATGAGTGAATTTAAATTAGAACAGTGAAAAGTTATCTTGTACTAAAATGTCAGGAATAATAATAATAATAATAATAAAAAAAAGTGATCCAAAATCCTGTGACTGATGAACGTAGACATGTAAAGAAAAGAAAATGTTGTCCACAGAATTGATTTAAATAACATCTCCGATATTTTGAAACTGTTGTTTTAAGAGAATTAATCTAAACTGTGCGATTGTTTATAGAGAGAAAAGTGTTAAGTATGAGAACCATGCAATGTTTGTTTAAATCCATTGAGAATAAAAATGTCGAGTGCAATCACAACGTTTATGTAAAAAAATTTGAAAAATGTGAACAGATATGAAATAGAAGCTTTCTGATCTCAAAGCGTTGATAACACTAGTTTACAGAATGTCCGCGAATTCTGTGGTTTTTGATTTTTATCATTGAAGCATATATCTGCGTTAAGATTAGTTTCGCGTCATGAGACGTTTTTTAAGCAATCCAGAACATTTTTGCTAACAATTTACCTATTTTGAGATTTTTGTAATACAGGGTAAAATGAACATATTGCCAAATATGCTGAAATTAGTATTTAATAAATAGTTATCGCCAAAAATGTTGTATAAAATTTTAGAAAGGCCTAAAATATATGCTGCATTGCACAAATAGAAAAATGTAAATAAACATTGCAGTATCAATAAATGATTGTCGTTGAATTTGAAAAAGATCATAAAAATGGTAGAAAAACTACTTGGAAACATTTCCAAAAAACAGTGA
>OZ007592.1:45207782-45530282 GCA_963931845.1 Maratus michaelseni | reverse complement strand
CACAACCTCCTTTACACAGAAAAATCGGCACATCACGATTATTTACACAAAGAAAACAGTTAATGAAATTTCGACAAGCTTTCTAACATTTACATTATTGCTTGCTTCGAACACATATCATTTAATCACAAATTCACGCAACGGTAAGCGGCTACCTGCATTCCATTTCAAGCTATTAAATAGCGAGATGCTTAAAAAAAACTCGATACCAGTTCAACCGTACGAGAGAAAAGTGGGAAATCAAGAAGGTCAGATGTTAACAAAAGCAGTGATTACGTAGGAATAAACGCTAAATATCGGAGGAAAAAAGGTAAAAAAAAACGAAACATCAATGACAGAGTACATTTTATTTTCGTCTGATGAAAAAGTATTTTTATCAAAAATTATGGAACACTCCAATTATGGAAGATTTCTCAATTTAAATATACTGGAGAATCTTCTACATTTATTAAGTTTTGGTTAAACATTTGTTAAGTTTTGGTTTATATATATGAGGACGTGAGTTTCAAAAAACTTGCCTTATCTAAAATTTAAAAAATCTTGTTTTCTCTATCAATCTATTGTATTGGTAAATTTTCACTGAAAAAAAAAAAAAAAAAAAAAAAAAAAAAAAAAAAACACTACAATCCGCAGAAAAACTAGCTCTAGCATGTATTTCTGGAGTTCTAAAATCTTGGTTTACAATGAAATCCAATGGAAGCAGTCAGAGGTTTTTCGCGATTTCCTCGAATTTGATTTTTTGGATAAGGAGAGTTTTGAAACTCACGTCCTCACCATACATTTTTCATTCAATTCCTACTATTAGCTCACACTCTCTATATATTTATGTATCTTGTTCAAATTTTCAATCGTTAATAAAATATTTTCTATTCATCCTATCAAGTTCAAATAAATTTTTTTAAACTTGTACTGGATGACAATTGATGTTAATACAGTTTTTTCAAATATTAATTCATTAATTAAATTTAATTAATTAATTAATTTTAATTTTATATTTCATTTCTGTTCAAAAGTATAGACTCACTCCATATTTATAGTCTCACCTTCACACGTAAAAAGATAATAAGGCTGTTCACGGACGAAGATCAGGCGGCTCGCGGGCGAAGGAGACTATAAATGTGGAGTGAGTCTATACTTTTGAACAGAAATTAAGTATAAAACTAAAATTAAATAATAAAATTTAATTAATTAATTAATATTTGAAAAAAAAACTGTATTATCGTTAACTGTAACATCGCTATGGCACTTTATTGTGAAGTTTGGTAATTTTTGGAATTCAATATTTGAAAAACGGCATAATCATTAGATTTTAAATTTATATCAAGAAAAATACAATTTTTTTTAACTTTCTAACGCAGTTTGTCTAACAATTTTGTGAGAAATACTTTTCGAGCTACTAATTTTTGGTATTTTAGCTATTTATTTTTTATTTAATTTTTAATACATTTCAAAAATTTCTCTTATGTAAGATATTTAGCAGGATATAAATTTAGGAATAAATACCGTCAGTGGCGAAGCGTGTAGATCGCTGGAAAAAAATTTCTATTTGACCTAAGTAGGAATTGACTTAAAAGTTTTTATATTACTTGTTTTAAGGTGGTTCTTAAATGACCAACTTAACAACACGAAACTTTCTAACATAATTTCAGACTCATTTTTAAACGCAAAAACATAAAAGTGGCAGGTCTAACTATTGAAACAGTTTGGAATCGAAATGAGATTTCCATTGTTTGATAAATAGATTACTTATCGAGTTATAAGCTATTCTGGTCACGTGACTAGACGTTTTTCGCGCTTCTCTGGAAGGCCGTGTCGGGAATTCGGTTCAAAACGCAGACTTTGACAGTCTTTTTCGAAAGATCTTCTGCCTTTACAAAAAATGGAAAACGTGTTTCGATTACATAGTTTCTGAATAAGAACACCTAGCAATTTCATGCATTTGCGAACAAAAATGAATTATAAAATGTGTCATAAATTAGACTGTTTGGATTTGAGAACAGCCTTAATACAAACTAGTCTACGAGCAATGAAACTGAAATTTTTACTATGTTTTACATTACGATGTATCATACTTGTAATTATAGCATACTTACTTAAAAAAAAAAAAAAAAAAATGGCTACAGTAAAACGTGTAGAAACGGAATCGCTCGGGACTCGGAAAAAGTTATTTTTAGACAGGTTTCTGTCTTAGCAGGTATAATTGTTTTAGTCCGGGAGACAGCGTCGTATTTTTGAACCAATTTTAGTGTCGACAGTTTTGATAGATATGATAGAATAAGCAGTGCAGATAACGAAACTGCCAATCAGCTGGTGAACCAGTGGGGTCGTTGCCATAACATCATCGCACAGCTTTCTGCAATTTGAAATAAAAGGCAACCTGGTAGCCCAATTACTGATAATACTCAGACTCTAAAGCATCATCAGTGATCTGGTTGCAATTCATTTCACATTGCAGAAGAGAGTACGAGGTTGCAATGGAATCCCCCACCCACTGGTGGCCAGCCGATTAGTAATTTCGTCATCTGTACCAGTAATCTATCATATATACCAAAATCATTGATCCTAAAATTAGCTGCAAAAATAGACAACGCCTGCCGGACTATATATGGTTTTCCTTCTGGAAGGACCATGAAATTTTTCCTTTTAAGGTGTTTTTCAAATGACGTGCTCAACAACGCGAAACTTTCTGACACTTTTTAAATGCAAAGGCATAAAATTGGCAAACCTGACTGTGGGAGCGATTTGGAATCGAAATGAGTTTACCATTTTTTGAGAAATAAATTACTTATCGAGTTATAAGCGATTCGTGTCACGTGAGACACAATTTTTCTCTTTCTTGCTCTTCTGCCTCGGGAATTCGGTTCAAAACGTCGACTTTGACAGTATTTTCTGAAAGATCTCCTGCCTTTACAAAAAAATGGAAACTCATTTCGATGACATAGTTTCTGAATAATAGCACCAGCCAATATCATCCGTTTCCGAAAAAAATTAATTCAAAATTGTGTCAAAAAGTAGCTCTTTTGGATTTGAGAACAACCTCAATACAAGATTCAGTTAAAGACATGTGCGTTTCTCATAACTTTATTTGTGTAGCATTCAAGTGACCAGCAGTTGTAAAATACATTAGGCCACTACGTTACACAAAATGCCAGAATTTTGAAATACTCAAAGAGGTACTGCCATTCACAATTAGAATACTGTACAAATTGTGTACATATATGATCACCATACCTCAACTTGCAATTCGAAAACGGAATAGTGTATTATGTTTGACAGCCGAACACACGGATATCAAATATCATGTTACTTCGATAATACGTCCAGCACATTAGGAAAAACGACGTCTTCCATTTAAAAAATATTAATATTAACCCTGTCAAAATAATTCTGTTCTGTAACTCACTTTGCCTTAGAACACTTTTGTTTCGGCGCATGTACTGGGAAACCTACATGTTGAACAGACAGAGTTATCTTTTTGAGTTTAAAAGAGGGAGGGGAGGAGAGGAAGTTATGTTACTTAGGTTTTATCAGGCACTTTTGGTCAGAATTGAAACTAAACGTCAGAAATTACTATCTAAACGTCTAGATCTAAACGACTATCTAAAGTCAGAAATTAAATTGGCAACCACTATAATGAGGACCCTTAGTTCGTCTCGATAGATTTTTATTTAAAGATATAAAATCATGCAAATTCAAGGGTGTACGCTGCCGAAGGCAGTGGGCCCCCAGCATAAGGTTTATTTGGAAATTTTTTCGTTTAAATATATTAATTCATTCCTTGGCCTGATCTAAACTAATTGTTTTCGTTTAAATATATTAATTCATTCCATGGCTACGCCAGTCTTTCGTTTAAAAATATAAAATCAAAACAGACCGGATTTCGAATATGAAGGCATTTGTTGTATGTCGTCTACATACTAAAAGTCAGTACATACAGTATGTACATACATGTGTGTACATACATTTAGTCTACATACTAAAATTGTACCGAGTTTTAGTATCTTTTTTTCAAATGGTAAGACCTATACTTTTGACACTTTATTTAAACTCCTTGGATCAAATCAGCCAGGAAAAGTATTATGCATTTTGTCTTAAATTTTCATAGATTTAAAAGGGTCAAAAATTAGGATACTAATATTAAACTTAAAGACATTAAAACCTATAGAATAACACAGACACTCCCGAATAGCGGACACCTCTATTTAGTGGACACTTTTTCAATCCGCATCACCTGTACATTCGTATGCTTTTATCTCTGGATGGAATAGCGGACACCTCCGAATACCGGACAAATTCTGAGCTTCCCAAGGTGTCCGTTATTAAGAGATTTTACTGTATATGAATCGAATTGGGAACCTTTTATTAAGTCAGATAAAACACAATTTTGAGATTCCTACAGATTAACACCAATAGTTAAAGTATTGAGTTAAAATATTGGATATTACGAATTGGGTACCTTTTATTAAGTCAGATGAAACACAATTTTGAGATTCCTACAGATTAACACCAATAGTTAAAATATTCAGCTAATGCCAGATTGCTTGGTAACCATTCAGTATATATTAAAATGTTACCTTACTATAACTTTCCTTATAAACAGAATAATGGGTCAAGTCCAGAAATATATTTCACGGATCGTGATGAACTGCTCAAGATGAATGTCAAAAGCCTCTGAAATGGCTTTATTAATCCTTCTTTCACTAAAGATAAAGGATAGCGACTCTTGTAAAAAAAACAAAACTGCCCGCACGCGAAGCTATTGTACAGAAGGAATAGAAACCACAGCAGCGTATAAACGAGAACGCACCGTCAAAAATATCTAGCACAAAAAGCATGCCTGGTTAAATTTATGAAAACGAATGTGCTTACAACCACAGCCTCCTTCATTTTAATAATAAAAGCATATACAGTGATAGTAAGGAAATCTTAGAAATTACAATTTAGAATGAGATTAGAATCTTTTGTGTGAATGTGGAACAGACAATACAAAGTTTTAGGTTGGAAAATTAAAAAATTAGGCACCAAACAAAGACCAGTTTAGACAAGGCATTACAGAAATACATTCCCTTACACTAAAATTGGATACACGGGGGAAAAAAAATGCAGATATATATTTTTAAACAATGCAGTTCAATATTTGAAGTAGAGATGAACTATTAACGAGTTAGTTTCCATACTTAGTTAAAAAGTTCAAAAGTTTACAAAAGTTTATTTCGAGGATAAAGCACGCTAAAAGACGATCTTGTCTGGAACTTAACTAGCATTTAGAGACATTTCGATAAAAATAAGTTCAGCTTTCCCTTTGAATACACCTTTCATTTTAACACGTTCACTGCCAGGTTAAAATTACCGGAATTTTATTTTATTTAGAGAGTTCGAATTCATACCAGAAAATACTAATAGCAATATTTACTTTATTTAATTACAGACATTTTGTGATTACATAAAATAATTTTTTTTTTCGCAATTTCCGGTACGAATTCGTAATTTTAGATTGAAAAATGTAGATAGAACCACGAGTATACTCGTGGTTGGCAGCGAATGGGTTAACCCTTTGAGGGGCGGTGGGATATAATATATTATATCCCACCTAATTTTAATCCGATTCGAACCAGAAACTTTTAATTAAATTTTACTTTTTTAACATTGACGGGAAAAGTTGAAAAATTGCTTTTCCTTATTTTGAACTAAATTCTTTTGTAAATACCGGTGTGAGTTCGACGTTACATGAACAAAATTGCTTGCCCCTGAAAGGGTTAAACACTTTTGGAAGCAATGCTTTATCCAATGTAATACGAAATTCTCTTTCATTTTTTCTTTATAAAAGTTTTTAGAGTGCCGTAAAGTTTAAGGCATGCTATAACTTGTTTTAAAAATAAATACCTAAAATTTCTCCACTTTTTTGCGATTTTTTTAGCGCAATTATGCAGTAATATTTTTTTTTTCAAATAAAAGAGCATATTTTGAAATTTTAAAAACAATTTTTTATTCAGAAATTGGTTGAAAAATGGTCTTCTGATGGCCTTTGATACAGGGGCGTGCAAAAAAATTGAAGCGTTCCGCGGTACCAGATGAAACGCGAAATTTGCTTATCTGTATTTAAAAAAACTCTTAAAATTTACGATATTTTGTGGATAGGTTTATCAATTTTTTGATCCTGAAGAAAATGGCGGCAATTTCAAATTTCAAATTGTCGGTTTTAGACAAAAATTTTCGGAATTAAATCGCGCAAAAAAAATATTTACAATTCGAATATTGAAAAACGCGTCCATGAGGGACTAAAAAATAGTATATACTAGAAAAGCATGAAAATTTGAACCAAATTGATTGATCCAATCTCGAGTTCTACCTGGTACAGATTTGTAAAACAGAGTTTCGAGAAAAACAGGCTTAAAGTTTTATAACGTTTTTAAACAAACATAGATAACAGAGGTTTTCAACTTACACAACGATTTTCAACTTACACAAAATCATCTATACCAGGCTCATATAATGAATCCTCCTGGACTTCGTTCTTTCTCAATTCTTTTGTTTCTACATGAGTGCCGCATACAGTATGCTAAAAATGAGCCTATTCACTGCAATACCAAAAGGCAGATAACTTTTGAACCAGTACGAATTTCGAAAAAAAAAAAAAACTGCGTTACCACAAAGTTTTTGAGGGTTTAAGGAATAAAAATATGTAAAAAAAAAAAAATAATAATTTTTTTTCAAAAAAACATGCTTTAACTGTTTCGCGACGAGCGTCACGTGTACATGACGCATGAAGTGCTCAAAATCCTTGATTATTCCTACCAGTAACTTTTATTGGAAAATTTACCTTATTTAATCAAAACATTTCTGTTATTAAAATGCGCAAGAATTTCTATTTTGAAAAACCGGTGATAAAAGATTAAAACATATATGTAATATACGCTCGTTGCGAAGATATTAAATCCACCAATGCAACGGTATCTTAAGGTATCTTAAAAAAAAAAAAAAAAAAAAAAAATGCTGTGATTACAGGAAATATGCCAGTGCATAATATACCTGTGCCTCAATTCAGAAATCGGATCGCAAGAAGCTTAGAAATAGAACCGTTAACTTTTCACTGGGGGGAGGGGGGGGGGGGGGGTCAAAATATACATTTTCAAAAAATATCAATTGATGGCATAAGTAATTTCAGATAATTGTTTTTCAGTTTTCAAATACTTACTGAAAGTTGTTGCTGATTTTAACACTTGGTAATACCCCTCTAGCAAATTTCTATTTTGAAAAACAGGTAATAAAAGATTAAGAATTATGTAATACTAGCAGACTACGCCCGCTTCGCTGGTCGGCTTCTCCAAAAGAACTTTGAATCAAACTAAATATATCGGTGAATTTAACCTTGTATTTTAAAGTAATCTGTACCTTTACCTGGAATATCCTAAAATAACATAAAAACGGATACTTATTTCACTAAGTTATGTTTTTTTAATACGGTTTACTGTTACGTTTACAATTTATTACTTACCGTTTTCCATTGATTTATATGTTTTATAGCTACATTTTTTAATAACGTGAATTAACCTATATTATTCACAACTGAAAAGAAATGGCGCATTTAGTATTTGTCGAGAATTAAATAAAAATCATGCACTCTTGACATCATAATTCACTTTTATATTTTAACAGAATAATAAGGCTAGGGTTACTATAATTTGTGACTCGTGCTGACACATTGCTGTTATTATTTTCTTTACGCGTGATGTTTTCGCTATGGTACTCCATCGTGAAATTTGGTAATTTTTGAAATTCAATATTCGAAAAATGGCATAATTAGTGAATTTGAAATTTATATCAAGAAAAATACCATTTTTTACCTTCCTAACGCAGTTTGTCTAACAATTTTCTGACAAATACTTTTCGAGCAATTAGTTTTTTCAGTAAATTCAAACGTTTCGTTTTCCGAGATTAATCTGTGGCAACGATTAACGAAAATCCCAGTCGTCAGCAACGCATAGCTTTTTATTAAAGAGGATACGCTCGAAGATGTTAAACCCAACGATGCAACGGTATCTTAAAAGAAAATGTGTTGTGATTACAGGAAGTATACCAGTGCATAACATACCCGTGATCAATTCAAGTCGGGTTGCAAGAAGCTTAGAAATACAACTGTTCAATTTTCACAGGGGGGGGGGGTGGAGGTTCAAAATATATATTATTTTCAGAAAGTATCAATTGATCGTATAAGTAATATCAGATAACTGTTTTGCATTTTCATTGAAGTGACCAAATATTTACTGAAAGTTGTTGCTGATATGAACGCTTGGTAATACCTCTAACAATCACCTTCATCTACTCTATCTGCTGAATAAAAAGTTAAAAATCAGTAAGTACTCGAGTAGAATTGTAATGATGAACTGAAACGTGAATACGAACTCATTGAAATCATGGGTATAGTGGAGGGTATTTCTAGATTATTTTAAGGAGTTTCGTATACCCCCTGTTTTTCAAATAAAGCAAAGAACGTACACGCTCTAGCGTTTACCCTTAGCTTATAACGTATGCCCCAAACCTATAGCGTATACTGTAAAGTATACGAAAATGACTGTTAGATATTACTTCCTTCAAAGTAAAAACTGAAAGCAAGTTTCCAGATGTGAGCATGTAAAACATTTTCAAGAGGCTATGATTCTTGAAATTCCGTCACTCTATACATGTGAACTTGAGGCTGTTAGAAGGAGATTCGATTTTAAAACTTCTGAGAGCAGTTGGTTCAAAATATCTCTCTAGCGAGAGAGAAAATTCTTACGGCAAGATGTTGCCGCGAAAGTGAATTTTTGCCCTGGACAAGTCAGGCCATCATGATATAAACTTTAAAAATGAACTGAAATTAATTGTATATCGTTTCATGTAAAAGTTCCGTGCACTGTGAAGTAATCGCTATTAAATTAATGTTGTGCCTAACAAGTCTTTTAATTATAAGCGTAACAATACCTTCAGCCTATAACGCAACGCATTTTTTTACGACTACACAACTGTGTAAGATCGCATTCAAATATGCGATTATATAGTAAAGTTTAATGCCAAGGATGAGGTAATAGTTTTTAAAAAGTAAATAATTAACTGAAATATATTAATGTGTAACATATGTATCAATTCAGGAGTGGGTCGCAGGATACTTGGAAATAGTGCCACTTAGCTTTTCACAGAAAATTAAATCTTTGCAACTGCATATAAATATATTGCGCATCACATAAATACCGAAAGCTAACTATTTCATTTTTCCACTTTGGTTATCAAATTCCTATTGAAAATAACCACATTCAGCTATTATGTCCGTATTCTAAATCAAGAAGTATAAGAGTCAGTATGTTAATAGAGCATCGAAAATAAATCTCTTCTAATTCTCAACTTTAACCATTTCTCGGCATCCTAACAGCAGAAAACTGAAATAATTTCTCAGTGAGAACGTCAAAAAGTAGGTGAAGTACATTCACACGTAGGTAGTTACCTAAATTTTGACTGCATACCAACTCTCTTTTCTGCAGACTCGCAAGGGAAAATAGGCAATAAATTTATGTAAAAATAGATGCCGAGATTTGACATCAATCGATAGCAACTAACGATATAACGAGATAAGATTCAAACAATCACTCCATTAAAATAAAGGCCTTCTTTCCGTTACTTTCTAGCACACAATTTCCATCAAATCGATCGATGTACAGAAACAGAAATAAAACTGAAAACATCACTTTTCATTCGTGATAACAGAGAGATCTAAATAACCCACTTTTCTCGTCTTTTAACGCAAACTATATATAAATGCGCGATTTTTATCTGGACTCCTTCGTTACGTCTTTAAAATTTGATGTATAGCTTTGATCGATATCGCAGGAAACAAAGAAATTGTTGATGATCTCAGACATTCATTCGCAAAATAATCAAGTGTTGGAAATAAGATCAAGATAAACCTATTCCCGTTTCATATCCTGATGCAGATTGACTCTTTGAAACATTTTTAATTGAAGGATCTCATTTTAACAAAGATCCAGGATACTTGCGTTGTTGACTTGCCAAGAGAATTGCGCATTTCAAGGTAAAAAGAGAATTTTCACAAGCATTAGCAAGGGTCGATGCAGGGATTTTTTTCTTGGGGCCCATTTTGTGAAAAGTAAAAGTTATTTTTGTGAAATTAATCTTATTTTTTGTGAAAAATAATATTTTGTAACGAAAGATGAAATCCAGTCACCCAAATTCGAACCAAACATTTATTAATAGTAACTCCTGTAAGTCCTTCTGCTAAATTTTTCCTTTCTGGTGAAGTTGTTTTGTTTGCAACTTACACATTTTAAAACCTAACAAAATAAAAATAATTAATGAAGTGTATGTTTTTATGGAATGGAATTTTGTGAACAGACCTGTTTTATTAAGAGTAATTTTGTGAAGGAACCTGTTTTATTAAATGGATTTTTGTGAAGAGGCCCTTAGACCCCAAATTTTGCCTGGATCGACCCTGATTAGTAACATTTTTAACGCACCAATGGCAAAATAAATTTATAACAAGAAAGAAAAAACCTCCGCCAAGCATAGATTGGGAAACACTTTCCAACACTTCAAGAATACTCTAAAGAAAAATTTCCCGTTTAATAAGATGAAAGTAGATAATCTTAAGCAAATGATTTAGAAAACACATAACGAATTTGAAAACAGCAATTACAGCAATTACCGTCCATTGTCGGAAAGATACTCTAATTTGTTGTGCAATCCTGTATATGATCAATAAATTTGCATATATATACTACATAGTATGCTAAAATTTAGTTCAGTTTAGAAGTGTCGAATAAACTAATGTTAGAACATTAGTTCTCGTTCAGAAATGTTCGTCGAAATAGGCGAAAATGTACTCGATTTTTTTCTACAACCCTGTATGTTATCTACAGATGTATATACACACCACATATTAAGCTAAAATTCAGGTAAAAAACGCATAACACAACTAAAAATGTACTTCCAGCAATTACCAACCACAGAAAGCAATGTATCCAGTTCTTTGTGTAGCCCTGTATATGAGTTCATAGTCTCTACACACATCTTTTAGTGTGATAAATATAATTCAGAAGGAAAATACATTTCAAAGTAACAAGAAAGAAAAATCATGCACCAAGCATAGATTATGAAACACTTTCCAACACCAACAGAATACTTTAACAAACCATCGCTGTTTAATAAGGTAAATAAGGTATCTAAGTAAACATTTCAGAAAAACACACTTGAAAACCAGATTTCAGCAATTGCCGTTCACAGCCGGAAAAGTACTCCAATTCTTTTCTGCAGCCCTGTATATAATTTATATATACTCTATAGTATGCTATAACTTAGTTTAGTAATAAAACACATAACACAGTTGGAAATACATCATCAGCAGTTTCTACCAATAGATGGAAACATACCTGAATTTATTTTGTACAGCCCTGTATATTACCTTAAACTTTTTATACACGCCACATATTTGGCTATAGTTTAATTCAGGCAAATACACGCTGAAATCACACTTCCAGAAATTATCATACATAGGCAGCCATGTATTCAGTTCTTTGCGTGGCCCTGTATATGATTTTATTTATATTCTACAAATCTTTCTTGGTATACTAAATATATTTTACGTTCAAAATGCATAGCTCGATTAAAAACCCATTTTAATCAATTTACGCTGATGGACCGTAATGCTTACGAATATTTTTGTGTAGCCCTGTAAATGATCTGTAGCATTTATCCATACCTCATAACATTCAAAAATTTAGTTAATCGCATACCTTACTAAAATACCACTTCAAATTATGGCTTATAAACAATACTTCGGACACAGTACTGTACTCGAAATATTCTGTGTGTCCCTGTAAATGAACGATAAATGCTATGCACATAACAAGCATTTTGTAGTAAACCTCAATAATGTAAATCAATTTCATTATATTTGAAATGGCGTAACATAATTAAAATACGCTGCAAACACTTTTTCACCCGTAGACCATTATGTAAAAGAATGCTTTTGTGTGGCACTGTAAATGAAAGAAAAAAGCGTTACACTCAATATTCTGCAGAAAGCATGTCTTAGTGCATCTCAGAAATTGATATCAATTTCATTATGTTTGTAATAGTGTAACATGATTAAAATGCGCCGCAAACGATTTTCCACATTAAACCCATAATATAATGGGATTCCTTTCAGCTTCCCTATAAACTAATTATAAGTGATAGACGTACCATGTTCAATAGTAAGCATCTTGTAATGTATTTCAGTGATGTGTATCAATTTCAATATATTTGAAATAGTGTCACTTTATTAAAATGCACTGCAAAGGATTTTTCCCCGTAGACCATAATGTAACGGCATTCTTTTGAGTTCCCCCTGTAAAAAAAGTATAAGTGCTACACACTTCATTTTCAATACCGAACATGCTATAGTAAACCTCAATAACATATGTCAATTGCATTAATAAATTTGACAGATCCTTCATTACGTACATGAATAGTTCCATTAGCATTTTTTTCAAAATATTCTGAGTATGCGCTTTAGGGAGACCTTCCTTGTAAGTATAGAGAAACTTTGTGTATTATATTCGGAGCAATACAACATCCCGATATTGTTTAAAACCCGAAAACCGAATACAATTACAAACTTCAACTGTCTGCAAATAGTTTTTATACACAAAAATTATTTTACGAAATTTAATCACTTGCAAACAAATAATAATAATAAACATATTTTGAGGGTATTGTGAGATAGTCGGGAAATATGGAATAAGGGGTTAAAAATGAAGAAAACGAACAAAATTTGACAAAAAACCGATGTAATATCAAGAGAGCATGATCAAAATATAGGTAGTCAGCCAATATACACCAGTTCATACTTCAGATTTGCACAAATCACAAATATAAGGATCTGTCTTTGCGCCACCATAATCATGGAGTATTATGAGATGTTGGTTATTCTATATAACCCGACACCGCCAATTTGGCAAAATAAAAAATGACTATGTTTATTGGTGTGAATCGCGAGTTAAAAAACGAGTATTACATCATAAACTGTTAGTGTTTCGGTGTACATAATGCTTAATTTCAATCTAAAAATATTACTTCTAATAATGAATAAAAAATATTAAAAAATTATCTCCTGAACCTTTCCAAACACGAAAAACAAATATTTATTCACACAACGCACCCTGACGCCGACCGACGAAATGAACGTTTTGGAAACGTTCTTAAGTGGTTTATGATATTGCCACTTGGTGGCAGCACTTTACCAAACAGAAACCTCGGTATTCCATATTATCCGACTATTCTATAATACCCGAAGTTCCTCTACTAAATATAGTTCAGCTGGAAAAAGCATAACAGAATTAGCATAGTTAAATGACGCCCGTCCTGAAAATGGTTAACACGTTCACTGCCGGGTTAAAATTATCGGAATTTTATTTTATTTAGAAAGTTCGAATTCATACCATAAAATACTAATAGCAATATTTACTTTATTTAACTACAGACATTTCGTGATTACATAAAATAAAAATTCTTCTTTCGGAATGTCCGGTACGAATTCGTAATTTTAGATTGAAAAACCACGAGTATACTCGTGGTTGGCAGAGGATGGGTTAAGGAACCGCAGGCACAACCTGCATTTTTTAAATCTCCCCCTTCCCCCCTTTTTTATCGTTAAAAATAGCTCTCAAAGGGTAAACACATAGGAAAAGAATGTTTTGTGAATAATGTGACAGAAATTTAGGCCGTCCTAACAATACCAATTGCTCTTTCCAAAGTAGGGTTTTGTTCTCCTTTTACGATATCGCAAATGAAACTTTATTTACTAAACAATGTCATGTCATGAAATGTTTTAAAACAATTTCAATTCCGGAGCTTGAAGAAGAAATATTAGAGAAATCCTTTTTTTTTTTTTTTTTTTTTTTTTTTCCCGTCCAAGTAAAAGAATTCATCGGTGAAATTAACTAAGATAACTTTCAGTTATAAAACAAAATATTTTCAGAAAATGAAAATACATTATTTACTAGATTAGGTTATCTTACGATACGTTTATACTGGTCATTAATATGACTGAGCGAATACCACAACTCGATGTAGAGAACCTAATGCGAGTTATTTGTTCAAAAGGAAGATGTTTTAGGAATAAAGGCGTATATAATTGTATTCTACATTATTTTAAAAGATATAGTTAGAGATTAAGATAACGAAATAATTGTTATTTCCGAGTGATGCATCATTTTACGCATGGCTGGCGTTCACTGTTTCTGGCAGCTAGTTCCTTTTCTACCCTTTCTTTTTTTGAAGAAGAGCATAAAACATTTCTCAACTGTTATCCCTATTATCAGACTTGTGAATATTTATCTTAGTAGCCTACTTTTCAAAATAACGCTAATCCTAATAGTTAGAGATTAGGGATCCTCCTGCCGCCGGAAGAAGTGTGTCAGTGTATCAGAAGAATATGTCAACAAAAAAAGAAGTTTCCTCTGCTGAAACAAGAGGGAATCGTCAATTATTGAAAAGATTAGTTACAAAAAACAACAAAAAAAAGAAACAGAGTAAATGTTTTGAACCGGAAAATAAAACCATTTATTTTATTTATCTCCCTTCAGTGACATAATCAAAAGGAGAGAGGGATCTATGGAGGTCCAAACATTACCGAATAATATGCATGAATCTGCAAGTCTGGGAATCTGCTGGGCCCGAATTCAAGCACCACCAAATAACACTTCATACATGCTCAGATACATGACAAAAATTTTACATTTCAATTAAAATTTTTCCATAAGGTGACCAAATAATAATAATAATAATAATAATAATAATAATAATAATAATAACAACATCTTTTAAGGCTATATAAATTTATAACTTTTAAACTTCAGAAATTTATTAACTTTTTTAAAACGCGATAAA
Source organism: Maratus michaelseni (assembly GCA_963931845.1). Classification (NCBI taxonomy): domain Eukaryota; kingdom Metazoa; phylum Arthropoda; class Arachnida; order Araneae; family Salticidae; genus Maratus; species Maratus michaelseni. The sequence continues at coordinate 45,515,363 of OZ007592.1, read as the reverse complement.
TTTTTTTAATCAAAAAACTGCGGCTGACCCTCTACATTTGAATTCTGTCCTGAAAAATTGAGGACATATGTTCATCTTTGAATGTTGGGAATTAAGTGGCATGGCATTATAATTAAAGCATGATGTCATACAAGCGTGGGGCTCGAAACAATACCAGTTTCTAGATCTCACTTTGGCTTCGTCGGTGACTGTGTCCAAACACCCCTCCATAAACAATCATGTTAAAAAAAAAAAAAAACGCTTTTTTTGCAGAATTTTTTAAAAAATCATTTTTATTTGTTTGTACTTGTTTACTGTTTTTCAAGTCAGGTTTTGCAAAGCTGAAAATTGCGATAGTTTTATTTGAACTATCTAAAGTACACTCTGATTCTTAGTTTTAGGTACAGACATACTTATTATCATCATCATTACAACAAAAATCGTGTACAATCATATGAAGTTTAAAACTTCTACTGCCGGCCAAATCAAATCAAGCAAACACTAAAATTCCGAATTTTTTTGCGATTTCCAATTTTTTACAGTCAGAATTTGAAGCTAAATACATACTGCGATGAGAAAAAATGGCCGAAGAAGAATCAAAATCTATCAGTCCATTAGATCAGCGTTTCCCAACCTGGGGTAAGTGGCGGGCCAGTTAGGGGTACGTCAAAATTACATCAGTAAAGGCGGAAAATGCAAAAATAATAGGTTAGAATGAAAACTCAAGGTAGATTTTTCTATGGTAATTGTCCTCTAATGAGATATACTTTCAATTTCAATAAAAATGTCACAGTGATACAAAATCTGAATATAACTCTGTTTGATCCTATAAACTATGATAAACTAAAATAAAATTACAACATTCTGAATAAACATTTCTCCTTTATTAAAAACGATCTATGATCCTTTTCCCTACATTTATAAAGCACTTTTTAATAGAATATATTTTGTTTTTGTAATTTGTATATTATAGTTCACATACTGTTCACATTTTTGTACTCATACTGTTCCTATTTCAGCTTACAGCTTGAACCATGCAAAATTGGTTGTGCTATGATTAAGTAGTCTTTTCATAAATTTTCTAATTACTTTCTTTTATACTTTTTCTTATATATATATATATATATATATATAATAACATAAAATACATGAAGACGTTTGATTTTAATGACTTATTTAATAACATTGATATTAACGATATGTTCATGATAGTAAATTTATTATATAAGGAATACAAGGATTCTATTAAATTAAAAAATAAAATTTCGTTAAATTACTTTAAAACATTAACTAAATATATTCTCCATTATAATTATATTGTTTTTAATGATACTATATATATACAAAGCTGTGGACTTCCTCAAGGTGGCATTGTTTCTTCAATTCTTGCAGAATTGTATTTATATTATTATGAACGTAACTCTAATATTGCTAATTGTAAAATATACCGTTATATAGATGACATTATTGTCTTCTATTTTAATAGTAATTCAAATTATTTATTACCTATAAAATATCATAAAAATTTAACTTATAGTTTCAATGTTATGGCAAATAATGAAATTAATTTTCTTGATCTTAAGATAATTCTTAAAGATAATAAACTTTTGTTTGACATTTATGACAAGCGAAATGATTTTACTTTTAAGGTTAACTTATTTACTAACTATTTGTCATGTATACATAAATCAGTATTTGTAAATATTTTACTAAATTTCGCACATAGAATTAATAATCTTTGTTCAAATAACTTTAAAAATCAAAATTTAAAACATATCCTTCAAATTGCACAAGTTTATGGATATCCTTACTATTTAGTTAAATCAATTTTACACATATAAATATAGATTTAATTTGGGTTAAATGTATGTATTTTTTTTTTTTTTTTTTTTTTTTTTTTTTATAATCTCCTTGATAAAAATGATAATCAACTTTTGATTGTTGATATATTTGGCTAAACTATGAATCCTATTGTGTGCGTTGCTGCATAGGATTATCCTAGTTTAATGTCATTCATATTTTAAAATTTAACGTTAATTTTCAACTTTTGACTGTTGATATATTTCGCTAAATTATAACTCATATTAAGAGCATGTGCTGCATAGGATCATCTTAGTTAAAAGTCATTCATAAATTAAAATTTACATGTGGGCAAATTCTATAATTGTTGTTATGATTATATGGAGTTAATATTATTGGGGTTGTAACAAAAGTTAAAATTATCAAGGATGTTACAATGGGTTAATCAATACAATATAATATTAATATGTTAAACATATTTAATTTTAGTAAATATTAAATATTTATTAAATATAGTACACTAATAAACATATCTCTTAGTTTTATATTATTTATTTTATTTTATTATTAGATCATTTAATTTAATTAATATTTATGTTTTTTATATATTTTTTTCATGGTAGATATTATTTAAATAGCTGGATTTAAATTATAATAAGTGCATTACCATATTGAATAATCTATGTTATTTCTAAGTATAATACTAATTTATAAAATGAAAGCATCATATGGATTCTACATTAATGTTTGGGTTAAATTAAGATATATTTTAAATGGGTTAGTTAAAATATAAATTATAATATACTAGTAACTCTTATTCTCTATATATATCATTAATATTAACTAGTAAAATTAATATATTTACACTACATTACAGCTGCATATAAGTAATTATACATACAATATTAAAGTTTTAGTAGAATATCTGTACACCAGATGTCAGCAGCATTGTATTTGATAGTATGCTAAAATAGTCTAATATTTTTACAATAGATAGCAGTAGTATAGCTTATTTAAAATATTAAAACTTGGAAATTTAGTATGGAGGTAATAATATCTATGAAATACTTTCAAATTATCAAGTAATATTATATATTTTAATTTATTAAATTAAAATTAAAATTAAATAATTAATGGTTTTTATTTATATGTATATCATAATTTTTTTTTCTACATTTTTTAAAATGTTGTAATCTATTTAGTTAAATAAAAATAACTGTAACTGTAGGTTACAATTTATGATCTGAAGGATTCTCTATTTAACTGTGAATTTAACCTCTTCTTTTGGATACAACTTTGTACATGTGCTCACAATATACTAAATATCTTGGGATATTATTAATATAAGTAATATATATATTTTTTAATTTTTTTTAATTCTTTTTCACACTCCTTTTCAAATTGTATGTATAATTTATAATATTCCATTGTAAAGGTCTTGTTATTCAATATTGTTTCAGCGATTGTTCGGGCAAGATATGGCACTATATTTAGCAAAAGCTGGTGTCATATACAGAAAACAATCGTTCTTTGCTTATAAATGTGATTTTCTTGCCCTTGAAAAAGTAAATTACTTTATAAGCTTTTATTTGTGTATATACTCGTGTGGTTTATATTTCATTCCTTATTTTCTATTTATTTAATTTTTTTTTTCTTCTTCTTAATTTGAATTAATAATGTTACTTTTATTAGGACTACAATTTTAATTTGTAAATTGACAGGGCTCTTTGGTATCGGGATTTCAGTGTATGTGGTCAGTTTCTTATGTTTCAATGGTTAAATTTTACTTAAAGTTTTATATATGTATATATATATATATATATATATATATATATATATATATATATATATATATATATATATTCAACATCTGTAATCTAAAATATGAATTTTCAATAAACATTTCCCCTCGTGGAGAAAAGTTCCTATGCTTAACGGCTGGATCTCCACGAGAGGGTGATTTCGATTTCGTTAAAACAAAGAGAGATTTATGTAATTTCCAACAGGCTACTCGCAAAATGAAGGAAATACTTCTAAACATATGTAATTGATTAATAATTCGTTGTTAATAATTTATGTTTTTCGTTTTATATTCGTTTCTATCTACAAATTCTAGAAATAATAATAATAAAAAAACTAATAGTCTTATTTTAATTTTCAACTATCAGGTCAACAACATGTATTAATTGGTGTACCTTCGTTCGTTTTACATAAAGAGTGCTTAATTTAAAGTCTTTAATATTTATTGTTTTAATTGGTTTTCCGTTGATAATATATTTGTGTATTAAAATGTATAAATAGTTGAAAACTGAAATACTTAAAAGAGCTGCAACTGACATTAGTAACAAACATAAGAACATTACTAACGGACAAAAATAAATATTTTTGCGCAAGGTTTATTAGAGGAGGGATACGCATATTTGAAATGACTAAAAAAGGGCTGCATGAGAAAGAAAAGGTTGGGAACCGCTACATTAGATGTATTGGCATCATGTGACCGCAAATATCATTCCAGTTATTTACTATTTAATAGGCATTTTAAAAACTCTCCCCGTTAACGAGTCAGCTGACAGACATTATCCTACTTATAGAAATGTAAAAATTTAATTGAGAAAAAAAAAATGAGTAAAAACAGACTGGTTGGACTGATTGTATTATCTTGTATTTACAGTAACAGAAAATTTGTCCCCATTTTCAAAAAGTGCAATTAGTGAAAAATATTCAGCTATATTCTCTAGTCGATCTAATGAAAATTAAGAAAGTTGCGTCGTTTAAATTCATTTAGTTCTAACATTCATAAACCATAACTTGAATCTTTAAACGTGATTATCTCAAAACTATGTTTTTAAAGTTGGTGATCACGATAACTCAAACAAATCTCAACCAAACTCTTCAAATTTTGACCAATTTTTAGCAACCATATTATCTAGAGAATAATCGTTATTTTTGACGATCTGATGATTTTTTTAATTTTTTTATAAACAATCAAGGTTTATTTATTTTTTATTTATTTTTTTATTTTTTTAATGGAAATAGCTACCTTAACTTTAAACAGCCGCCATTTTGTTCAAAATCAATTTTTCCAAAAAAAACGAACGATTACTCTCTAGTTTTAAGTATTCGGAGTACAGAAATTATGCTTTTTATAATTCCAGATAACATTTGACAGCATTAAGGTGATCATCGTGGGACGGCTACTAGAACAACACCACTCCTTGCAGTGGGTGAGCTGGGGACACCCAACTTTATTTCGTCATTACAAAAATCAATTTATTTTCTTTAAAGTGAAATATAAATTAAATACAAAAAAAGTTTTTCAAATATTTTGTTTCATTTTCTGGTAAAAAAGAAATAAAAAAAAAGAAATAAAATAAAATATCCCCTCTTTCCAAATTTTTTTTCTTTAACCTTGGAAATAGGCACAACCCCTAAAGAGCAACTGCAACTCTAAACAACGGACAACGGGAATCCGCAAGTTCAACTCAGAAGGCCTTCAACATAAAGGCAAAAGTAATATGAAAGATTGGCTTATCACTACAAAAAATACATTTAAATTCAAAAACTTCCGTTTAATTAAAATAAAAATATAGTTCACTAAATCATTCTTTAAAAATAGCTTCAGAATAAAAAAAAAAATAATAATAATAATAAAACAAAATCCCGCAATGTTTCGTATTTCCAGGTATATGTTACAACCTCAAATAATATTGGGAAATTTTAAGAATTATTATTTTTATCATTATTTACGTTAATATATTCGTTCAATCATGTTTTTCTTAAAATGGAATGAACGAGAATAATAAAAATGAATAAAAAAAGAGTCACTAGATGCATTTGCATGAATGAATTATTAATAAGGCATTCTGTTGAAAATAGGCTAGTGTGAAAACTTATGTTTTAAGATTTCAAAGAAGAAAAACAGTTAAAACTTTCTGAACACTTTTGTGCTCGTCCAAGCATTGCATTTCTTTGAATTATTTTAAAGGGTCATTTCCACAGAATTTCGACAAATTTTATTTATTTATTTATTTATTATTTTGTTGCTGCATTATTTTTTTATTTTTCCCATGCTATGTATGAGAAAATCTATATAGAAAAGTAGTCAAAATCCATTTGCAACAAATTTCTATCTTAAACATCTCTTTGAATACTATGATTTTGCACGTTTTTACAAAATTCAAAGGCTTATAAAATCTTGCATAATTTTTGAACTAACAGAAATTAAAAAATAAATAAATAAATAAATACATAAAAGATCAGAAATCTACATATATATTTCTATAAGAACATGTAGTTTCCATGGATATATCTGTATTACTTACCCATCATACGTAGTATAGGGTGTCTTGTAATCGTTTTAAAAATCGAAAAAAAAAATTTTTTTTGATGGATTTACACGTTTCGGACACTGGAGATTCCGAAAAACATATTTTTAGAAAAAAAAAAAAAAAAAAAAAATGCCGTCCGCCTGTCTGTGTGCGCGTCTGTAAACGCGCCAACTCCCGAACAAATTGAGAGAGAGACTTGAAATTTGGTGTATACTTAGTATGTAATAAAGAGAAGAAGTATATTGAATTTCAGTAACCTTGATTATCTGGAACTATTTTTTTTCGGACTCCAGAAATATTCGTTCTGATAAAAGGTAAAAAAAAAAAAAAAAAAAAAAAAAAAAAAAAAAAAAAAAAATTTCGAAATTGTTTATTTTAAGGAGTGAATATAAAAGACAATAAAAAAAACCTAAATTTTGCATAAACAATGAAGTCGATCGGATAATGAGTTGCCAAGATATTTGTAATCATATATTCCACACTCTTCGATTTTTCATGACACTGTATTTCATTCAAATTTCAATTCAAAGCTTATTTTAATTGGAAATGAGACGCTTAATCCGACGCAGTAAACTTTTAGTTATAATATGATTATCTATTTTGGAATTATAAGGATGTTTCTTTTACGCAATTCAGTAATAGAGCATTTAAAGCGAGGCTAACGAAAAAGAAATAGGCTGCCGCGGTGCTTTACGCGTATCTTTTTTTACAGACCGCGGGAGTCACGTGATGTTCAAATCCACCAATGCAGGTTTACGAAAAGAGCAGCACGTCACTCTAGCGGTCTGTAAAAAAAGATAAGTGGAATGTACCGCGTTAGCCTGTCTTTTTCGTTAGCCTCGATTTAAAGTTTATGACGTCATCAAGCCACAATTTTATTCGAATTGCAATGCATTTTATTAAATAGTTTAGCAATGTTTTGTTTTCATATTTTATATTATGCATATCCATGATGGGTAAGTATTACGGTGGCCCTCAACGACTAGTTTTGTTTTTTTTAAACTATTTTAAAATATACTGAAATATTAGTCAAAACGCCAGTTTTGAAAAATTATAATTATATCTCATGAAAGGAAAGAGATGTTGTGAATTTTTTATACGTGTTATTACTACTTCTAAACATGTTCAGCTCAGAAAAAAGGTAGATTGTTATTTTTGTTGCCTTCGTCAATTATAACAATTTAAGTTTTGAAAATTTTCAAATGACAGCTAGTAACTTAAAATGAAATGTTGCATTTAAATGCGATTTGGCAATGAAGGATCTTTCTCGATTTATGATCTTAATGTCTAGAATCTTGTCGTTTACTGTTATTTTGATTTGTGGATGAGATACAAAGTGTTAAAATTGGAGAAATAACGGCCAGCCATCAAGAAACAGTATACATTTTGACACACGAAACGTTTTATTAAATACATTTTCTAGGATTAGTTAGAGAAATAACCCTAGAAGCCTCTGCTACAAGTAAAAGTTCCAGAGGAATAAGCATTTTTTGCCAACAGATTTGATTCCTGTATTAGAATATTGAATACAGGAAGTTACTACAGTTCTATCTCTATGTTCATGCGATAAGAGACCGTGAAATCTTCGCTTCTGAACACTTTATTGACGTAAAACCACTAAAAAAATACACAAGAAAATAATTGATTTCACGAACTTTTTGGTATAGTGTATTGAATATAAGGTAACACAACTTTTGGTGGAAATTTTTATGACTCTTGAATCTTTAATTAGCACACAAATGTACAGTGGGTTCCAGAAATATTTCTCTAAATAAACCTAGAAAGTTTATTCAACACAATGTCTCATTTCTAAATTCCCTTTTATTCGTTAGGTGGCTGTCATTGTTCCAGCTTTAAGTCTGTATCTCATAGATTAATTAAAATAACCTAAAACGACTTGCTGATTATTGACAATAGACTGGAGGGAGATTTTTCCTTGACAAATCGCATATTAAATACCACTTCCCCTTTTGAGTTGCAAACTCTCAAAACTAGGTTTTTTTTTCAATTTATATTGTTATTATTATTGTTATTCGTATTATTTATTATCCAGGAAAAAAGAAATAACAGCCTGTTTTATTTTTCTCTCTCTGAACATGCTTGAAAGTAGAGTAATAACATATATAAATAAGTATAAAAGTGAAAATAATTTTTTTTTTTTTTTTAAATACACTCTTTTGTAAGTATTCAATACTTATCTTAAAAATCACGCTTTATTTCATGACTGTGTATAACACATACATATATATTTTTTTTCGTCTTATTTAATAGCAAAATCTACAATAAAATAAGGCAAAAAATTCTATAAGAAAGTACTGGTCCCAAGCGGGTCAAAATTGGACAATGGACTCCTCATAAAGTTTGTTATGTTCGTGCACAGGATTTAATAATCCAAAAGTCTAATTAAAAGTCCAAAGGTAAAAATATACATCCAGATTTCATATTCCATTTGTATGAAAGATGCCTAAATACTACACCGATGATTATCTATTTTACTCATATGATGTTATTGAATTATATGGATAAAAACAACAAAAAAAATTCTTCATGTACCGAAGTCTTCTTCGGCTTAACCATTTGTTCCACATAGCCCACAAATTTCTGACCCCCTTTTACAAGATATATTTGAAGACTCAAAAGATTCTGATTCAGATAATGCTGCTTGTTGTAAGTTATAGTGTATGCGTAGACCTGAAATACAGTATACAGGCACGAAAATGAGAATTTCAACAGATACCGGGCAAACTGTTCTGTTCTGATCAGAATTATAATTATTATATTATAATAGCACTATTATAAGGATAGTGACTAAGTTTACTGCAGGGATATTTATTAATAGATTGATGTGCAAGTTCAGCGTTAACCCTTTCAGGCGCAGAGTAATTCTATTTGTAAAATGAAGAAATGATTAACTTACACCAGAATTTACAGACGAATTTATTAAAAAATAAATACTTGCTTTTCTTTCCGCACATTATAAAAGTAAAATTTTATTAAAATATTCTGGGTGCCAATTGTCTGGTACCAGTTTGGAATTAAAGTTAAGCGCTAACATTTGGAACCACCGCCCGTGAAAAGGTTAAACAGCCTAGGAATGGAGACTTGGAATAAGCATTCCAAAAATGTATAGAATCAGTATACATTTTAAAATAAGTTTTCACAAACAAATTTTGTAGATCTGTGTTCTTATCACTACTAAATATACTACTGTTTAAAAAAAAAAAAAAAAAAAAAAAAAAACCCTACTGCTATTATAATTATTTTAAACCAACTCCTACGACTTGGAAAAAAAACAGCATTAATTGCTTAAAAATAAAATGTAGAATTATACCTTATCAAAAATTAAGCTGTCAGGCTTTGATAAATAAGACCGTGAGAATTTTTATGGATTAATCCTTTCTTGCCATTTGAAATGATTTCGCGGAAACTAGACAGCTGTATATGTATATTCCCACTGATATCTTTTTCCCGAGAGAATCCCAATAAATACACATACCGTTCTAATTTTCTTCAGCGTCTGTTGTAATCTAATGTTTTAGGATTTAGAATTCACATTGCATATTGAAAACATGAAATTAGAATTTTTCGGCATCCGAAAAGCAAGAGTAAAAGCATAAATTATAGCTCCAATAAGATTGTAGATATTAATTTTAACAAGTTCAAATTTTGACGAAACGATAGCTTACAAAATTACAATTTATAAAATTATAACGAAAATGTTAATGCCAAAAAGCAAGTAGATAAAAAAAAAAAAAAATTAATAGCAATCATGATTATAAGTTTAAATAATTTTTTAAATGACTCTACTGGGAAAAATAAATATGTACATATACACAGAATGGTAAAGTCCGGATGCACTCAAATAACTTTTGAACGGGTATATCTAGCGTTGTAGGCAAGTAACTATAGGGCCATTCCATGGTAGCTTACGTTGCATTTAGAATAATCGACTTCAGTAATTTTAGTAATATAAAACTAACAAAATATTCAAAATGTAAAGTTGATGTGATTTGTTAAATAAATCTATATCCAAAGCGAAATTTGGATGAAAATTACTTAATTTAGTGCTATTTCTTGAAAAATTGTAATTAATGGTATCTTACGTTCCTTTTCCAGTAGCATAAGTTACCATAGTAGGGGAAGGTGGCCTAAAATGATCCTAACGGGCAAAACGATCCACATATGTTTTCTTCCAGACAGTTCGCGCTATCTACAGGGTAACGCATAAATTAGTTGTGATAAGTGAAGAAGAAGCAATGGCGGTATTTAAACGATCGTGGTAGTACGCTTCTGAATAGAATTCTTTGAAAAATTGGGTTTTATAACATTTATAAGGTAAGTACTAACTTTCATACTTATTTAGATATACAGTCTTTCATGTACAAAAATATCACTTGGTTTACTTAATGAAGTATGTTTTTAGATGTGAATTACATTTATGTATTGTCATAACTACTTTTATATTCTTTATTTTGGCGATAAAAAATAATATACAATTATTTTTAAATGAAGGATCATTTTGCCCTTTAATGAGGGTAAAATGATAGTTTGGATACTTTTTAAAAAATCTATTTTTTTCATTATTCAATGTGGGTTTAAAATTTTATTAAAATATGTTTATAATGCAAAATATAGTGTAAAACATACTAGCAAAAGACCAAAGTTTTATTTAAACAGTTATGTTATTTTACACAAGTTTTTCTCTTAAGGGGATCATCTTAGGCCACCCCACCCTAAATATAATTTACTAAGTTCAAGAAATAGCACTAAATTTTAATAATTTTCATCAAAATTTCGCTTTAGATACGTTTAATTAACAAATCACATCAACATTATATTTTTAATATTTGTTGGTGCTATATTGCTAAAATTACTGAAGTCAATTATTCTAAATGTAACGCAAGTTACCATGGAATAACCCTATAGTCAGGGCTCGGAAGTAGCGCGCTACAAGTAGCGAAACTACAGTAGCCGCTACTTTTTCCAGTAGTTTGTAGTGTAGCGCGCTACATTAAAAAAACTGTAGTGTAGCGAGTAGCGCGATACAAAATATCAGTAGTCTGTAGAGAGCATCGACGCTACTTTTGACGCTACTTTAGGAGGGAGAAAAAAAAGTGCCAATCTTCAAATTACGTGATCAACATAACTCGTTTCTTTTGTGCGAAATATGTTCTCTGCAACAATTTGCGAACGTCAGCGACAAATCTCAGTTGCAGTAGTTACAACGTAAAGTTTCAGCATGCCCGTGATCTAATATTTGCTGATAAAACCTCAAAGTACTCACTCATAAAAAAAAATAATTTTCTTGCTGAGAACCCTTTGTCTTCTTACTCATTATTAGATATTGTGTTTTAAGGTGGGGATGCTCCTTTTGAGATTAATGTAATAGAATGACAGACAAAAATAGTATAGAACTGCCCTGCTCGGCATATAATGAATATTTTGAAATTATAGAACAACAAGAAATTGGTAATTATTCTGTAACATGTAAACTTTGTACAATTAATAAGAATTTATCGGTATCAAAATCATCTTCTTACAACTTGAAGTGGAATATAGAGGTGAGTTAGCATTTTCTTTATTAATAATAATTACTGGATCGCATCTCGCACTGAATATCTAAATCGTTATTCACTAAAATTCATAAATCATTAAAAAGAGTATTTTCGAATTAAGATACCTGGTTCAGAAAATAATCTTATCGAACAATTTATTATCGCAAAAAAAAATATTTTATTAATACGTCTTTTGATCGTTGTGAAATATTTGTCCAATATATGCATACAAATTAATTTATTGCATATTTCCTTTTGAAGATTCCAATAGATAAAACAAAGGTGGTTGAAAATAAAAATATATTATTTAAAAAAATGCCTAAGAATGATTAATTTGATTTTATGGCTATTTATTTTTACTTTAGCTGCACAGTTTTTTTATCGCTATAATAATTTATTTATAATGTTTTATATTTGATTTGATATTGGATAGCTTGGTGTTTTAATGAAATGTCTTTATCTTTGTCTCAAGAATGAATCTAAAGCCCAGTATGTTGAAATTCGGGTTTTCAAAGGGACACAAACAAAAAGAGATAGAAAGGAAAAGAAAAGCTAGGCTTTAATTTATGCAAGTCTGTATGATCGTGTTCAATTTTTAAATTGCTTTCAGGAACTATATTTAAATTGTAAAGAAATAGGACTATTTAGACAAAAATCAGGATTTTGCTAAAAAAAAAATATATATATATAGGCCGAATTCGAAAATTGTTAGAAAATCTGAAACTCCAGCTCGTTTTAAGCAAGGATAGATAATTTTCATATCCCAAAATCCAATATTTAAAAAATATATATATATAAGCCTATAAAAATTCCAGTCCGTTTCAAATGCTTCATTTTATCAATTCTTCCCTTTCCGCAGAAAGCGATGCTATGTCTGATCTAGAATTGACATCTTTAAAAAAAATTATTTTTAAGCGATATGATTAATTAAAACAAATTCATATCTCAGGATCTAATAATCTCAGTGTTATGAAAATTAAATTTCTGAATTCGTCGTCAAAAAATACGTATAGATGTATAATTTTCAAATCGATATGCAATATTTCAAAATAAAATAAAATAAAAATAAAAGACCCGGAAATTGTATAAAGAAACACGGTTTTGATAATTCTTTTCTCGGCAGACGGTTGTCTTTTTCCCGCACCTGCGTCTTTCATGAGATAAAAATTTATCTTTTTTTTCGACTAAAAATTTAAAATTTTTAATTGATATCTCGGGTTTACCTGGTGCGAATTTTTCGAAATCCCGAGTTTCGCGACGATCGGGCTATTTTTTCGATTCGTTTGAAGAGGCGGTTAAAAAGGCTATAATTACGGTTTCATGGCTACCCTGACCTTTTCCGGTAACCCGACTACGACAACCCTTCCCCCTCTTCTGGAGTTTCAGAATGAATTTTCTTTGCGATTTGATTAAATTCTACGCTTTACTTCAATATTTTTTTGTATTAATGAGTGCGTTTTTAGGGTTTTAATTAATTATTCCTTGCGTTAATGAAGACCAGAAAACTTTTCAAAATTTTATGATTTCTAGTGTGACAGTAGGTATTCAGCTGTAAGTACATAAAATTGCAAGTTTCTAACTTATACAGTTTCTGAGAACGGGCTCTGTGACGGACAGACATAGAAGCGAGACGAATAAAGTTTCGTGAGGTGAACGAAACCCTGAAAAAGAAAATAAAAAAAAAATGCCGCCCTCGAAATGCCAGATTAGTTATATCGATTGCTTAAAATTGATTCTCTCAGTAATATACTACAAGCAATAATTTGAATCAAATGCTCACCTATATTTGGATTAAATGACACATTTCAAGATACTTCAAACAAAGTATTTATAACAAATAACACCAACTACACACCGATATCTGCTTCAGGCACCTTTGCGCAAAATAAGAGTTAAAAACCTTTCAAAGTATATTCTGAATCCTAGAAACTGTCAACCATCTATAAATTTAATGCGGATTTCTGTCGGCAGCACTGATCGATCTGTTAAAATTAATAATCTCTGCAAAACATCAAGTAGGTTAATATTGATATTCTTCGCAATAGTTAAAATTCCGGCTTTAAATACGGAGATCGGCACATTTCACTTCTCCTAAAACATTAAGAAAATCCGTCAGGTTCACAAAAATAATTTTGCGTATTATACCTGCGGAAAGAAAATAGGTTAAAATATTCTCTACAATAAACTACAAATAATAATTCAAATTTAATGCAAATATAGCTAACTAGCATACTTCAGCAAGAGTATTTATAACAAATAACATAATTCGAACAGCGACATTTGTTTCAGGTACCTTTGCGCAAATTGAGGATTAAAAACATTTTAAGGTATATACCGAGGCTGTCACTCGTCTATGAAATACAATACGAATCTTTAAGACAGCATTGCAGAAAAGTATCGGCGGAAGTATTTCACAGAAAATTTTTTGTATCACCAAGTCTGTTAAAATTAATACCTTTTTGTAAATAATTGTAAATAATAGTTTAAATTCCAAACAAATATACGGATAATGGACTCTATTACGGAATATGGAATACGGACTCCATTTCTTCCAAAACACTAGAAAATTACCCCCAGAATCATAGAAATGATTTTACGTGCTATGCTTAAAATATATTGGCATATCAGAACTGTTAAAATTTATTCTCTCTGCAATAAACTACAAAAATCAATTTAAATTTATTGCAAATACAGGGAACATAGCACACTTTATGTCTTATTTCCAACAAGGTATCATGATCATTACGGTTAACTGGGTGAATTAGTTCAGCCATATTCGTCCGGGATTGCTCAGTTGGTAGAGCATTGACAGCTTCACCCAAGGGATCCCGGACCGGACTTTTTCGCTCGGTTGGGAAGATTACATCTCAGAATTGTTAGTATATCGTATCGTAATTGTAATCGTAGCATTACATCTTAAATTTTATTGGATGATACTTTTGTGTAAGCTTTCTCGCACGTCCGGGAACATGACTGGCAGAATCCCAGACGAATTTATAAATATAAGTGATGTTCAATTTTCAGTTTGGTTACTATGTTTTTGTCATTGTGTAATGTTCTTTCGTAACTCAATATATATTCGATCCAAGGCCTCGTCTATTTATTTGCTTTGTTATTTCATCAAGAATAAATAATAGTTTAAATTTCAGGCAAACATACGCATACGTATCCTGCATCGAGTCAGGTAACACGATTTTATGCCCCGAGCACGACCAGACTCGTGGTTCGGATCGTGTGGACGCTAATGTTTTTCATTGCGGGTCAGGTTGACTTTAAATGTTTCGGGTTGGTTTTGGGTTGGGTTCCAGTTAGCCAAAATTTCCAAAATTTCCAAGTCCTAAATATTTTTTTGAATTGCAATAATAATAATAATAATAATAATAATAATAATAAATAAATAAATAAATATTTTAATATGAATGAATAATGAATGCATATATGTTCATTTTTATACAAAAAGATAAAATGGATATTAGAGACATAATTGTAGACTAATTTTCCATAATTGCATTAAAATATGGATAATTTTTCTTCCACTTCGGATTCGGGTCTGTTTCGGGTTGAAGTTTGCCGGGTTCGGATCAGATTTGGGGTTGACGGAATTTTTTTTCGGGTTCGGATTGTGTTTCAAGTTGACTTTAAGTAGAATTTTCGGGTTAGTGTCCGATAAAACGAAGTCGGATACAATCCGACCAGAGCAAGATTATAACGCACACTTCAATTCCTCAAAAACCTAAAAATAGGTCAGGATAATATATATATTTTTTAAAAAGTGGAATACCTAAAAAATACTGCCTCCAAAATGTCACATTTGTTAAAATTGATTATATTTGCAATAAACTATAAATAATAATTTAATGCAAATATAGGTGACTGGCACACTTCACGTCATCCTCCAACAAAGTATCTATAACCACTTAAACGACGATATCTGCTTCAGGCACCTTTGCACAAAATAAGGGTTAAAAACGTTTCAAGGTATATTCTGAACTCTGGAAGCTGTCACCCATCTTTTAAATGTAATGCGGATCTCTGGCGACAGTATTGTTTAGGAGAATCGTCCATCCGTGACGCTCGGACCCAATAAAGCTATCTTTTTAATCCACCCTGTCTCTTCATTTTCTGTTAAGATTTTTTCTTCTTCTTCTTATCTTGCTTTTCTTCTTTTCTTTTTTTTCTGTTATTAAAACATTTAAAGTGATTCATCTTCTCGCTTGAATTATTTTCAATAATATGAACATAGCTCAATTTTCTTTTCTCTCTTTAAGAGAGAGAGAGAGAGAGAGAGCAAAAATTGGTGTGTGGAGAACTAGGTAGGCATCCTGTTTCTTAAGTCTTTAAAGGATTAGTAATTTTAAACTATTTCTGAAAATAAAAATATTTTTAAACTGCAGGAAGTTTGTACGGAAGAGAGATAAAATTACAACGATAGTAATTTGACGAATATGCATTTGAGATGATTTTCATTGATGAATATGCATTTGAAATTATTTTCATTGATAACTTAAAAAAAAAAAAAATCCCTGACGGCTCGGCCTACAGGCACAGGTAGATTTCGCAGACGCAGACCGTGGGGCGCCTGTTTGTTGGGAATTGCGGAAGAAATGACTTTTTTGCCATGATGCGGCATTTGGAAACGCCCACTTCGAAACCTAACTTGTTTGCAGGCAGAGCCGGCAGGGATTTCTTTTGTTTTAATTTTTTTTTTTTTTTTTTTTTTTTTTTGGCTATAAGGGTTGTTTCTATAAAAAATTTGTCCGTGTAAAAGTTTTAGATAATATTAAGAGGATTTCTAATAAATTTAAGCGGATTTGATATCTTCTGAATTGACGAAGTTATGAATTTTTTTCTTCTAACCCCTCCCCCCCTCCTTTCGGCCATTTTTAATGATATCAAAATTCTGTCATACATAAATTTTCTACCCTTTTCCTAGAAGTAATAATACCTTTAAACGGATTCGATGCGTATCAGAATTAAGAAATCATGGAGTTTTTTTTCTGTTTTCACAAAAAGCCCCCATTCCCCCAACCCCCCCCCCCCCACCTTGGTTCGATTTTGCCCATTAACGAACTTGACCGAGATTTTATGCCCCTTGATTTTATGTGTCAGTTTGGAAGAGATTTGTGCAGAATTATGGGAGTTATCGTGTCCATAAAAAAGTGACATACATAGATAGATAGATATAAAGTTTTAACTGGGGATGGTTTTGGGTTCTGGGAGTCATGGTCGGCGTAGATCTGCAAAAATTTTTCAAAAATTCCAACTTAGGGGAGAATGTAATAGGTAGTATTTCTTACGAAATCTACCTAAAATAGGTCATTTGTCATTAGGTTTATATTACTATTAAAAAAGGTTTTTACTTAACTGCATGAATTTTATTATATTTGTACGTGCTTTAAAACGGATGTTGATTTATTACTTGTCATTAGGTTTGTATTACTATTAAAAAAGGTTTTCACTTAACTGTATAAACTTTATTATTTATACACGTGCTTAAAAGCAAATGTTGATTTACTTTTGATAGCACGGTGTACTAAAAATTATGAAGCAGAATACTACAATTGCATGTTTAAAATGTTATTAAAAATTTGCATTTTACGAGTTTCTTTCTTAGTTAAGAAATTCTTCAAAATGAGATATTATTATTAGCGATGAAATGAATATTCGGCTACTATTCGGAATTCGATTTGGTTCTTTTGCCGAATATTCAGTTGGCCGAATACTGAACAGTAGCTGGCCGCGTGCTTCATTCGAATATCTGTGGTAGAATATTGTTGGATATTTAGCCGAATACTTTCAGTTATGGAAGTTTCCTGCATAAACAAAATAGTAGTTCTCAGAAAATTGACAATTTCTGATCCCAGGGGTCTGATTTTGTATATTATGCCTTAGAAATGTTGTTTTCGGAACAAGAGCACTTTTAAAAATAATACTCTCTGCAAAAGATAGAGTAAGTAATATTTTAAATTCTCCAGGCAAATAAACGCACACGTCATGAAATAAATAATAATGATAAAAAAAAAGGGACAGGATCACAAAAATAATTGGGGTGTAAGGAATATTCGGCCACTATTCATATTCGGCCTATTCGGTTCTTTTGCCGAATATTCGGTTGGCCGAATACTAAACAGTAGCCGCATGCTTTAGCCGAATATCTGGGGCCGAATATTGTTGGGTATTTTTCCGAATACTTATGGAAGTTTTACTGCCTAAACATAATAGTAATTCTCAGAAAATTGACAATTTCTTGTCCAAGGAGTCTTATGGAGATATTTTTTAAATTACAAAAAGAAAAGGTGATTCAAACTATCAATATTAGTCAGTTATACATATTAACTGTGATTACTTGCTTATTGAAATTGAAATATGATATAAAAATATTTTTTTTCAAATACAAATATTATTCCCTCACTATGTCCCCATTGACACATTTAGGGAAGAAAACAGTTTCTCTGCCATTATGACATATGTTCATAAGTTTTTTTTTTAAATAAAATCTATTAAAGATACTTAAATAAATATTTAGCTACTTAATTATACTAATAATATTTTATGCAATGAAAGAAATTAGGACACTTTTTATTGTCGTCCATAGTAATTAACATCACTCCCTCACATTACTATAAACTTGTCCCCATTTACTCGGTAAATAGCAGCACACGCATTATAAAAGTCTATGATAGTTTTGTATAGGAGTAAAGTAATAAAAGCGTCCTGTTTTTTACTCAACAACATTTTTCAATAACTAGCACATGACATTCAAATATTAGATCAAAGTAAGTATTTTTTATTTTTTACCTACCATTCCTTCATCTAATATAAAAGCAAATAAAATTGCTTTACAGTTAATATACTATTGGAAATGTGTCATTTTTGTACAAAATGATTTTCACAAGTATTTCATCATTAACCTTCACAATCATTTCCTCATAATTTTAATATCATTGCCTCGTATGGGACAAAGATCTTAATCGACTTATACATGTACTATACAATAAAATAAGACTAATCTAATGCAATTAAATACATATTATAAAACTCAAGATTTTTATTTAGAGTAAATAAGGATAATCTATTTTAGAAAATTTCATTTGGTCTCAATTAAAAACAGCCACTTTTCAGAGAATGACCCATACAGAAAAAGCAAATAATAACACATCTACAACAGAGATCGACCGAAATTTCGGTTTCGGTTTCGGCACAAAATCGGAGTTTCGCCGAATATTCGTTTTAGGCGAAACTGCTGCCAAAATTTCGGCCTGACCGAAACTCGACCGAAACTATCTGAATTTCAAAATCTCGTTCCTTCTTTCGGAAATTTTCAACTTTACTCATTGATGTGAGTTGTATTGGCTCAAATGAGACACTGTTTATTGCTGTGAAATCCACTGTTTATTATTATCGGTCATGACTGATCCATGATGCGAGTGTAAATTATAAAGCAAGCAATGCATATATGACTAAACTTAAAAGACGCTTATCACGTGATCTTTAAAAACTGAAAACTTAACAGTAATAGAAATTTTTTACTTTAAAACTCCAGATTGTTTTGAATGATTTATGAGAAAGGTGTTGTTAAAACATATGAAGATTTACGAAATTTATTACAAAACATATATCGAGGTAATGTATATTTAAAATATTTTTTTTTATTATATGATTCGTATAATTGAAAACTATTTCCGTCTTATTGCTAAATTAATTATGTTTTATTTTACAAAAAATAGTTTTGGATAGATGCACAGAGAGTCAACTTGGCACCGGAGATAAAATTTTCAAACAGGGTTGCCATTTCAATACTTTCTTAGGGAGGCAGGGAGTGGCAAAGCTTTTTTTAGAGGGGGGGGGGGGGGCGGTGAGTGTGCAAAGATTTATTTTGATCTTATTGTGCACATCCTAAAAGAAAATTGACAACTGTTACATTTTTATTTTTATTTGATATTTAAAATTAGATAGTACAAAATAGTGTTAAACGTGCCTCACTTTGAGAATATTGAAATGGAAAATAAAGTTTATAATTAATATTTTTTAGGCTTAAATTGTTGTCTTAATGCTAATTTTCCTTTTTTAGTCAAATTGAACAAATTATTTTAGCTTTTGTGCCCTAAACTTTTACTTAAACAATTACTTTTACTTAACCAATACTTAACTGTGTACTTAAGCAATTTAAATGCAAAATATTAACGAACTGAAAATATGAATATATTTAAAAATTCGATATTCATTATGGAATTTGTTTTACATTATTTAACTACATTGTTAATTAATTATTGATAAATGCCTATCATTATTGGTTGTTATAAAATAATAAAATATAAAAGTTATATTATTCATGTTTCATTTTTGTTTGAAACTTATACACACACACACACACATATATATATATATGTACGTTTGTTTATTAGAAATGTGGTTCAATACACGTATAATTAATAAATTAATTAGTAATGTAATTAGTTATTATTAAGTAATTATTAATTATTTGCTATTAATTTAATTAATAATTATATGCAGTTATGTATGTATTAATCAGTTTTTTAAATTTTTGACACTTTCGGTTTCGGTTTCGGCCGAAAGTGGGAAGATCACCGAAATTCGGTTTAGGTTTCGGTTTCAGTCTTAAAACCTGTTTCGGTCGATCTCTAATCTACAAATAAATAAGCTTACAGTTTTATTAATTAAAACAAGCAAACAGCTCCGGCTTCGCACGGGTGCCATAATGTTTTAAAGATACCTTTAAATACATTTATCTGTAAAGTTCAAACTCAACACCATTTTTAATTTGCATAAATAAAAAAATACAGATTACACTTGAGTCATTTTTTTAAATTATTCTATGAAGTAAAAACATTGTCGACGTCATACATAAAAATTCAATTGGAAGTGCAAAAATCATCTGTAAATGAGAGATAAAATTTACGATACAAATAAAAATAAAACTGCCAAGTTAAACTGAGGGCATTGAGCTCACAGGCTATTCACACTAATTGTATATTATACTCTTATTTCAAAGAATTTGAAATAAACCCTTTCAAAAAATAAGCAAATCGACAATATATTAGGAGGGGCTCATCTCCCCGTTCCCCCCTTATTCTTAACCAATGAACCTCCAAAACTAATCAGGGAAGCGCCTTATCACAATGAACCTATATACAAAATTTGAAGAAAATCGGATATTTCTGCATGAAAACCCATTTATCTAAATTAAGGAGGGTTAGCCTCCCGTTTCCCCTTTATACTTAACCAATGAACCCCCAAAACTAATCAGGGAAGCGCCTTATCACAATGAACCTATAAACAAAATTTGAAGCAAAACGGTTATTTCTGTCAAGAATTATCGCGTTATGTACATACAGAACCGGCAGGCACATTAGCTCTCAGGCTTTGATAGCCTGCGAGCTAAAAAGCAAGAGGCCCTAAAAGTACATTTTTTTCTTATCCAAGTGCCAAATAAAGGCAACAAAAATAACAAATTTCTAAATATTGTGTCAATGGTCGCCTTTGCCATTGAATACTTCTTTTAAGCCGTACAAACATTCCTTTCATATATTTAAATTAAATATCTTCGTTTATAATATTATTTCTCATTAAAACCTGTTTCTTTGTAGTTAACGACAGCATGATATACCGTCGCCAAGATGAAAAACATATACCCATGGCAACCTTTTCGTCCAAAATAAGGATAACAAAACCAACTTTTATTATAAAAAATCAAGGTTATATCGGTAATTTTCTCTATTCGATGGTGCAAACCGCAAAAAAAATATCTATCGGGTAGTTTTTTAAATTACCCCGGACATGTACTTTTAAGATTTCTTGCTCTATAATATATACTAAGAATACCCAAAATATGTTTATTAGAAAACGCTAGCGAGTTGTCGAAAAAAAAAAAAAAAAACGGATTGTTTTAAGCATACTAATTTGAAAAAAAATGTACAGTAAAACCTCTGAAAAGGCGAAACCACGTGACTGCGCAATTTTTCTGTTATTCGAAGATGTTTGTTGTTCAGAAGTAAAAGTATACAAATATATGTGTTTGGGATTAGAGATCTATACGGGCCAAAATTTTCAGCGTATGAAAAGCACTAATCCGGCCCGTGTAAAAATCAGTAAAATAAGGCCCGGCACAACAATTTTTGAAAAAAATTCATAAACTGTCTTGATCCGTGCAAAATGAATATAATAATCCGTACGAAAAGAATATATAATGCATTTACAACAGACGATGTTACCTGTTAAGAAGAGTGTCTACAACGGAATTTCTTTTCTGATTTTTTTCACCTCTTCTTGAATAATTATTTGAATGTAATTGTCCAAGTCAATTTTTTTAATCAGTGTTTATGTACGTAATTATCTAATTGACTATTAACAGTGTTGATATTTTGTATTCAATATGCATTTCGAACATAATCTGAAAATAAAATCTATGCATAAGTAAGTGTGCTTTCAGAAATATCGGCATGTTTTGTAGAAATTCAATTGGGCCAGGCCGAACTTTTAGCTTTTATACCGGGATGGGCTCGGGCCGATATTTTAGATTTTATACTGGGCCGGGCCCGAAAATTTCGGTCCGTGCAGACCTGTATTTGGGATTAAAATACTGTTCGCTTTATAAAAGGCGTGGTCTAAAATGAAATGCTAAATATGGGTGGGAACTCCCATAAAGGATACTATTCAGGAGTACCCTTTATGTAGTTTTTACTGTAGTTCCAGACAGGAAAAGCATCTTTATGTATTCTTTATGAGATGTCTTTACGCATTTTAGGGGGACAAAAAGAATTCCGTGTCCTAGACTATGTTAAAGCTGTTCTCAAATCCAAAAGAGCTAATTTCTGACACATTTCTGAATTCATTTTTGTTCAGAAACGCATGAAATGTGTTGACATGTGTTCTTATACAGAAATTATGCAATCGAAAAAAAGTTTTCCATTTTTTGGTAAGGCAGAAAACATTTCAGAAAATACTGTCAAAATCGGCGTTTTGAACAGAATTCGCGATGCGGCAGTCCGAGAAAGGGGAAAAACTTGTCGTCCCATGACACGAATCGCTTATAACTCGATAAATTATTTACTTGTCGAAAACTCATTTCAATTCCAAATCGCTTCAATAGTCAGCCCTGCCAATTTTATGCCTTTATGCTTAAAAATGAGTCAGAAAATATAACAGAAAGTTTCGAGTTCTTGAGCATAGGAATTCGAGAACCACCTTAAAATTCGTAAGGAGGTTACTAAAGTAGCATAAAGCATTAATCACAAGTTGTTCGATGATTAACTGGACGCAGGAGATGTCTATAACAATGAGATCCAGTATCGAAAGCATATCTGCGGTCGAAGCCGGATTCTTCATCTATTTTCTGACATGCGGACGAGCATTAATGGCAATATGCAGATTATCTTAACACATCATAGATATGTTGTTTTATAGCTAACTGAGCTCAGGATCTAAGCAGGTTACAACCTAACAATGTTAATTGTCAAAAGAAAGAATACTTATTATCAGGGTGAGATATATTACAAAGATTATCATTTAAGAGTATTGGAAAAGGGGAGTGTATACTAGGCGGACAGACTATACCAAGGTTAGATTATAATTTGAAGAAGCCGTAATTTTGGATTTGCATAATTAAAGCTTTCTAGAAATGGATTTCTGTTAATGAATTCATAGGTTACAATTCATACACTGAGAAAAATGACACTTTCAAATCTGAGTAAATCGATGTTTTCATTTTGTTATGAAGCTTTTTGTTTGAAATAGGACGACCTAATGCTTTCAATTCTGAAATACCAGAAATACTCAAAATATTGAAACATGGACATAGTCAAAACTGAGCACATAGAGGTCAGTTCATACACATTTTTGAAACATGGACATACTCAAAAATGAGCACATAGAAGTCAGTTCATACTCATTTTTGAAACATGGATATACTCAAAAATGAGCACATAGAAGTCAGTTCATACTCAAATGTGAGCACATGATGTTTTATTCTTGAGTGTGCATGTTTTCAGAAATTATTATATATACGCGAAGTGAACTTCCAAACGGGCGACCGTATGTCTCCGGTTAGAAGCGTCTGAAACACATTTGGTCGCCAAATTATGAAAAGGCATTAAATTCTCTGGAGCCTATACCAACATTTAGTTTAAAAAGTTAATTTTTGACAAAATGACAGTCAGTAGAACAAAAAAGTTTATTTTCTCAAAATTTTTTATATTCTCTTTTACAAGTGTTTTAAATGCAGTACCAATATAAAATACGTTAATTTTCAATGTTTGTAATCATTATTTAAACAATTTGCTTAACCGGACTTAAGGTTTTAGCTGATATATTCCTCAGTGGGAAAAATTCCTTCCAGAATTAATTATAGGCATTTATTAACCTATTTCACCATTTAAATTCTACTCTATGCCAGATGCTACTTTTCCGGTTATTTTCAAGCCTCTGCATTCATTTACTTACTAACAGACCTGCCAAGTCTCAGGCTTTTTGGATACCAGTAATTTAGTACAGAAAATGTTGTTTTATTTAGTCGGAACATTTTGCGATTTAAAAGAACAACATTTTCTCTAAAAACTTACTGGTGAGCAAAAATACGGAGACTTGGCATCTCTGCTTACTAATAACATATTGCGATTTGAAATGCGTATTTCGATTTTTCAATTAAAATTGAACAGGTTTGAAACCCGATACCAAACTTTCATTATTGTGGAAGTAATTGTATTTACAAGTGAACCTTGAAAATACTTTCATTAATGAGTTTTAAATACAGTAAAATATATACATTATTATTATTATACATTATATATATATATATACAGTATCATTGATTATCTCTTTGGAGATTTAAGTAGTATAGAACTTGATATGTTTTTTGAAATTCATAGATATTATAATTATATATATATATATATATATATACAGGGTGATTCATAAAAGATGGGCAGAACTTTAAGGGGTTATAGTACACTTAAAGACAAATAATATTAAATAGGAGACTAAGGGTCCCAGACGTATTCCCAAGGAGATAGGGGGCATTAAAGTTTAGGGTCCGAAATTTCAAATGATTATAAAACATGGAAAAATTGGTCGATTCGTTTGCGGTTTTTGCAAAAAATTTTCTTTATGCCAGTATTTTCTTGAAATAAAATTTTAAAGTTCAATTTCAAAAAATGCCGATAGGGGGCGCTTTAGACTTTGGAGTAACAAACAACTATTTTTTAACGTTATTTTTTGTATTTCTTTAAATGATTTCGAAAGCTTAGACTTAAACTTAAATTTTGATCTAAAAATCTGAGTCCTAACGAGTAGTTAAGTAGCGTAAACTGAAATTTGAAATTTGAAACCCTTCTCCCCCCAGAACAAAAATCAGTTATTCCCGATCTTTGTGTCGTAGATTAGGCTCTAACTACTGCCGCGTTTTGCTAAAATTATTCTTTATGTCAGTATTTTCTTGAAAATAAATTTTAAAGAAAATTTTCAAAAAATTCCGATAGAGGGCGCTTTAGACTTTGGAGTAACGAACAACTATTTTATACCGTTATTTTTTGTGTCTCATTAAATGCTTTCTAAAGCTTAGACTTAAATTTTCAGCCCAAAATCTGAATCGTTAGACGTGGTTAAGTTTCTGGTTTGAAATTTCTACTCCTGAGCACAGTTCAGTTTACCATGTCCACACATTGTGTGCTGTGATACGAGGTAAAAAGACACAAATTAGGATTATGTTACCAAAGCATATTTATTAACATGTAATCACAATAAATGTTCAAAATTGTGACCACCAGAGGTTATGCACGCAGAACAACGGCGACGAATGGAACGGCGAACATTCGCGAAAACATCAGGCTTTTCGAGCACTTCCCCTACAGCGGCGGAAAGTCTGGCGACCAGTTCCTCGGGGGATTCAATGGGTGTCTCATACATAAGAGCCTTCAATCGTCCCCAAAAAAAGAAATCGAGGGGTGAAAGATCTGGCGAGCGAGCAGGCCAAGCAACAGGACCACCTCGACCAATCCATCTGTTCGGAAATGTGATGTCCAGATAGTTGCGGACGTCTCGTACGTAATGGGCTGGCGCTCCATCGTGCTGGAACCACATGACCCGCCGGATGCGTGGAGGAACAACGTTTAACAGGTCTGGCAGCACATGTTGCAGAAATGTGAGGTATGTTTTACCGTTGAGGCGTTCAGGAAGAAGGTACGGTCCGATTAGGTGGTCTCCGAGGATTCCTGCCCAAACATTGATGGAAAAGCGTCTCTGATGAGCATGTGGATACGTAGCATGTGGATTGACATCCGCCCATACATGTGCATTGTGTGTGTTAAATGTACCTTCACGTGTGAAGGTACATTCATCGGTGAAAAGCACAGTTCGTCCAAAATGTGGATTTAGCGCGTTCTGCTGCAGAAACCAGCGGGCGAATTCAATACGATTTGGATAATCCCCTGGAGACAGTTTCTGGACTCGTTGCACATGAAACGGGAGCAAATGTTCATCCTTCAGTACCCTCCAAGTCGTGGACTGTGAGGTATCCACCTGGCTAGCCACTGTTCGTGTACTTGTACTTGGCTGCGCCGCTACTACATCCAGAATGGCTTCTGCAACAACTACTGATTCGTCCTTTTTTGCACGACCTGCATTCGACCGGGAAGCGAGAAATGATCCCGTCTCACACAACTGTCTGTGCAAGCGCTCGAAAGTTTTGCGGTTAGGCAACCGCCTGTTAGGAAATCGCTCTCCGTACATTCGTTGTGCCTCTGCACCATTTCCATCTGCCGCTCCGTAAATTAAATGCATCTCAGCCTTTTCCTTATTCGTGAAGGGCACCATCTTCCGATTCATTACTACAGCGACTTACACTTGACTCACCGTTCAGTGGTTTTTATGCCTGAATCGTGTCGAAATTTTGCATACGTGTTCTTCTTCTTCCCCATTTGACATTTGCATACTTTCTGTTTCCTTCTTCACCCGGTGACTAGCGTCAGGAATGGAGCTTTAACGTTTGCATGAGCGACGTTTCCAACTGTGCCAGTGCCTTTATGAGTGAATTCCGACTATGCAGTCCTTGACGAAAGTTGTATTTTTGCCTCGTATCACAGCACAGAATCGTTGGGCATGGTTAAGTAGTGCAAACTGAACTATGTTCAGAAGTTGAAATTTGAACCCCCTCCCCTCGCTACTGAACCACGCTCAGCGATTCAGATTTTGAGCTGAAAATTTAAGTTTAAGTCTAAGCTTTAGAAAGCATTTAATGAGACACAAAAAATAACGGTATAAAATAGTTGTTCGTTACTCCAAAGTCTAAAGCGCCCTCTATCGGAATTTTTTGAAAATTTTCTTTAAAATTTATTTTCAAGAAAATACTGACATAAAGAATAATTTTAGCAAAACGCGGCAGTAGTTAGAGCCTAATCTACGACACAAAGATCGGGAATAACTGATTTTTGTTCTGGGGGGAGAAGGGTTTCAAATTTCAAATTTCAGTTTACGCTACTTAACTACTCGTTAGGACTCAGATTTTTAGATCAAAATTTAAGTTTAAGTCTAAGCTTTCGAAATCATTTAAAGAAATACAAAAAATAACGTTAAAAAATAGTTGTTTGTTACTCCAAAGTCTAAAGCGCCCCCTATCGGCATTTTTTGAAATTGAACTTTAAAATTTTATTTCAAGAAAATACTGGCATAAAGAAAATTTTTTGCAAAAACCGCAAACGAATCGACCAATTTTTCCATGTTTTATAATCATTTGAAATTTCGGACCCTAAACTTTAATGCCCCCTATCTCCTTGGGAATACGTCTGGGACCCTTAGTCTCCTATTTAATATTATTTGTCTTTAAGTGTACTATAACCCCTTAAAGTTCTGCCCATCTTTTATGAATCACCCTGTATATATATATATATATACACTGTTAAAAATAATCTGAAATTCACGGGTATTTTTTTCCTGAATTTCACAGAAAAAGTCCCTTTTCACGAAAAAAGGGCATTTACCGTTAAAAACGGAAAATTTCCTCATATTTCCTGAAAATAACGGAATAGACGGAGAAGAAAGTGGACAACGGAGATATTCCGTTATCTGTTGCATATTTATTTTCAATGCTTAAAAAACTGACATGTTCCAGCACAGAAAAACTAAAATTTCGAGATTATGTAAAAGAACAAAAATTTAAATTATTATTATTATTATTTCGAAATTAAAAAAGCAACAATTAATTTTCCCATGTTTTTAAAATTATTAGCAATTTATTTTTTAAAGTTATAAAAAAATATTCAGTTAAAATATATTCTAAACAAATAGCTGCTTAATATATATATATATATATATATATATATATAAGTGAAAAAAAAATCGATTTTACTCAAAAAAGCAACAAACAAAAATAATGCTTTCGAATTTAAAAAAACAACAAATAATTTTCTCATTCCTTTGAAATTATTCGCAATTTGTTTTTTAAAGTTATAAAAAACACTCTCACTAAAAATATATTCTAACCGAACACATTTAAAAAATCTATAATAGTTGAAAAATAGATTTTCTCAAAAAAGCAAACATACTTTATCGAATTTAATTCAAAATATAATACTCATATTTTGCATCTAACAATCAAATTAAGAATATATATAATTCATGTTTTCATCCTCTATTAATAATAAAGTTTTCGGTCATAATCTTATAACAAAATATCCCCCAATTAATTTCAAAATTACCAGGTTTCTAAACCCCAGATTGTTTAAGTTCCAAGCCGCGATTTGAAGAAATCTCCTATCATCGTTTCAATTTCTTATTCTAGCAAGGGCCCACTGGTCTTGCGGTAAGACACTTGGCTCGAAACTTTATCAACTCTGGTTCGAACCCCAAGGTTAGCCGAAAATATTCTTGAAGTATATCAAATTATTAATTAAATACTCCCGGTGAAGTCAACAGATGGCAGCACAAACAGAAAGGTAATATTTTTTTTTAAGCCGATGTCATTCAAAACGGAAAGTTACCGTATCTTCAAACGGGGTTTTTCCTTCTGTTATCTTTCAAAACGGAAAATCTACTAACGGAACGGAAAATACCCGGCAACTTTGCTGACAGTAGTTTTACCGTGAATTAACGAATTTATTTTTAACAGTGTATATATATATATATATATATATTATTATTATTCACGAGTATTTTAAATGCAGTACAATATACAATATGTACATTTTGAATGTTCCACAATCATTAAACATTTTCTTAAGCGGAATGAAACATTAATTTTTAGCTGATATAATCCTCAATGGGAAACATTATTTCCGGAATTAATTATCTGCATTAATTAACCTATTTCACCATTTAAACTCTACTCTATTCCAAATGTCACCCTTCCGGTTATTTTCAAGTCAAATAAAACAAATACAATTGAATTAGACAAATTATTTAATGGAATGCTTATCATTTTTATGCATTTACAATTAAATTTCTTTTATTTACTAAAAATTCCTGGTTTAATTTGATTAAAAAACAAACAAACAAAAACGGAAGGTTATCAGCTATGCATTCATTTACTTATACTAATAACATACTGCAATTTGAAATGCATAATTCGATCTTTCAATTAAAATTAAACAGCTTTGTAACCTGATATCAAACTTCCATTATTCTGGAAGTAATTGCAAACGCGCACCTTGAAAATACATTTCATTAATGATTTTTTGATTGCTTTAAATACAGTAAAATATATACATTATAAACGCCAATTATAAATTATTTTTAAAACAATTGTTTGACTGGAATTAATGTTTTTTTACGATTTACTCATCTGTGGGGGAAAAAAATTTCTAGAGTTAATTATAAATGTTCCCAATCATTATTTAAACAATTGCTTAACCAGAATTAAGGTTTTAGATGATATATTCCACAATCGGAAAAATTATTTCCCGAATCAATTATACGCATTAATTAACCTATTTCACCATTTAAATTCTACTCTATTCCAGATGCCACCCTTCAGGTTATTTTCAAGTAAAATAAAATAAACACAATTGAATTAAACAATATGCGTTTATAATTAAATTTGTTTTATTTACTAAAAATTTCTGGTTTCAATTGCTAAAAAATAAACATACAAACAACAACAACAAACAAAAACGGAAGGTTAGCAGCTGTGCATTCATTTACTTACTAATAAGATACTGCGATTCGAAATGCATAATTCGATCTTTCAATTAAAATTGAACTGGTAGCTAACCCGATACCAAACCTCCATTATTGTGGAAGTAATTGCAAACGCGCACCTTGAAAAAACATTTCATTAATAATTTTTTGATTGTTTCCACACCTGTTTTAAATACAGTAAAATATATTCATTATAAACACCAATTGTAAACCATTTTTTAAACAATTGCTCGACCGGAATTAATGATTTTCCTGATTTATTCCTCTGTGGGAAAAATCTTTTCCAGAGTTAATTATAGGCATTAATTAACCTAATTCAAGCATTTAACATCCCATTTTACCCTAGCTGCCACTCATTTGCTATGGATCATAATTGCAGATACTATTTCTTTCGGAAGCTTTTTGCAAAACACAATAGCTTGGATGATGTTATCTCTACCTTTTTCGATTCTTTAAATTGCTTTGTTTAAACTATGGCGTGATTAAATTTAATGGTGGAAGAGCAAACAAGAAAAATATATGAATAACTATGAGATTTTTTTTATCGAGCAATTAATGTGTCACATCGTACTTCACCTACTCACTTAGCATACGTGAACGTCAATACAGGATCCAGTCACACACATATTCCATTCATATGTCACATTCGAAATAGTAAATGGAAATAACAATTACAAATATTACAGATGAAATGTAGGTTTTCAATGTTACTAATCAGGTCACATTCGGAACAACAGAAATAATTAGCAATTCTTAAGTCTGACTAACAGCTATGACTAATATTCTTAAAGCACAAAACATTGTTTTTAGATTACAATACAATAAGAATCTTTTAAAATTGTCTTTTAAATTTAAAATTTAAAGTTTTATGTTTGGACGTAGGTTTTTAATAGGGTTGTAACGAATACTGACGTAGATGAATATTGAATACTCAAAAACCAAATACAAACTTTTTTATAAAGTTCCATTTTGATTGCATATAAAAATATATTTTTTAAATTTTAAATTAAAAGTAAAATTAGAAATTAATTAAAATTTATTTTCTTCTTATTAAAGCTTAACAGTTTGAAGTAATGTGGTGTAATATTTGCAACTCTTTGAAGTCAATGTTATAGCAATACTGACTTTCATAAAATTAAATAATTAATAACTTAATTTTACACGTAGGTATAATTTTATGAATTAACAATGCAACTGGACATTACTTAACAAAACTATGCAATTCACAAAAATGTACAATGACAAATTTGGTTATTTGAGTTTACAAACAAATTTTCCATAAAAATTCATTATATACATAAATTAATAAAACAGACATGCCATATATATATATTTCCAAAAGTTATTTCAAAGTAAAAACAGTATATTCTGCAGATGGTGAACTATTTTTTTTTTTTTTTTTTAATAAAACATAGGTACAGCAATTTTATCCCATTTACTATTGTTATAGTTTAAGAAACCACTAAAGAGATCAGAAACAACAACAAAAAATTACATGAGTAAAATTCAGCTACAATTTAAATATGAAACGTGGTACATATTTGCATTTTAATATGAAAAGGTTGTAATGTTTGTTTAAATAAATATGACGTTTAAATACGTATACAGTAAGAATTTTTTTTTAATGCAATATCATTAAATATATATATAATGTAAATGTATTATGTAACTTAAATAGGAAGAAATATTGTCAGATTTTCTAATAATTAACATGCTGATGCTAAAATATAAATCTGCAATATTCATCATTAAATATATTTAAAAGTACATTTCGAAAAATTAAACTGTCTTAATCATCTTTAATTTATTTGGCAAAAAAAATCAAACAATATTAGCAAAAAAGGACAAACAGAGGCCATATATCTGTTACATTCCTAGTTTTTAATGGTATTAATTAGGTATCAGAAATAATTAGCTATTCCTACAACTATGATTAAAATTATTTTTTGCACAAAATATTGTTTTTAGATTTATATAAAGTAAAAATCTTTTAAAATGTTTAAATTTATACTTAAATGTCTTACATTTGAATGCAGGTTTTTAATGTTACTAATTAAGACTGTTTCAAATCAAAGAAGCAGTAAAAACAATTAGAAATTCTCCTCCCTTAACAGCTGTAACCAGGATGCGTATAGTTTTACCACAACTTTTTAATAGAATTTCTCGTCTTATTTAACTGAAAAAAAAAAAAAAAAAAAAAAAAAATACAAAGCCAAAATTGAACGATATAACTGCAGACTAGAACTTAAACAGAAATTTTCTGATATTTATTAGTGGTGGCAGACTTCTTGAAAATTTCAAGCACTTTATCAATTCTGTATAATTAACATTTTTCAAATACACTCAACCAGAAAAAAAAAAAAGAAAAAAGTTGTTAGATTAAAATAAATTAAGAACCCTTAAAAAAAAAAAAGTTGCTTTCAACGAATCCTTCACAGAACGATGTAATCAACGGATTCAAGATGTTCAAATAAATCAACGAATTAATTGGTTAAGATATTTGGACCTTAATCGATGAAATTACGAAGCAACTTTGAATGCAGTTTTTAATGTTACTAATTAGGTCACATTAACGTGATTGAAACAGCTGAAATAATCACAGAGCTGCCAACCTTAGCAAGAGAAAAAACAGGAGATTCTTCGCAGTTTAAAGGGAGAAAAAGGGAGATTTTTTTAAAAGTGAATTTACGTAAGAATAAAAATTTTTTTTATAATTCATTTAGAATAGATTAATGATTGACTCAATAACTTAAATATAATCATTAATATATATATATATGTGTGTGTGTGTGTAAATAAATAAAAAATTCAAAAATAACACTTACTTTCATGTATTATAAATTACACAAAAAAATCTTAAGATATCAACAAATGAAACAAACTTTTTTTCAAATAAAAAGAAAATATTTATTAGAACTTAATTTGTGTTTTTTTCGCGATCTTTTGACGAAATGTGTTTTTTTTTTCCGCAATCTTTTGACGAAATTTCTGTTTTTTTTTTCCCACGATCTTTCGACGAAATTTGCGTGTGTTTTTGCGATCTTTTGACGAAATTTGTGTCTTTTCGCAATTTTTTGACGAAATTTGCATTTTTTCGCCGTTTTTTGACGAAATATGAGGGGATTTTTGGCGATTCTTTGACGAAATTTGTGTTTTTTCGTGATTTTTTGACGAAATTTTTGTTTTTTGCGATTTTTTGACGAAATTTGCAGTTTTTTCGCCGTTTTTTGACGAAATTTGCATTTTTTCGCCGTTTTTTGACGAAATTTGAGGGGATTTTTGGCGATTCTTTGACGAAATTTACGTTTTTTCGCGATTTTTTGTCGAAATTTGTGTTTTTTCGCGATTTTTTGACGAAATTTGTGTGTTTTCTTGCGATTTTTTGACGAAATTTGCAGTTTTTTCGCCGTTTTTTTGACGAAATTTGAGGGTTTAATTCGGCGATTCTTTGACGAAATTTACGTTTTTTCCGGGATCCTTTGACGAAATTAGAGTTTTTTAGCGATCCTATGGCGAAATTCTAACGAGATCGGAGGTACGTTTCTAGGAATTTTAAAGTACGAGTGAAAAACGGGAGAAAATCATACTAAAACGTAAAAACGGGAGTCTCCCGCGAAAAACGGGAGAGTTGGCAGCTCTGTAATCAGCAACTCTCGTCTCTAACAGCTATGACTAATATTCTTCTATAAGACAAATGGTGTTTTTAGATTGAGACAAAATAAGGTAATTTAAGAACTTGTTTGAGAAATTGTTTATAAAAATCCATTACAATGGAAAGTAATTAACGGATTTTTAAGAGGTTTGGGTTACTTATACAGGGTTCCCAACAAAACATGCCTGGCAATTTCCCTGACCAAATCTCAAAAAATTCCAGGACCAAACGTCAATACACAAAATCAGTTTTGATATAGTAATTAAATTTAAAAAATATATATATTAATTATTTGTATTAATTTTAAAATAATATATTGTAAAAGCTTTAGATAGATTTTTATAAAATTAACACAAAATAACTTAATAACAAGCAGCATAAAAAAATAAATTCAGAAATTTGTATCATCTTTCTTTCTATACTAATAAAAGAAAATTTCGCTCTGTGTGTGTGTGCTTGTTTGTTTGTTTGCGATGGCTAGCAAAATCTAGCCAACCTGACCAATCTACCCAAGTCTGAAAATTTGGGTGTGGATAGTCCAAGTAGACCAATGCACCTGAGTCTCAGAATTTTAATACTTTGAAAATTAACAAAAATATTAATTAAAAACTGATCAATAAGTCACCTCTTTTTTGCGAGCCGGCTTTCAGAACTGGCGCATGCCCAGAACCCAATTTTCCACATCGCACGAGAATGAAGAACTATTTGCATGAAGAATGCGTTTATTTCGTTTTAAATTCTATCAACTAAATTGTTTGGTTTATTTAAAAAACGAAATAAAACGAAAAAAATATATTGTTTTAATTTTTTAATTAAAAAATAACATGCATAATTTTAAAAAGTACGTGAAAAATTAAATGATAGCGTTTCAAATAACTTCATAGACTGTGCAATTATAGAATATTCTTATTTGTTTTGGTAATGGCTTAGTTTGAGCTGAAACATGTCAACGGTCTAATAAAACTTACTTTACTGTTTATAATCTTTTTATTTTACGCCTTTTAGCAATTAAAAAAAAAAGGAAAAATACACATTCAAAATAAATAAATAAACATATAAGTCTAAGGACTTCAAAGCCAGGTACTGGAAGAACTGCCTGTATGAGATAGATGAACAAAATGTACAAAGCTTTCAAGTATCATGGTGAACATATGTCATTCGAGCCACTAACGCAAACAATTAACAAGTTGGAAATTGTACGTCAAACGTGACAAATGAGGCACGTTCATACTATAACTAATTTTATAAATTATTCAGATCTTGGTGCAATAGCTGTTGCACTCTTATGCAAAAATGTATGAATACAAAATTTATTTTATGTGCAGATTTTTAAATGATAGATATTACTTTTATTTTATGAATACACTTTTACAAACAATTAATTACAATTCTGTTATATTAAAATTATACTATGCGCAAATATCCAATGTAAGACAATGTAAAAAAAAATCATCGTTATTATTTCAGTGAAATGAGTTATATCGTCTATTATTATGATATGATCAATTTCCGTAATAAAATAAGTATATTTTAAGTTCGCAACATTTTATCTTTTGTTAACATTTACTGTAAATTCCAATGGCAAACTTAATCCTAGCTTTGAAAATTTCACAACTTGAAATCCATATTTAAACTATTTTTCCGTGAACATCTATAAAAAAAATTAAAAAAAACTGTCGGTAGAGCATATGATTGCTATAATTAAACAATTTTATATACAAATTCGGTTTTTAAATTCAGTAAAACGGAAATAATATTCCATCTTAAATAGGACGTAATCACCATGGCAACCTAGGATCATTACCTATCATGGAATATCATTGAATTAATTACGTATGATAGGATTTAATAGAATAAAGAAAACTTTTATTAATAACTTTTTACATTTTGATTAGATTTTCATAAAATTTGAAATGACCCGACCAAATTCTGCAACTATTATATATATTAAATTTCAAAGCATTCGGTTGGGTAGTTTTTGCACTGCTATACGCGAACAGACGGACGGACCAGACGGCGACTATAGGTGCAACGTATTTATGTAATTACGAACGCACCTAAAAATGAGAAAAGAGAGGCGTACGTGCATACGCACTTTATTCAATTACTTTAGCAAATATATAATCTGATAATAAAAAAATCTCACACGAAAACAACTTAATCTGTGAATCTGCCAAACATGTCCATCCTACTTATACAGATTCTTATTCGTGAACTTAGAAACAAGATATTCAAAATGGATCACTAGGAAAATAGACCTCATCAGCAAGAATAGAGGGACAAGTAAGTAAAAATATTGAGAAATAAAAATAACGTGTTATAGCGATTCAAAGGTCACAGAAATTAGCAAACAATTTGAAAACACAATGCCGGAATTTCAAAGTAACCTAAAATCTTGCACTTAAAAGAGCCATAAATCCAAATTCAACGCCAAATAACCAATCGCCATTAGCATACGCAAATCTTTACATGATGTACACAAAATATTTCCCCATCATCCACCCATAATGTCTTAATTTCCAAATTCGCACTTATTGTTAAGTGAAGCGTGGATGATGGCTAACGGCACCTTCCGATAGTAATGTACCTTTGCATTATCTGCGCAACAATTTATTTCATCATTATCAGTTTTAGAGTTGTTGCCATATTTTAACTGCGGAACTATGCTCGGAGGCTCTTCTTCACAGAAATTATAGTATGCACTTGTTTCTTACGATCTATTATGAGTTACGAACACAGAAATAAATATTATGTTTATGGCAGAAATAATTGGCGCGTGAATGAAAAAAAAACAAACTCGAAAGGGGCTGTACATATATAGCGTTATCATTTTAGGGGTGAGGGGGGGGGGGGGTCTGGCACTTGATATCGTAAGATATCTCAAGGGGGAGGGGGGGATATGTCTTTTAATATCGTTCTCATTTTTGATCTTAATAAAATTTTCTTTTCTTTTCTTTTTTTTTTTTTGTATTATTTTCTTTACATTAAAATAGCCTGTTATCTTTTCCCTCTTTTTTGTCTTATCTATTTTTATGAAAATACAAAGTTATTAATAAAGCCATTAAATGATAAAATCATTTCATTCTAAAATATGGACTATCCGCCGTTTGGTTGGTTGGTTGTATAGGGTTTTATGGCGCAAGGTCCCATTGGGGACAAACTGCGCCAAAGAAAAAATATACTAAAAATCCACAAAAGTAATGCTAACAAAAGCTAAAAAGAAACAAAGTTTAATGAGAAAAATATATGGATGGGGTCACCCATCCAGATATAGTCATACAGTGTATAAAACAAATATAAATAATTCTTTAAAAAAGTGAGGTATAAAAATACTACAGTAAGAAATATTATCTGGATGGGGTTACCCCATCCAAATGACAAATTAAAGAAGTATAAACTAACGTTGTTAAATAAAACATGAAGGATATATAAAAACTATATCTCAAAATAAGAGCCAGTATGTTTTAAAAATTGAAAGAGTGCCCCATGTGGTGTTTCCCCAATGAGGTTTGTCAAGATTGGTGATGATGAATTAAAATAAATTCTGTACAAATCCCGCCGTTCGGATTTTCTGTTCTTCTGCTATATGCACATACAATTAGCTGGGGGTAAGGTGGGTGAGAGGGGGGGGGCAAAATATCAGATTCAAAACAAGGATTAATGTCATCGCCTACATAAAATTATTAGGAGAATAGCTATTCATTTAAAAGATTGAAT
Source organism: Maratus michaelseni (assembly GCA_963931845.1). Classification (NCBI taxonomy): domain Eukaryota; kingdom Metazoa; phylum Arthropoda; class Arachnida; order Araneae; family Salticidae; genus Maratus; species Maratus michaelseni. The sequence goes on along the minus strand of OZ007592.1, from coordinate 45,478,188 downwards.
TTTTAATGCCAAAAAAATTAAGAACCAGTTTCTTTTATCAAGTTAAAAGATTGAATTTTTGACATCAAAACAGTAAGGATAGTCATTTTTTACAATGAAATATTTACAAAATAGAAACTAATTTTATTTAGTAGGTCACATTAGACTTTAATATAAAATTAGTAGTACAATATTTGTGTGAACGTTCCGTTTTTCTGGTATTTTTTTGTGAAAGGTCCGCAAACGGGTCCAATTTTCCTCTGGACAGACCACTGCTTATTCAATGAAAAATAAAGGGTGTCTCGCACCAAGCCGAACCCGAATTTTCGGTCCTAACTGCAACAATAACAAAGAAATTTCAACGAAATCTTCCACAAAATAACCTTGTTTTTGCAAACTATCATTACATCAAGAAAAGTGTTCGAATTGCATAGCAATTCGGCATGAGACATCTATGTTCCGAAAATTGAAATGTCTAGCTTAGTGATGTTTGGACGTAGATGATAATCAATCCTGGCATTTGTAACGATTTCATCAGATTTCCAAGAGAACAAAGTTATTGCGTTGAAGATTTCGCTAAAGCATCGTAATTATTGTTTCAGTTATGAGCGAAAATTCGGTTCAAATTAGTGTGAGGCACGTGTATATTTGACTGAATAAATCGATTGCGACACAATTATCGTGGAAAGACTTCCTATTATTTTTTTTTTTTTTAGGTCTTCACATTTATTATCACATTTATTATCTTTATAATTCTGATCATTAGTTCAGATACTTCCTGACATACTGAAGATTAGATATAACGAGTTTTCACTCGTATCTTTCGCGACATTTATGTTCTGCTTTATAAAAATTACAGATGCTTTATTATTCTTACCAATAACAACAACAAAAAAATGAAATTCCAAAAACAGACAAATGAAAAATGGACCACGAAATTTCGATGAAAAGATCCGTGAGAAATCTTTAATGGACATCTATTAAAATATTAGGAACAAGACCTAAAATTTTTTTGAGAAGCTCGCGAGTTGTCATTCAGCCCAGTGAAATTGCAACGCATTATCTCGCCCACAATACCATGTAAAATTTCGTTTGTTTAAGTATAACTGCCAGCTAAACCATAATTAAACAGACTTCAACGAAGACACTGAGTAATATATTTTTTAAGGTAACAAATCGATGCAGCGAAGAGAAACCGGTAAAACACCCATTTGACACTTCCGAGAGCTCATTTGAATCAATTTTCGAATAATAATTTAGGTTAATCGGATGGCAAAGTCTTCCGATTTGGAATTCGTTGGAAGAAGAATCAATGCCAAACCATCTCCCTCAGCTAGAGTCACGAGGCAACTATCATCAAGGATATTCTCAACGAACCGCAGCGGATGAATTTTAAGAATCGTTCCAGATATAAGGCGATTTATTTAATCAAGCATTTTTTTTTTCAGGCCCACCTGGGATTAGGGTCAATACAATACTCTCTATAATCAGTTCTTGGTTACTCTAACATATTTTGTTTTGTTGTCCCAGCAGACAGAGTTTGCTTTTGTTTTTAGCAGAGGATAATAATCAGCGGATGCTTGTATCTGTCTGTGTATCTATCTTTGTTTACTTCATCTTCGAGACAAATTTCATGCTGTCTTAAAAAGAGAGGACATAAAAAAGATCCATTCTAACTAATCCCACCGTTTTTCCTAATCTTAACACAGCAGGAATCTTCAGATGTATTGGCTATTCTTTCTTTAATGTTTTTCGTTTAAAAGAAAAACTAAGGATAACATGGGGATACAACAGCAATTATATAGCATAGAGAAGGAATTTTAAACAAAAGAAAAATTACAAAATCCATTGTTGTATTACATATGCATTTGTTCATGTTTTGTTCATTCACGATATAGTGCAAATGATGGGAAATTGTTGGGAATAAAAACAATAAAGGTTTTATACATTTTTAAATTTGTATATTTGACAGTATGTATATGTTGGTTTTCAGAATTTTTATTGATAATAACTTGCTCTATATGTTTACGCGTATATTGTGATAACTTTGTAGCTTCGATTTTCATGCCTGTTTATAATCTGTTTCTATTTTGTAATACATGATGTCTAGCATAATTTTGCTTTAGACTCTTATATTGCTGCAGGAACATCGATGTTTTAGGTATTGAAAATATATCCTCTTTCAATTTACCCCACTAATATCTAAAATATTGATTTAAAATATTGTGCTTCAGTACAGAATGTGTAGTTTGTCCAGACCGTTTGTTCGTTACTTGTCTCTTCTTGGTGATTTTTTTTAACCACCTTGAATGACATTGACGATATGTCTCGTCTTTGGCAATTTTGGAATGGCTGAATGAAAGCAAAAAATCTCGCTAATGGCACTTAAGGTGCTAATTAAAAAAAGGTAAATTGAAAAAGGATATCATATACTCTAATACGAGCAAATCTTGTGGGTGGTTATATATATATATATATATATATATATATATATATATATATATATATATATATATATATATATGCAAAAATTATCTTAAAAACGGCTCTAACGATTTTGACGAAATTTCGTATCCTACCGTTTTGGGGCAACAGAAAACCATTGGGCTAGGTCACATGCTCGAGAAAATTCGATTAGTGGGTCATTTTGGGTCATGGTCTAGCTAATTGTATGTAAAAAACGGTTCACACGATTTTGACGAAATTTTGTATCCGACCATTTTCGGGCATGAGAAGTCAATTGGGCTGGGTCACATGTTCGAGAACTTTCGATTAGTGGGTCATTTTTGGGTCAACGCGGGTCAAATTAATTTTATCTAAAAAACGGCTCTAACGATTTTGATTAAATTTTGTGTCCTACGAGTTTCGAGCACGATAAAAGCATTGGGCTAGGTGGCATGTCCGAGAAAATTCGATTAGTGGGTCATTTCCGGGTCATTGTGGGTCAAGATCTAAAAAGCGGCTCAATTTACACTAAATTTTGCATCCAATGGTTTTCGGGCACGAGAAGACTGTTGGGCTAGGTCACATGTTCGAGAAAATTCAATTAGTGGGTCATTTTGGGTCATGGTCAAGCTAATTGTATCTAAAAAACGGTTCAAACGATTTTGACGAAATTTTGTATCCGACCATTTTCGGGCATGAGAAGTCAATTGGGCTGGGTCACATGTTCGAGAACTTTCGATTAGTGGGTCATTTTTGGGTCAACGCGGGTCAAATTAATTTTATCTAAAAAACGGCTCAAACGATTTTGATTAAATTTTCTGTCCTACGAGTTTGGAGCACGATAAAAGCATTGGGCTAGGTCGCATGTCCGAGAAAAATCGATTAGTGGGTCATTTCTGGGTCATTGTGGGTCAAAATCTAAAAAGCGGCTCAATTTACACTAAATTTTGCATCCAATGGTTTCCGGGCACGAGAAGACTGTTGGGCTAGGTCACATGTTCGAGAAAATTCAATTAGTGGGTCATTTTGGGTCATGGTCAAGCTAATTGTATCTAAAAAACGGTCCAAACAATTTTGAGGAAATTTTGTATCCGACTATTTTCGGGCACGAGAAGACTATTGGGCTGGGTCACATGTTCGAGAACTTTCGATTAGGGGGTCATTTTTGGGTCAAAGCGGGTCAAATTAATTTTATCTAAAAAACGGCTCTAACGATTTTGATTAAATTTTGTATTTTACGAGTTTCGGGCACGCGAAAATCATTAGACTAGGTCACATGTTCGAGAAAATTCGATTGGTGTGTCATTTCTGTGTCATTGTGGGTCAATATCTAAAAAGCGGCTCAATTTACACTAAATTTTGCATCCTATGGTTTTCCGGCACGAGAAGACTGTTGGGCTAAGTCACATGTTCGAGAAAATTCAATTAGTGGGTCATTTTGGTCATGGGTCACGATATTTGAACTCAAATTTAATTTTGACCGAGCATAGCTCGGTCTTCCCTGCTCGTATTTTTAATACCTAAAACCTCGATGTTGTTCCAGCGATATAAGTGTCTAAAGCAAAATTCTGCTGGACATTATGCATTAAAAAATAGAAACTTATAATCAGGCATGAAAATCGAGTCTCTTTGAAAAAGCAGAATTATGCGCGTGGCAAAAAGTTATCTAGAGATGTGAATTTTTCAGGATACCGAATATATGGCATAAAATTTTACCGAATAATCGGTAGCTACCCGAATATATATATATATATATATATTTTTTTTTTTTTTTTTTTTTTTTTTTTAATAGTAATATTTCTATTTTATGCTTACTTAAAGGAAAAAAAAACTTTAAATCATTATAATTTATGTCATTCAAATGTTAATAATAGATTTAAATTGATTTATTAAATTAAAATTACTTAAAAACAAACGCTTTGTCGTAATCAAATATTGAAATTTAACAAATAATAACACCTTGTAATTATATACTTCTTTTTTAATTGCTAAAAAGGTGTAAAACAATTATAAATAAAGATTATAAATAGTAAAATAGGTTTTATTAGACTATTGACATATGTTTCAGCTCAATCTGAATCATTATCAAAACAGTTTGTTTTGATAATGGCTCAGATTGAGGTGTTTTTTTCTTTTCCTACATACATATTATTACTTGCTTTTCCTATAACAAATGTTTTCTAACAGAATTTAAATAGAGAAGCTCCTCATTGCAAATATTTGTTTTGTGGTACAAAGTAGAGATGAATTCGGGCTCTCTTTTCGGAGCCCGAACCCGCCCGAGACCGATAATTTTAAATCCGAGCCCGCCCGAGCCCGATACCGAAAAAAATTGCATAATATTTAAAAATTGTTTTAAAAGTAATATCTCATTTTTTAAAACTTCGTACGCGAAAATATCTGTTCATCCCGTGCACATAATTAATTTTATGGAAATTTACATTCTGTCTTGAATTTGGTAATCTTGAATTTGGTAAATCAAGAGAAATTTGGTATCAAATAAAATATACTCCCTTTCCTTAAAAGGATGTAAATATTTTTCTCTCCCGATAAACAAATCTCATGGACTCTTTAACGAAAGGCGTTTTATAAATAAATGAATGAAATTTGTAGAAATTACTATTTCTATGCCGAAAAATCGACCAACGTTTTCTATTTCCTATAAAAGGTGTATTTCGTAACTTATAATTGATTCTTGAATTAAAACAATATTTCGTGTTCCTGAAAATCAGCTTAAATCATAGCTGCCAACTTTTACGCCTTTTTTCTACCACTAAAATTTAATAGTAAGTTTTACCTTATTAAATTGCCGAAATCATGCGATTCTATAAGGAAAAAAATTCTATTAAATTTTAGTGGTAAAAAAAAAGCGAAAAGTTGGCAACTATGGCTTAAATTAAAAATTTGACACCGTTATCTGAAAGATCCTGTGCTTTTATAGAAAAAGTTGAAACACTCTTCAATTACTTTCTATCGGAATAACAGTACATGACAATATATCTACTTACGAATGAAAGTGACTTCGTAAATGTGCAGAGAAGAGCTTTAGCATGAGCAAAGTTCATAATTAAAAATAGAATCACTAACGTTGTTTTCATATGAAGAGCGAGTATGCCTCGCACGCGCACAATAGAAGACTAAAATTTTGAAAACCTAAACTAAAGCTGATTGACTGAAAACCATAAAAAAAATATTCATCTCGCATTAGATCTCTAAAAAAATAAAATAAAATATTATTGGCGCCACATCACCCAGTCGTCTGTCACGTCGCAAATATCGTAAATCTTCTTTTAAAGTAACATTCTAATTCTAGAAAAGAAAAATAAGATTTCTGTTTCATCTTCTATTCATTCGGCTCAAAATAATATTAAAATTACTTGAAATGAAATATGTAATTTTTTAGGGAAAAAAGTTATTTTTATTTTTTCTATATAAGAATAAATAAAATCAGAAGGAATGAGCCCGAGCCCGCCCGGGCCCTAAGGCTGGTATAAAAATCGAGCCCGAGCCTGTCTCATCTCTAGTACAAAGGGGGCAGTGAACTATTCAAGAAAGTGGCACAATTCTTTTTATGATCTGTATTATTTTACCACAGCTGATCTTCCATCCATACACAAAATACAGGGTTCGATGCAGGTTTTTTTTTTTTTTTTCTTGGGACCCATTTTGTGAAAAGTAGAAGTTATTTTTGTGAAATGTATCATATTTTTACGAAATTTATTATATTTCTGTGAAACATAACATTTTGTTACGAAAGATTAAATCCAGCTACTCAAATTTAAAAACTTCTTTAAATCCTTCTACTATAGTTTTCCTTACTGGTGAATTTGTTTTCTTCGGCAGTTGCAAATTACACATTTTAAAATCTAAAAAAATAAAAATGATTAATGGAGAGAATGTTTTTATGGAATGGAATTTTGCGAAGGGGTGAAGAAAAATTCCTTACAGGTGAATTTGTTTTCTTCGGCAATTGCAAATTACACATTTTAAAATCTAACAAAATAAAAATAATCAATGGAGAGAATGTTTTTATGGAATGGAATTTTGGAAAGGGGTCCTATTTTATCAAGAGGAATTTTGTGATGGGTCCTGTTTTATTAAGAGGAATTTTGTGAGGGGCCTGTTTTATTAAGAGTAATTTTGTGAAGGACCCTGTTGTTTTAAATAGATTTTTGTGAAAAGGCCCTAAATAGGCCCCAAATTTTTCTTGGATCGACCCCTGAAATAGTAACAAAAGATTCAATAAAATCATTTTTACTTCAGAATTGTTAAAAATACAAAAATACAAAAAGAGAGACCACCACAGGAACGGACGTTTATTCTCAGTAGCGAAAAATATTTATGATCAAAAGTGTAATAGATTGCAATGCAGAGCGCCTAATGTCTCTACATCATAACTTGCCTTTAATAAAATGTAATTATAAACAATTAGTTGTCATATTTTAAATATTATATTTTCATTTACATATAAATTCTATAATTTCCTTTTTGTAAAAATATATAAGTATTTCTTTTTGACATTGTTTTAATGGGATAATGTTGGTAAGGAGCAAATTAATTTAGCACTAACTTTTTCTGATAATGTTAAAAATATGATATAAAAAATGAGTCACTATTCGGCAACCGGATATTGAAGTATTCAGCCAGACCAAATATTCGGTTTGAATGCCGAATAAGCAGGACATCCGGCATGAGTCGGATATTCGGTGCACCCCTAGTTATTACAATATAAATACGTGTAAACATATAAAGTAAATTATTATCAATAACATTTCTGAAAAACAACATAACATGTCAAATATACAAAGTTAAAAAATATACATATATCTTTATTATTTTTATTCACAACAATTTTCCTTCATTTGTAATGTATTGTGAATGAACAACACACGAACAAGTGCCAATTAAAAAAATGTCACTTCCATTTCAATTTCAAGCTTTTTTAATAAATAGTTTTTAAAAATATTTTTTTATAATTTTAGATTTTTTTTCCCTTTTAAAATTGGAAACAGTAAAAAAGAAAAAGGTGGCAAAGTATAATTTATTAATAGTTTTACTATTCATCGTAAAATCAATTGTTAAACTTATATTATTTTAAAATAATGTTATGCTTATTTTATGTATTAAATATATCAATTATATATTAATTATAAAAATATAGAAAAATTTAAAAAGTATAGTATTTGTGTAGCATTGCAACTTTATCTATTCAAACACATACCACTCCTTTTTTGGTCATGATTTTTCCTCTTTTCTGAATCATTTCATTTAAAATCAACTGTTAAATCAGAAACAGTCAGAATAGAATCCCTAATATTAAGCGCCGTAAACGTCTGTGTGTGTGTGTGTGTGTGTCTGTGCACTCCGCCTTTGTACCCGCAAAGGCTCCTGGACTAATCGACGCACCGACGGCGGACGCGTACCGAAAAATTCGCAAAAAAGGCGCGACGCTCAAGTTTCGATCGGGTCGGGCCTCCGACCCGGACCCGGGGCTCGTTCGGTTAGAGGTTTGTACAATTCAATGTGCTAATTAAGGGATTACCCGGTGCGTGCGTAGCACGACTGGTATACGGTGCCGAAGGCAGCGGGGACCAGGGCCGGAGGTTCGTTCGGTTAGAGGTTTGTACAATTCAATGTGCTAATTAAGGGATTACTCGGTGCGTGCGTAGCACGACCGGTATACGGTGCCGAAGGCAGCTGTGACCCGAGTCGGCGGTTCGTCCGGTTTGAGGTTTTACAAGATTCGAGATTTTCTACAATTCGAGGCACCGATGTAAATTAGAGGCCCGCTGGCGGGCGAAGCCAGCTAGTTCGCAAAAAAGGCGCGACGCTCAAGTTTCGATCGGGTCGGGCCTCCGACCCGGACCCGGGGCGTTATTAATGAGCGAAAGTGTTTTAATTACCGACCGAAACCGAAGTTGGAAGAGAAGTCAAAACAGCGAAAAGTTCGCCTCCGCCGAGGGTTGCCGGTGGAGACGATTCTCGAAAAAGGCAGGGTTGCCAGGAGCAAATTAAGCCCCAAACCGCAGTGCGGGTTTTTAAACCGACCCGGATCTACGGAAGTCGGGGGGTCAGAAATTCGGAAACGGGACAGACAGATTCAGGAGAGCATTTGCTTTCAGAAATTCGAAAAATCATTCCCGTACGACCATTAGAACTTAAAAAATCCTTTAAAAATCGATCAATAAAAAATAATTTTTTAATTCTTTCGGCGCGGCATATGGTAACCTAGTTTCTATAACTAGGGACCAGGGTCGGAGGTTCGTTCGGTTAGAGGTTTGTACAATTCAATGTGCTAATTAAGGGATTACCCGGTGCGTGCGTAGCACGACCGGTATACGGTGCCGAAGGCAGCGGGGACCCGGGTAGGCGGTTCGTCCGGTTTGAGGTTTTACAAGATTCGAGATTTTCTACAATTCGAGGCACCGATGTAAATTAGGGGCCCGCTGGCGGGCGAAGCCAGCTAGTCCCTATTATTAAGCGCGGTAAACGTCTGTGTGTGTGTGTGTGTGTGTGTCTGTCTGTGCACTCCATCTTTGTACACGCAAAGGCTCCCGGACCAGGCGACGCACGGACGGCGGACCGAAAAATTCGCAAAAAAGGCGCGACGCTCAAGTTTCGATCGGGACGGGATTCCGACCTGGACCCGGGGAGTTATTAATGAGCGAAAGTGTTTTAATTACCGACCGAAACCGAACTGGAAAAAGGATCGAAAAAAATTTCCGTTTTGATAATCGCAGACATCCAAATCGTCGCTTTTTAACGCATCATCGAATTAAAAAAAATGTACCGGAGGTATCGATCCGAAAATCGGGGTACACACGCGGCCGATTTTTGTCGTTCCAAAACGTCAAATTTTTTGAAATTCGCACCGTAACTTTTCTTTATTTCGGCCAAAAACTGACCAGACATCCAACATCGACCCCAGACGTAAAAAGAGGTTGCCGTAAAGAATGCGGGGTCGACAGATCCGAGATCAAATCGCCCCACTCCTTTTTGAAACAAGTGGAAATAATGACTCTACATTCGCGAAAATTTGCTAACACGTGTATAAAAAAATCGCGAATTCAACAAAAAAAAATTCGTAAAAATCGACCAGTAATTTTTGAAGATATCAATTAAAACTCATTAATGACACGGCAAATGAATTTATTTCTATTCCGGAGAGACAGCTTCTTTTTTATTTCAACATTCAACGCAGACGAATCGTCTGTGGATAAGTCATTTCTGAAAGAGATAAAATAGTCACGTGACTTTCAACTGCGTTCTTTCAGAGGGGGGGGGGGGCATTTCCGAATCTAAGGGGCGCATTAATTCCAAACTTTGACAGGGCGACTCAAAAGGGATTCTGCTTTCAGAATATCTAAAAATTATTCTCATATCTTCATTAGGAGCCGATATATTATTTTATTGTGTAATTAATCATCGTTATTTGTATAATTAAATCAAAAGAAAGATTTCTATTACAGTGCCGGCTAGATATTACGATTTTAAGAAGTAGGCCGCGTCTAAAAACTGCCATAACGAGTATCTTAAGTTTTTGTTTTAGAGTGTCAACCAGATATTATGATAGGGAAAAGCGGGCTTCGCCCGTTATCGATTTTTTTTTTTTTTTCAGTTTTAAGTTTTCCTACAGGTCCCTGTCTTTGAACAAGAAGTCCGGTAGTCTAAATAAGTTGTTTGACATCAGATTTTTTTTCCCGGCAGTCTAATTCTGTTGCTTAAGGAAAAGCAGTGTCCTCCCCCCACCCCCCCTTCAAGTTTTTTTATCTTAACTGTGGGGTTCTAGAGGTTCGTTCAGTTCGAGGTTTATCTTATTCGAGGTTTATTTTTTCTATTTGCGCCACCTGGTGGCGGAAGGCGGAACTAACGTATACTGCAGCGCGTGCGCAGCACGACTGCTATACGGTGCCGCAAGCAGCGGGGACCCGAGCCGGACGAGCCGGAGGTTCGTTCAGTGACAGGTTTATACTATTCTATGTGCAATTTAAGGGATTATCCGGTGCGTGCGTAGCACGACCGGTATACGGTGCCGAAGGCAGCGGGGACCAGGGTCGGAGATTAGTTCAGTTAGAGGTTTATACTATTCGATGTGCAAATTAAGGGATTATGCAAATTATGGGATTATCCGGTTCGTGCTTAGCACGACCGGTGTACGGTGCCGAAGGCAGCGGTGACCCGGGTCGGAGGTTCGTTCGGTTCGAGGGGATGCGAGCCGGAGAATACAAAAGTTTCGACCGGTATACGGTGCCGAAGGCAGCGGGGACCAGGGTCGGAGATTAGTTCAGTTAGAAGTTTATACTATTCGATGTACAAATTAAGGGATTATGCAAATTATGGAATTATCCGGTGCGTGCGTAGCACGACCGGTGTACGGTGCCGAAGACAGCGGGGACCCGGGTCGGAGGTTCGTTCGGTTCGAGGGGGATGCGAGCCGGAGAATACAAAAGTTTCGAGGCACCGATGTAAATTAGGGGCCCGCTGGCGGGCGAAGCCAGCTAGTCCCTAATATTAAGCGCCGTAAACGTCTGTGTGTGTGTGTGTGTCTGTGCACTCCGCCTTTGTACCCGCAAAGGCTCCTGGACTAATCGACGCACCGACGGCGGACGCGTACCGAAAAATTCGCAAAAAAGGCGCGACGCTCAAGTTTCGATCGGGTCGGGCCTCCGACCCGGACCCGGGGCGTTATTAATGAGCGAAAGTGTTTTAATTACCGACCGAAACCGAAGTTGGAAGAGAAGTCAAAACAGCGAAAAGTTCGCCTCCGCCGAGGGTTGCCGGTGGAGACGATTCTCGAAAAAGGCAGGGTTGCCAGGAGCAAATTAAGCCCCAAACCGCAGTGCGGGTTTTTAAACCGACCCGGATCTACGGAAGTCGGGGGGTCAGAAATTCGGAAACGGGACAGACAGATTCAGGAGAGCATTTGCTTTCAGAAATTCGAAAAATCATTCCCGTACGACCATTAGAACTTAAAAAATCCTTTAAAAATCGATCAATAAAAAATAATTTTTTAATTCTTTCGGCGCGGCATATGGTAACCGCAGACTGCCTGGAACGCAGATGTTTGGAAGGAAGAAAGAGCAAATTCACCTGACAGCTTTCATGTAATGCTCAAGTCCGTTTTCGAAAAACAATGAAAGAATTAATCTCTGGACCCCCAAATCGGCCATCACACGTAAAAAAAAATCCTGATTTCAACAAAAAAAAGATTGTACAATTCGACCAGTAAAATCGGAAGATATGAATTAAAAACCGGTTAATGAAGCAATCTATTTCTAATCATTTGTAACCAATGCAGAAAAACGACACGTGACCGGATATTTTCAGACAAGAGGAATATTTTCAAGAGTAGAGGCGCAATTTTTTTACGGTGGTTACGTGGCGTTCAATTGGGTTTTTTTCAGAGGGGTCCCAATCTCTGATTCTAAGAGGCGCAGAAATTCCAAACTTTGACAGGGCGACGCTAAATGGATTCTGCTTTCAGAATATCTAAAAATTATTGTCATATCTTCATTACGAGCCGATATATTATTTTATTGTATAATTAATCATCGTTATTTGTATAATTAAAGCAAAAGAAAGATTTCCATTACAGTGCCGGCTAGATATTACGATTTTAAGAAGTAGGCCGCGTCTAAAAACTGCATTACGAGTATTTTCAGTTTTTGTTTTAGAGTGGCAACCAGATATTATGATAGGAAAAAGCGGGCTTCGCCCGTTATCGATTTTTTTTTTTTTTAGTTTTAAGTTTTTCTACAGCTCAATGTCTTTGAACTAGAACTCAGGTAGTCTACATAAGTTGTTTGAGGAACAGCAGTGTCATCGCCAACCCCCCCCCCCCGCTTTTTTCTTTTAACTGTGGTCCGTTTCTATAACTAAGAAACTATGTTACGGATGTCCACCAAACTGATTCCAAACATCATAATTAAAGTAATAAGGACCCCCTATCCAGATATTATGATAGGGAAAAGCGGGCTTCGCCCGTTATCGATTTTTTTTTTTTTTTAAGTTTTAAGTTTTTCTACAGGTCCCTGTCTTTGAACTAGAACTCAGGTAGTCTAAATCAATTCGACTCGACATCGATAGAGCTTACCGATTTTATTTCGTTTTTTCACCACTAGGGGGCGCTTTCCTATCTTCGGTTCTACGGGCATGAAAACGACGGGGTATGGCTCATTCGACTAGACATCGAAAGTCTTAACGATTTCAGTTATGATCATATAAACAGATTGCGCCACCTGGTGGCGGAAGGTGGAACTAACGTGTACTGCAGCGCGTGCGCAGCACGACTGCTATACGGTGCCGCAGGCAGCGGGGACCCGAGCCGCAGGTTCGTTCAGTTAGAGGTTTATACTATTCCATGTGCAATTTAAGGGATTATCCGGTGCATGCGTAGCACGACCGTCATACGGTGCCGAAGGCAGCGGGGACCAGGGTCGGAACGACTGCTATACGGTGCCGCAGGCAGCGGGGACCGAAATCACCCACTCGTGGACAGCCACCCGTGAGGTATAGGAACAATAAGTCCACGAGGGGAAAAATAAACGCTACCCGGCACCGATAGCACCCATCCGTTCCAACCCCCACCGCAGGAGGCGCCTGTTTATTAGATTTGAAACAATGAATATAATTACATAACAATAATAAAATATAAAAGGTAAAAAATAACAATTTTTTGCAAATTGAAAGTTAAATATAAAATATTTTCGAAGTACTATAAGTTCATAATGTCCTAAATTTATGGTATTTTAGTTCAGAAAGTCAATGGTCAGTTCAGTCAATTTTTTTTTTAAAATTCTTTCGTAATGAAAGAGAAATTTTTATTGAGAATATTATAATTCTCTTTTAACTTTTGAGAGTTTGAAGGATTGAAAATGATATTACGAAGGTTATATCTGAGAGTTTCGTTCTTATCAAAAGGGAAGTGATGGATCATAAGAGGGCAGCATCCGAATATGTAGTGAACTGCATCTCCTTCTGCTTTATCGCATGGACATCTAGGTGAGGCTCTTTTTCTTATTTTATGTAAGTATTGTGGGAAACTGCCATGGTTACTCAGATAATACGGCAGTGTTGGCTGTTTGCAGAGATAATTTGGATCGACTTTATTTATAATTTTATAGGTATCTCTGCCCTTATTACATGAGTCCCAAATGGCTTGCCAGTCAGAGATGGTTTTCTTTTTAAAATACAATTTTGCTATTGAAATGGGGAACAACATATCTTTTCTTGATTGATATTGGTCTTGTAAGATGGCTTGCTTTGCTAGGAGATCAGCTCTTTCGTTGCCAGTATCACCCACATGAGATTTAGTCCATGTTATTATAATGGATTTATCAGGAATTTGAAGTAATTGATTGTAAATGTTTTTGATAATGTAGTTTCTAGGAAAAGCAACTTTTAATACTTCCATAGAAGAGTAACTATCTGTAATAATTAGTAGTTTATTGTAGTCGGAGGTAGAGAACCATTTTATTGCTTTATAAATTGCCATTAATTCTGCTTGATATATGTTATTCAGTGGATGATGTCGTATTGCTTCATCATGTATATTATTTCCATCTTTATATATGGTGAAAGCACTGGCTACACCCCCTGGCATGACAGAACCATCTGTGTAGGCTTCCACATCGTATTCTTTTGGATGGATGGATTTTCTATCTTCTATAATTCTGATATTTTGGACTCTGTAGTAATTGAGGAATCGATACGATTTTTCTTTCTGCATTATATTGTTAATGTTTAGCTGTGTGTTATTGATTAACAAATTTCTATTTCCTATTTTCAGTTGGTAGTACTGAAATTCATTCTGTATTTTTATTAGGATTGGTGGAGTTCCTGTAAGAAGATACAGAGCTTCGTGAGAGATAGTCCTATAGGTCCGTATTAAGTTTAATAATGCCAAACGCTGAGTTGAACGTAGTAATTTGCGGCCATCAGTATTCAAGTTTGGATACCAAATTTCGTAAGCATATAGTATTTGGCGTTCTATGACTGTTTGATACCATATTTTCAGGATGTCTGGTTTGATACCTTTATTAAAGAATCGAAATCCTCTAAATCCGTTTACAAAGTTTGCAATCTTTGTTCGAAGGTCTTTCATGTGATCTGTAAAATTGAATTTAGAATCTAACAGTACGCCAAGATATTTAATATTTTTTACTACTTTTATTTTTATATTTTCTAATTTAAATCTCGGAAGTCTTCTTTCGAGGAGATTGCTACCGAAAAGCATTGATTGCGTTTTCTGAGTTGATATTTTTAAACCGAGTTCATCACATATATTCTTAAAATGGACTATTTTGTTGTTGGTTGTAACTTCCAGGTCTATTACGGTATTTCCCTCTATTGGAATCAAAAAATCATCTGCGTAAACAATAATATCTTCATATAGATTTTTATAATTTTTTATTATGTAGTTAGCTATAAGAAGCCATAAGAGTGGTCCAAGACAGGATCCCTGAGGGCATCCTTTAAATACCCTGAACCACTCTATATATTCATATTGATTTAAGCCTATACTTCTTTTGCTTATATAACTTTTTAATAAGGTTTTGAGGTATCTGGGTAACGGTGAGTCATCAATTATTTCTGATAATTGGTGCCAGTTTATTGAATCGAAAGCACCTGTAATATCAAATGATATGATGCCCACATAAGTATGTTTTTGTAATAATTGTGCAATTTTCTCTTTAAGTCTCTCCAGAGCTGATATAGTGCTTCTGTTTTCACGGAAGCCGAACTGTTCATCTTTTAGATAGTTTATTGCTTCAAGATAAGTTAAAGTTCTATTTTTTATTAATCTTTCTAGGATTTTACCAATCATGGGTAGTAGTGTAATTGGACGGTATGAATCAGGTTTTGATGGATCTTTGTTTTTCTTTCTAAAATAGATGACTACTCCTTTCTTCCACGTTTCTGGAAAGTGTCCACGGTAGAGACATTTGTTATATAATAACTTTATAAGCTTCATATTATTTTTTATCAAATTTTCTAAAATTCTGCCATCTACCCGATCATATCCTGGGGCTTTCTTTTTATTTTGTTGGTTAATTGCATATTGAATTTCTCTATGGGTAAATTTAAAATTGTTATATTCTTTTATTGATAGTGTGTTTGTGTTTTGAAATGATGATTCGAATTCTGGGCTTGTATTGTAATGGTAATGAAAGGCAGCGGGGACCCGAGCCGGTGGTTCGTTCAGTTAGAAGTTTATACTATTCTATGTGCAATTTAAGGGATTATACGGTGCGTGCGCAGCACGACCGGTATACGCTGCCGAAGGCAGCGGGGACCAGGGTCGGAGGTTCGTTCGGTTAGAGGTTTGTACAATTCAATGTGCTAATTAAGGGATTAACCGGTGCGTGCGTAGCACGACTGGTATACGGTGCCGAAGGCAGCGGGGACCAGGGCCGGAGGTTCGTTCGGTTAGAGGTTTGTACAATTCAATGTGCTAATTAAGGGATTACCCGGTGCGTGCGTAGCACGACCAGTATACAGTGCCGAAGGCAGCGGGGACCCGGGTCGGCGGTTTGTCCGGTTTGAGGTTTTACAAGATTCGAGATTTTCTACAATTCGAGGCACCGATGTAAATTAGGGGCCCGCTGGCGGGCGAAGCCAGCTAGTGACTTAAAATAAGTTGATTTCAGTTAAAACTCTGAAAACGTCGATGCCGGTATATATCAATATATTCGTAGATAATAAAATGTTGAAAACTGGTGTGAAACACAAGCAAAAACACAAAACTGTTTAATAACACCATAAAAATAAGAAATACGCTAATTTTATGGTATTATTAAGCAATTTTTCGTCAATTAATTTTGAGAATTATTCAGGAATATATGAAATACCTAATTATTAAAGAAAACGGATCTAAGAATTACTATATTGGGATGCCAAGCAGGAAATTTAGTTACAAAAAAAGGGAGCATATAACCGATATTAAGTATAATAGAAAAACCACAGCCCTGACAAGATTGTATCAAGAAGAAACCATCCAAATAAATTTCAATGAAAGTAAAAATTAAAGATAACGTGCGTAATTTTTAAAAAGTACATGAAAATTAAATGATAGCATTTCAAATAATAACTACAAAGACCGTGCAATTATAGAATATTCTCATCTGTTTTTGAAAATGGCTTGGAGTGAGCCGAAACATGTCAACAATCTAATAAAAGTTATTTTACTGTATATTATGTTGTTAATTTACACCTTTTAGCATTTAAAAGAAATATTCAATTTTCCCCTTTATATTCGTTTGCCTTTATTCTTAAGGTTGTTCTCAAATCCAAACTGGCTACTTTCTGGCACATTTTTAAATTCATTTTTGTTCGCAAACACACTAAATTGATACGTGCTCTTATTCATCAGGGACTGTGTAGTCATTTTTTTTTTCGATTTTTTGGCAAAAGCATCATATCTTTGAGGAAATGCTGTCAAAGTTGGCTTTTTGAATCGAATTTCTGAGCGACACAGCGCGGAAAACGTGAACAAGCACGTGAACAAGATTCAAAATTATGAGGATTATATCAAGTAACGATTGCTACCTTTCAAAAGCTTTGAGTTTTAAAATTATAAAACTTTCAGGGACAAGTAATTGTGTTTCTGTAATGTTGAATTCACACCAGAATTTTCGAATAAAGTTATTTGAAAATAAGTAAATGCAGTTTTTCAGCTTTTTTTCAGCAAAGTTATAAAAGTAAAATTTTGTTAAAAATTTCTGGTACAAATCTTAATTTAAAATTAAGCGGTATAAAATATATCCCACCACCTTCAAGAGGTTAAAAAACGGTCAACACTTTTGCCTTGTGTGGCCAACGGTTTGAAAACTGGCAACGTAGAGGAATATTTATTGTAAAATCATTTTTTCCTTTTGCAAAACACAGGATGTTTTTAAAAAGTTACTTCAATAATTTTATTTTCTAAATGCTGAAGTATTATAATGCGAAGTATTATTTGAATATTATCCGATTTTACTATGAAAAAAAAAAAATCATAAGTTTTTAGGTCTTGCAATAACATCAATCAATAAATGACGAATTTCTTTTCAGCTATTACATTTTAGTAGAATGAAATAATACATTTATTAGGTTTATTCTCCTTTGTAATACTGTTTTATGACTTTAAATTATATGATAGCACTTGCAATTTTTCTTAATCTATAATGATTTTTTTCCTATTTATTTCTAAATAGCTTGATAAAAGAATAATTCCTTCTAATCTTAAGTTGTTTGAAATAACGTCCTATTAGCAAAACAAGGTAGTCTCAACTGCTGAGACAAAACTTTATTGTTTAAAGCAGCAAGGCAATAAAATTTTATGACGCCATTATCAACGTAGGTATATTTTAGTCCAGTTAAACTGAAATAAACCCGTTCAATTATCAAGTCCTTTATAATGAAATGACATCGGTAGACCTTTATTTGCGTGTTATTGTGAGCGGATGTACATTATAAAGGTGTTATTAGACCAGGTATATTTATTACGTTCATTCTGTAAAGATAAGCTCTAGCACGTGTATAAAACTATACCAATTAAACGAAACAGCACGGAGGCGCATTATTCCACACAAAGAGTTATTTAGTGCCTTTTGACACACCACAAGTGGACCAATAGTTTTATCACATAGATTTAAATGAAGATGAATGGCTTTGCATTCTTTCAGCATCACATGACAAGATGATGCATTTTCGTTGTCATTTACTGAAAATCAATTTGCTCCAAAGAAGCGCCGACATATAGCTTACTCGCCGTCAAATTTCGTCAAAATCAATCAATTGCTTCAAAGGATAAAATCAGTTTACTTTGAAGGAACGCCGACATTTTGAATATAGCTTGCTCGTCGTCATCGGATTTCTTTGTGTTACGCAGCGACTCAGGTAGCTCTGTCGGCTATAAAAGCGCAGAAGTCAAAAGACTGAAATGACAATGAGATAAGAATAAATCTGATTTGTCGGAAGCCGTCTGTAATTCACTGTATGTCTTATTTATAAATAACAAGCCATAATTATGAATATTTAAGAATATTAAAATCTGGGCAATTATCGGTTGGTCTGGAACGCTACGGTCATCCTTTGCACATTCAGGTAGCGACTCAGGTAGCTATGTCGGCTATAACAGTGCAGAAGTCAAAAGACTGAAATGACAAGATAAGAATGGATTTGATTTGTTGGAAGCCGTCTGTTATTCACTGTATGTCTTATTTATAAACAGCAAGCCACAATTATGAATATTTAAGAATATTACAATCTGGGCGGTTATCGGTTGGTCTGGGATGCTACGGTCATCCCTTGCACACAACGTCTAAACGCTCCATTTAAAGTGGGATCCGGTCAACTAATGAATATCTCTGGGGTAATTATGAGCATCAAACATTACTTGGTACAGCGTCGATTTCAAATTTATTTTTTGTAAGTATTTCAAATTTCTTCTAAATAATATGAAAGTTGCATTTTGTTTGGCATCATTTTTCACGTTATTTTCATGAGTGGAATTTTTTTTAGGTAGGTCTTACTTCTGAAAAGTGACACCTCGCTTCCGTAGCTAAAGATCGATTTCACGAAATTTTGTTGCTAGCTTCTTACTACCAAGTTGATTGATTGTTAAATATTAAAGAGTTTTTCAAATATAACAATTCAATAGAGTAAAATGGCCGACCAATATCGAACCCTAGGCTGTTTACAGTGATATTGCACACACGACTGATGCGACAAATGTAAATCCAGACAGGAAATCGTAATTTTTTCTTTTTATATATACTATTAATATTATGCTATTTATTCACATTAGTATTCTTACATTTCTGTTCCTGATACTACCATATTTACTAGTGCATAATGCACGCACTTTCCCCCAAAATTTTTAAGACAAAGGGGCAAGCATTATACGCGAATATTTCCAACCATTATATGAGGGGGTTAGAATGACAGTGGAGTAAAACAATATTTATTAATTTGAAAAATGAAAGGTTTTGTGAAACTTGTCGTATTGCCCTTGCATTGAGTGGTCCAACTTGTTTTGCCCCCTAGCGACTCCCTAAGTGAACTATGATTTATTTGACTGTCGCACTGAACAGAAATTAATATACGTTCAGTGAAAATAGGGTTATCTAGATTTTTCAAATTTTTGACTGACTCCACGGTCATTCTAACTCCTTCATATAAAGCCATACATGCTTTCAGTAAGTCACTGAATACAACACGTAGGTATTGCGAGACAATTGTATGAATATAGAAAAATAGGCGAAGTAATTGTATTTTTTCATGCTGTAGTTGTTTATTGTGAGCAAATATACAGTAATGTATTCATTTCTGCGCTTTTTGTCCAAATAAACAGAGAAGCAAGGATTTTTTTTTCTTATCTTAATTTAGCATAACTGAAAAATAAATAAATTCAAAACTCACCAAGTAAAAATACATTATATATTTAATAGACTAGCGTTGCATAAGTAAAAACAATATAAAAATAAAAATGCACACATTTTCAAAATTACATGCAGTTTACAATTAAACAAAGATATCACAAGCATCTCAATACCATCACATCCATTGTCTATAACACTGTCAGTATCTTCATATATCCTATCACCTTTACTGACATCTGTTATATTTGATATTCTTGTCATTTTGAAACTATTGATAACATTCACTTGACTTTTTTTAATTCCCCCTCCCCTCGAAATTTTTTTTACATTGAAATACCACGGCTCGAATTACACACGAGACATATATTTTTTTTTTCTTCTGTTTTTCCCAATCTAAAACACGGGTGCGCATTATACGTGAGTAAATACGATATTACAGCTATTTATTATAATGACAGAAATCTGAGATAAATTTGCTTTAGAAGTTTCAATATTTTTACCGTATTTCGAGCAACATCATTTCAAAATCTGCGCAGGAAAATAGTATTGCGTAACAATAAAAATTGAAATTGCACTAAACATTTTTACAACTGAAAGTACTATATTTATTGAGCATTTTAATGGCAGTTTATTTGATTAAGTAGAAGCATTAACATTAAATCAGATTTTTATTATAAAGCACTTAATATTTCTGAAAAGATTCGGGTCGTTTGTGCTAGCAGATAGTATCGCTGCCAGACTTCTGGCAACAATAGAAAAAAAGAAAAAAGAAACATTATTTTACTTATTTGTAAAAGATGTATGAATATACTGAATACTTTGAAATTTTGCAGTTTTCAACTCAATTTTTGTCAACTAAGTCCAAGTCATTACTTCATTCATTTATGAAAAATATGAGTATATATAATGTTTTGTAATTTTTTTCAACTCGAATTTTGTGAACTCAAGTAAGAGTCATTGCTCAGTCATTTTTGATAGACATGAATTAGAGTCCTGTATCGGGTCGGGTTGACTTTAATAGTTTCAGGATCGGGTGGTTTCGGATTGGGTTTCGATACTTCCGCGACAGATTCTTTTGAAAAATCTGGTCAATCCGAAAGTCTAGAATATGAAAAACTATATATTCGAATATTAAAGAGTATATACCGGGTGTTTCACGAAGGACCCCTAACTTTGAAAATAAATAACTCGGAAGCGGTGATAGATAGAAGCATGAAACCAGTGGTATGTTTATTAAAAAACCCGTAAAAATCCGATACAGAAACCTCAAAATTTTAGTAACAAATTGCGCCGATAGATGGCGCTGCAGGTGGCATAACCGTAAGTAGGCTTTATCACATCAAAAGGGATTAGAAATGTGCACCTATCACACAACACATATGTCCTAAACGAATAATGAAATTGTCAGTGACTCTCTGTAATATGTTACCGGAAATCAACACACAAGCTTGACAAATAACCTCTTCCAGCTCGTCGAGTGTTAAAGGATTGTTGCGGTAAACAATGTTCTTCAGTGTATATTACTTTCACTATATGCTAATAGCGATCACGTTTCAACGGCGAAATTTTCGACGATTGCGGGGGGGGGGGGGGGGGGGGTCTGAGCTCTCTTTATAGGGATCCGTATACGGAAATTAAATTATTATAGTGTATAGAATTACGGGCAAAAATATTTAAAATCATATCTCAATTATTGAGAAAGGTTTGAGCAAAAATGTGAGCGCGTGCACGATCGATAAAACCGATCTCGCTGAAAAGATTCTACTCTTTTTTAAATGCGCATATTAAGGCACAGGAGGGTTCACAGTATGGCGCAGAAATAGCAAATTAAGTATAAGTGAAAAAAAAAATATATCAGTATATATTTTTTCTTCTAAAACTTTAAACTCTATTTTCGGGAAACTACATTTGTTAACATTTTTGAATAAAATTTGCGCCCATCTACGCATAATTAAATTGTCTAAGGGCCATTGAGCCATTTTTTGAAAATTTAATTTTTTATATTTTTTCAATAAGCTTAAAAATAAAAATTTTAGACGAAAAATGATTTTTTTTTCAAAATAGCACAATTTCCTTATTTATCAAAAATAAATAAATAAATAAATAAATAAAATGGAGCCGATGACCCTTACCTACAACCTTATTTTAGAAGAAGAAACTGAGATTTTAATAATTATTTGTGTTTACAGGCAGTTAGGATGTTGGCCATCGAGCCCGGATATTTTGGTACAGGCCAACGCGGCTGCAGGTTTCTCACCTAATATATGACGACTAAATTCAACAAAAACAAATATTTTTGAATACTTGAAGCAGTGGAATTATTAGTTTTTCCAGTAATTTTACTACCTCCTAAAAAAAAAAAAAAAAAAAAAAAATATCAATTTTTAGCCGCCGAGAACATATGTAACCCTTAAAAGATAAAATAGATATTAGAGTTATTGTTGTAGAATACTTTTCCATAATTGTCTCAAAATATGCATTAAATTTCTTGCTTTTCTGGTTGGGTTGCGAGTGGACTTGAAACAGAATTTTTGGGTTCTGATCAAGTATAACACGACCGAACTATTATGAATGCACTAAAAACTGGGTAAATTTTTTTAATTCATATATTTCAACACATTTTCTCTAATTTTCATATTAAAATATGTATAGTAAAATTCACACATAAATGTAACATTAATGTCCATTTCTTTATTGAAAATCCAAATGTGAAGACGAAAAGCAAATAGTATTTTCAGATTCCATAAAATATCTTTGCTCATAGATGAAGCAATATAAACCAACTATAATTTTATTATTATTATTATTTTTTTTTTTTTTTTTTAAAGAGCAAGATTCTCAAAGTACTCGATTAACAAGCATAACTAAGAATAAAATATCTTTGCTCATAGATGAAGCAATAAACCAACTACAATTTTAATTTTATTATTTTTTAAAAAAGAGAAGATTCTCAAAGTACTCGATTAACAAGCATAACTAAGAATAAAATATCTTTGCTCATAGATGAAGCAATGAACCAACTACAATTTTAATTTTATTATTTTTTAAAAAAGAGAAGATTCTCAAAGTACTCGATTAACAAAGCATAACTAAGAATAAAATATCTTTGCTCAATAGATGAAGCAATAAACTCACTATAATTTTAATTTCATTATTTTTAAAAAAAGAAAAGATTCTCAAAGTAATCGATTAACTAAGAATATTTATATTATAAGCAATTATTTGTCATAAATCCAAAGAACGAATGTTTTTTTCAACCTAAAACATTCCATTTATGCAACAATGACGAGGCAATTATACAAATGCACTACTATCAGATACATCATTGTGAATTATATCGACAAAGCCTAATTATAATAAATAAGTGAATCAAAACGTAATATTTGATATTTATGAATTCACTTCACAAACTACGAATCTGATACGGAAAAGATTAAGGTCTATAACGATACAGATGAATGATTCTAATACGACGGAAATTGAGCAGGATGATTTAGAGCAGCCATACTCAACCTTTTTTTCTCGCGGGCCACAAACATATGTTTGCGACGTTAGGCGGGGCCGCATCACACTTGTATAATAATGAAAAGAAAAAGTGTAATTAAAATAGTAAGATAACAAAAGTAGTATAGCAGATCTATATAATAAAGTTAATGCAATTAGTATGATTTAAGTTTGTCGCGGAAGAAATGTTACCAAAAAATTTAACACCACTATTTCCGAACAATATACTTCGTGGTAGATTTCTATTCATAATGATGTAGAAATATGCCGCGAAGATTTTTGTTTGGAATTATATAAAACTTTTTTCTGCGGCAAACGTTTAACTCTAATGTTCCTAATACGCAGTATATTATATTCTATATGATAAAAGTTTCTAAAAAAAAATCAGGTGATTTTCTTTAATAAAACAGTCATTATCTCAATGTAAAATCTTTTTTAGGAATATATAGTGCAAATTTAATTAATTTTAAATAATGTTTGTTCAGTGTTGAAGATTAAGAAATATATACACCACTATAGCAGAAATAGAACTACACTGACGGAAAAAAAAAAATCCCAACACCAAGAAAAAATTATTGTAGAGTAATGAAATTTGGACAATGCATTTGTCTAGTTAACATGTTTAATTGATTATATTTTCAAGATCACAGGTTAATTTAAGCTCAAGAAAATGCATTTCAAATGTGAAATGCTGTTACATTAATAGCCGGTGTAACCTCCCGAATTTTTAGTGCAAGCCTGCAAACGTGCATGCATTGTGTCATACAGGTGCCGAATGTCACTTTGTGGTATGGAGTTCCATGCTTGTTGTACTTGTTGTGTCAATACTGGGATGGTCAGTGCTGGCTGTGGATGACGCTGGAGTTGTCGTCCAATGATATCGCATACGTACTCAATTGGAGACAAAACTGGTGACCTCGCAAGCCAAGGTAACATGTCTACACTCTGTGCGACACAGCCGTACGCCGAATACGGCGGTATTGCCTCTCAGTAGTGCCACGTGGCCGGCCGGAACCAAGACAACACTAGATACCGGGCTTGCTCATTCACTCTCAAAACGTCACAAATGGTGGCTGGCCGCGACCAGCGATTGGTCCAAAGCAACGCGCCCATCGTTTTGTGCCAATCGCTGTTATGTCTTTCCTCCTAGTCAGCCACCTTTTGTGACGTCATCATAATGAATGAGGAAGCCCGGTATGTGGTGTAGCCCTGCCGGAACCCGGTCTTCTTGAGGCAGTACCATCCCTTGACCACTGTTCCCAACAATCATGCACAGTGGATACATTCCGGCCAAGTCTTTTTGCAATATCGCGGAAAACAAATCCAGCTTCTCGTAGCCCTATTGTACGACCTCGTTCAACCTCGGTGAGCTGTTGATAATGGCTTCTTCATCTTCTTAAAGGCATTCTTGGCTAACATCAACTCAATAACACCCAAATTTCGAAGATAAATAATGCTCACGAACTTTACAGCACGCATTTAAAGCAAATCTGATTTGCAAGTTATAAGTGGCGCTGCTAGCGCCACACTTATGCGCGAAATTTGATTCGATGTCATCTTACAGATGTATAAACATGCCTACCAAATTTCGTTTATCTAACACAAGTCTTTCTTGGTGTTGGGATTTTTTTTCCGTCAGTGTATATGTAAAAAGAACTTTTGACTAACAAAACAGCCTTTAACATGTTAAAATAATTTTTAATTAGTGATTTTAAATAATAGGGCAGATTTTGTCTTCCCATGAAAATATATAAAAGAACAGTAATGGTCTTAAAAAATTTTTTATGCACATCTCAATTGATTTTATATATAGAGATTAATGATTATGTGTTGCGGGCTGCATATCAAAAGTCGTCGGGCCGCAGGTTGAGTATGGCTGATTTAGAGCTTTCTTAAAAATTGGAAGTAGTATTTGTTTAGTTACAGGTCAATCTGCTCTACCTTGTGATATAAAAAAAAAATGTAAAAGGAGACTAAGAAAAAAAATCCGAAGTTTTTAATATTTCATAAAGTAAAGATTTATTTTTCATCTAAATGTACACATATGTTAGCTATGTTCCAGAAAAAAAAAATCGACAAATATGTTTTTATATGTTTATATTTTATGAATTTCTGAGCTGATTTCCACATTTAAAAAAAAAAACTATTACAGTATTAATTTTTAATAGATATATTTTTAATTTTTACAGATTTGTAATAATATGTACTAAATAGCCATAGAAAGGTTTATTATTATTATTTATATCCCGAGCTTTTTTTTTTTTTTTTTTTACTTAGATTTCTAATTATATAGCTAATTTCTATAAAAGCTTCCAGTTTTACATGTTTATTAATTTAATTTTCTAATTGATTTACTTAAAAAGTATCTTTCATACGCTTGTTAAAAAATAAAATTAAGATTTTAAAAACAGAAACATTTAACTTTACGCTGAGTGCATAAATAATACGATGAAAATTGAACAGAATGATTTAGAGTGAACTTATAGTAACGTTTGTTTAAGTCAACCTGCTATACCTTGCGATAACAACAACAAAAAATTTACTTAAATTTTTTTTTTTAATTATCATTAAACGATTTTAAATTAATTGAAATTCTATATAACATCTTTGCAACTGAACATAACACTGTATAAAACGGAATCTGACTAACCTGAAAATGTCGCCCAGACGAAAGAAATGCAATACAATTTTACCTGCTAAGATGAGAATTTGTCAAACACAGAATTTTTTTCAAGCCCATATTCTAAGTCCATTTAAACAGGTTTTACTGTGATAATCAAAATATTTTAATGATTTTATTTTATTTCTTCTCTCGAAACATAAACAATATATTTGTAAAATGTTACTATATTCCAGATGTTTAAACAACAATGAAATTCTATTTAGCATTTCTAAACCTGTACATAAACACTAATCAAAATATTTTAATGATTTTATTTTATTTCTTCTCTCGAAACATAAACAATATATTTGTAAAATGTTACTATATTCCAGATGTTTAAACAACAATGAAATTCTATTTAGCATTTCTAAACCTGTACATAAACACTAATCAAAATATTTTTATGATTTTATTTTATTTCTTCTCTCGAACATAAACAATATATTTGTAAAATATTACTATATTCCAGATGTTTAAATGAAATTCTATTTAGCATTTCTAAACTTGAACATAAACACTAATCAAAATATTTTAATGACAGTTGTTTCTTCACTCGAAACATAAACAATAATCAGATTCTTTATTTTATTTTATTTTAAAGCATTTAATATTTGTGAAAACTGATGTAGAGGAATGATTCTGTATGACAGAAATTCAGCAAGATGATTCAGAGGTTTCAGCAAAATTGTAAGTACTGTTTGTTTATTTACAGGTCAACCTGTTCTACCTTGCAATATAAAAAAGTAAAAGAGATTTTAGTTAATAAAAAGTATATACAAATATTTATTTTAAAGCGATTTTATTAACGAGAAACAATAGTTTTAAATGCAATGTTTTCAATTTGCAAATATTAAAACCTTTATATTTTTAAATGTTCTTACAAAATAGATTGGTATAATAAATTATAACACCTTGTAATAATATATTTCTTTTAAATGCTAAAAAAGGTGCAAATTAACGACATAATATACAGTAAAATAACTTTTATTAGGTTGTTGATATGTTTCGGCTGGTTTGAGCTGGTTTTGTTAGCACTTTAAATAATTTCAATTTTACCCTTTATACTACCGCATTGCATATCTGCATCATACACAAAAGTCAATGTTACATATACAGTGGGCTTTCAAAAACGATTTTTTTTAAATTGCTGCTTAAAATATGAATTATATTTCTTTTAAATGCTAAAATGTGTAATTTAACAACAGTAAAATAACTTTTATTAGGTTGTTGACATGTTTCGGCTCACTCCGATCCATTTTCAAAAACAAATGAGAATATTCTATAATTGCACGGTCTTTGAAGTTATCATTTGAAATGTTATCATTTAATTTTCATGTACTATATGAAAATAAACAACAAAGTGAAAATAAAAGATAACGTGCGTAATTTTTAAAAAGTACGTGAAAATTAAATGATAGCATTTCAAATAATTACTTTAAAGACAGTGGAATTATAGAATATTCTCATTTGTTTTTGAAAATGGATCGGAGTGAGCCGAAACATGTCAACAAAATAATAAAAGTTATTTTACTGTTGTTAAATTACACATTTTAGCATTTAAAAGAAATATAATTCATATTTTAAGCAGCAATTAAAAAAAAAAATCGTTTTTGAAAGCCCACTGTATATATGTAACATTGACTTTTGTGTATGATGCAGATATGCAATGCGGTAGTATAAAGGGTAAAATTGAAATTATTTAAAGTGCTAACAAAACCAGCTCAATTAATTATATCACGTTAATAAATAAATAGTTTTAACTTAACATAAAATGAACAAACATGGTAAAATGAAAAGTTAAAAAACTGCATTAGAAAACAATGGAAAGAAGTGCAATGGAAAAAAAATGTAATTGGTGATGTAATTATGAAGGCCGACCCGTATTTACACAAGTATATCTAAGGTACAAAGAAAATCACGAAAACTCCGAACGGTTATGCCGACGTTCGAGATTGATTTCGAACCCAGCACTCCCCGTCTACGAGCTTTGAGAGCAGAACCTCTCGGCTACAGGTGTGTATGTGAGGGGGGGGGGGGGGAATGGAAAAAAGAAACGTAGCATTCTGTAAACACGAGAAAATTTCCTGAAAAAACAGGAAATCGCGCTTTTGAAGAATTTTTTTCATTTATGAAAACCGGGGAGGGGAAAGACATAATTGAAGAAATGAAGTAAATTACATAACAAAACAAAAATTAACAAGCAAATCCCAGAAAAATCTGGAAAAACAGGACACAACCAGGAAACACAGAATACATCACACAAAAAACATTTGTATAATATGTATATTACAATATACCCCGGGACAAATAAAATAGAAATATTTGGTAATAACCGTGTTACAGTTAAAAAAGACATCTTAATGATTATTTCTCTCTCAACGAACATGAGAAAAATTGTATCGAACAAAGAAACTTAAATTTCGTTTATCATCGTATTTACGGATCAGACGTTGTTGTTAAGGTATTACACAACTGTTGTTTAAAGAATTAACGAAAGTATTAGAAAATGCTTGTAAACAACAAGTCGTCTGGAAAAATGATGGGAAAGCAGAACGAAAAGAAATTTCTAAACATAAGAACTTAAAAAGTGTAGTTTTTACAATTTCAACGTAATGCTGACCTAGTAAAATTTTAGGTCAGTTTAAAAGCGAACATGACCTTATAATGTATATATATATATATATATATATATATATATATTTGTAGCTATTTAATCTTATTTTTATTATTATAAATTAAACTCATGAATAAAAATTGATTGTTTCTGTAATAGTATACGAAAGTAAAGAACGTTCCCCCCCTGTCAGAACTTTTCTTAATCCTAATAAATAATTTTTCCATTAGTCATAGGAGTAATTTCACATATCCACAAGGCCCATATTTTTAATCAAAGAGGATAACTGAATATTTTATCTTGTCACTCAAATTAACTGTGAAGCAAATATCATTTTTATCGATAGGTTAAACCAGCGTTAATTTTTTTTTTTTATTTCACGATGGCACTTTTAAATACATGATTAAATTTCCACGGGACACTAAAATTATGATGGGTGGAAAACAATAAAAAAGAAATTATCAGTTTTAAATTATTTACTAACGCAAACAAAATGCTCGGTCAGAATAAAAAAAAAACAAGTGGGTAAGTGTGATCGAAGATCGCACAAAGGATTTAGTTTAATATTCCTTTCAAAACACTATTATCCTATGTTTTTTTATAAAGTAAAAATTTACCTATCTATTTTTCTCGTTTTTTCAAAAATCTGGCGAAGACCGCTAATATACTCTGTCATAATAATATCTGTCGTGGACTATTATTTCATTTTCATTTTTCACGTGGAAATCTTTCAATAGAAAATTAATTATTGTAGAAATAATTTTATTGTGGATTTTTAATTGTTGGTAACTGCTATAACAAAAAAGGTTTAAATTTAATAGGAAAAGGCTGTTAGATTTTTGGTTTTTTTTCTCTATATAATATTAAAATAATACGATTTTTTCAAATTTTATGATTTTGAGCTTCATAGTAGATATTTAGCTATGAGTACACAAAATTTCATGACTGTAAGTTATATAGTTTCTGAGAACCGGCTCTGTGACAGATAGACAACGAAGCGGGACTAATAGGGTTTTGTGAGATGAACGAAACCCTAAAAAAGGTAATGTTTTATTATAATTTGTAATAAAAATAGTGTCAAAATTCTTATAAACTTATTACATTACCTTTTAAAGAAATACCTGTGCTTGACTTTTTTTTACTCTTAAACAATTTTCCACCGGTAACTTCTATTTAATTTTATATTGTAAATATTTTCCTTCAGGAAGTATAATTTCCCTGCGAAAGTACAAAATTTATTTGAAGATGTGAAACTATTTTCCTTACGTACTCTTGTAAATAGTATTACATACAGAGAAAAACAATGCAGCTTTATGACACTAAATCTATTTCAAACTAAAGAACATAATATGAAATGTTACATGTTAAAGAATCGATATTTCTGTTATTTCTTAAAATCTTGAAACAACTTGATTTATTTTTTTTTAAATTTTTCCTTATTTTAAAATCTGATTAAAATTATCATTATTATCACAAATGAGGCGCACCACTGTGTCGCGGCACATCCGTTGAGAACCATTGGATTAGAAGCATCTGCTGGTGACATCCGTGTTTGTACCAACTTAGAAATAACAAGACAAAATACATAAAATAAGTGAAAATAAGACAAAATTAAAAAATCAAAATACGACATTCATATTTTATTAGAGAAAAATTTCTACATTTACAATATTTCTTCAAAAGAAGCAAATAACAATATTTATAATATAATACATTTTAAGAATGTCTTGAACTTTCCAATCCATGGAAATTAACAACATTAGAAAAATTACGAAACAGAAAATTACAGTTCAATTCATATCTCGCAGTAAAGTTTTATTTGTTGATATCAGTAACAACAACAACAAAAAAATTAGTGTTTACATCCATTCAACTAAAAAAGTGTTAATCATCAAGAAACACCACTACTTTCCAAAGATTTTATTTGCCTAATGATTTAAAAATTACTGAAATGCAAACGAGAAATTTGAAAAGAACGCTGTCATTAGCTTGCGAGTACTTTCGCATGGCTGAAGTAGGTTCTTAATACAATCCATCCCTATTCCCCAGGATGTTAAAATTATTGTCACTGGTTGAGTCGGAGCGCAAGGTCTGGATCACTCTGCCGTTAAGATGATACTGCATATACAGAATAATATAAATTTGCTATTTATAAAACGAAAAGCGTCAATAAAGATTTCAAAGAGCTCGGACAAAAAAAAAAAAAAAAAAAAAAAAAAAGCTTTTTATTTTAAAACTATGAAACGACCCTACGTAAATAAGAAAATGAGCACTTTTATCACTAAATATCAATATTTTTTCGCGAATTTTTCATTTTAAAATATAATTTCATACAAAATCCGGTTAAAGATATAAAATAATAAAAACTTGATGTTTCTTTTTATTAAATTTAATAGCCCGGGCAACGACGGGTGGGGGTCAGCTAGTTTATTATTAAAACAAGATTTACAATAAACATACTGCAGAACTGTACTATCATTCTCCGAGATGCACAGTATTTTTTTTTAATATATTAAGGATGCACTGGGGACTATGTTAATACTTTATTTGTAATACTATTTCCGAACAATCTCCGTGGGAAATTTCTGCAACAAGTGCAGGAAAATTCTACCACGAGGATTATTGTCTGGAAGTAGTCGTATGAATAATTATAATAATAAAAAAAGTCGCCAGTGGCACAATTGATACATTAAAAAAAAAAAAAAAAAAAAAAAAAAAAAAATCTATAGCCAAAAAGGAAATTTAGCATCTTTTCCACTACTACTAAGATATATTACAAGCAAAAAAATATGTATTTATGTTCTTCAAAATAATAATAATAATAATAATAATAATAAAAGATAAATAAATACAAAAAAAAAATACAAAGAAAAGAAAAATACATTTATAATAAGGGACATCATAATAAGGTAATAGCGATAAGCGAGACAATAAAATAATACACTAGTTTTATTCGAGTTCCAGATACGTTTTAATGAAATAATTTTTTTTAATGCAATGCAAGAGCAAATGGAAGTTTCCATAATTGGATTATATTTTGTTTAGAATAATTAATGGTTCAGAATAGATAAACACACGGATGTACTATTTTTTGTATTAACAAGAACTTGGAGGTTAAAAGATTATTATCACTTTAAAATAATAAAACATAAATTAATAATAGGACTAATAGAGCATTTGTAATCGAACCATATATTATATATATTTTTTTTTTTTCATTGTCAAATGCATTCAATGCATAATGGCTTTTACAGTTGCATTAACTTTTCTAAATAAAAAAAGATAATTAAGTACAGTTTAAAAAAAAATAATAATAATTGATTCGCTATCTTAATATTGCTTCCATTCTTTGAAAAACAAAAAAGAACGAACAACCAAATGACACAATTGATTTAAAAAAAATAAAAACAAAGCTTCGGATTGTCTTTATTGCTATAAATTTATTTACATCGAAACGTATATTTACATAAAATATTTTCACGGTTATAGTTTTCCAATGACATAGTTTTAGAACATAAAGCGACATTCATATTTTTTTAAAACATAATTTCCTCAACTTAAAACTGACAAACATCATACAGAGTTTAACCCATTTATCTTTAAAAGAAATCTAGATGTACCAATTTAAATATGACAAAAAGCTTTTAAAAAATGTATTCTGAGATAAATGCTTTTTAGTTATGGACGAAGGCACGGCAACCATAGACAGTAGATCATAAAAGGTGTTATTTCTTTTGATTTAATTATATTATTTACACATGGTTTGCATCATTTAATTCGAAAATCCAAAAGTATATTGTAAGCTAAAAAAGAAAAAAATGTCAAAAGTAGTGAATTATGGTATTTGTCGATCGATGCACTATACTAAGGATGGTAATGAATATATGAAGGGGTCGGGGCAAGAGACTAAGCCACATTTTTGAGCTTCTGAGATATTTCAATTTGAAAATTTGATCCAATACTCAAATCAAGATATATAACAAAAAGTTTTTTCGCCAATGTCTTGGTAACATTTGAGATATTCCGAGTAACAATATAGCATTATACTTTAAT
This sequence comes from Maratus michaelseni, assembly GCA_963931845.1. NCBI lineage: Eukaryota > Metazoa > Arthropoda > Arachnida > Araneae > Salticidae > Maratus > Maratus michaelseni. Next base: position 45,445,568 of record OZ007592.1, on the reverse strand, counting down.
GATATTACTAATACGTTTTTTGTAAATTAGCTATGTTCATTGGGGGCATAAACGTCTGGGGCAAAAACGAAACCTGGGACAAATGCTGCCACTAAGTGATATTATAAACAAATTATATGTAGAATATTATAATTTACAATATTAAGCAACATATTACAGTGTTAGATTTGTTTCACCAAAAATGTGGCTTGGCACTTTCTTGCCCCGAGCCCCTCATATATCAATAATCAATAATAATAGAATAGAATGTATTTTTCATGGGCTAGTTCTGGCCATACTACCAGGAAATGCAATAGGGCCCTGCTCTTTCAGTTTGGCGCAAATAACCCGAATTTTCGTACGGAAAGCTTGAAAAAAAAAAGTCAAGAAAAATACTTAAAATCTTGTACAACACCACGCCTCTCAGACAAGCTCGACCTGGTAAACTTCAGCACCGAGCAGGGCTTAATTTCTAAGGAAAAAAAAAAGATACCGGAGCCCGAATATTCTGCAGTACTAACACCCATAAAGTACACCCCCCCCCCCCTTATTCCAATCTGTATATTTATATTTCATACATTATTTTCAAAATTTAAAGCATTGTTTATTTATTTAGCAAAATAAAAATTTTAAATATATCTATCTGTGTATACTTAGCTATCAACAATCCACTTTTTAGTTAATACTACTTCCAAATAGAAACCTTTGTCTAATCTTAATGTTAATTAAATAAGCTCAGGATTATGATTCGAAAATTGTGTTAACACACACATTTAAAAAAACCCGAACATTGATATAAAAATCGAGCCTGTTTCATCTTTATCTTTTACGTGAGCAACACATTACGTCACTTATAAGTGTTTTGATACAAAAGAAGTCAAAAGATTGGAGATGGGAGGGAAAGGGTAATTTAGGATTCGTTTTTCGGATGCGTTATGGCACTGGGCTCCGGAGCGCAGTGTTTATGAGTTCCGTTGAATCCTGCCCAATATTTAAATATTTACTAAAAACAGAGAATTACCGGAGCTGAGCTCCGGCGCAAATTAAATCCTGGCACCGAGCATTTCATTTTATGACTACCACACTAACCTCTGTGGAGTGAATGGTTCGTTTTTTTCTATGGTTTAATAAAAAAGAATTGATTCGCCGTCTTAATATTGCTTCCATTCTTTGGGAAAAAAGAACCACCAAATGGCACAAAAAGGATAAAAAGCTTTATGTACTGACTTTCTTTGCTTTAAATAAACCCAATTAAACCGACTTTATCTTCTTTTTTTAACTAACTATAATTATTTTTCTTTCTTTCATTACTTTATTTAAATTTATTTATTTATTTTGAAAAGTATTTATAGGTCTACCATTATTTAAAGCGCCCGAGAGCAGCTCCGTCAATTTAAGAGATTACAGCTTTTCGTTTCTTTCTTTCTTAAGAAAATGACATTTTTTTTAATTTAAAAGTAAAAAGTTTTTTTTTAAATTTATTTTACAAGAGTTCAATATTTATTTTAAAAATCACGTCTAATTCCATGACTGCAATTCATGTTGTTCCAAAAATAATTCTGTTACAATATGTTAATTTGGCGTGGTCCCTTATTACGGAAATTCACCGCTCTGATTTATGCTTGGTAGAAAGTACAAACTAGTGAATTTATTAAGAAAATTTTAATTTTTGCTGTTTTTCATATGTAAGATATGGCAACAGAAAACAACAACATTAATTAAACTACCTATTCAGCATTTCTAAATTGTTTTCACAACGTACAATCATAATTTAATTAATACCAACTATTAATTGATAGAAGCGTTTTTTTTTTTTTTTTTTTTTTTTTAATTAAACTTTTTATATTTTATTTTCTACTTTTTAGTGTTTAAAATTTTTCAAGATTGCAACCAGTTGGTATATTTTAGCGAGCATGGTTTGGCGCATAATTAACTCCATTACTGTTGTAACTCATTGCTTTTGTTGCCATAAAGAAAGTTTGGCGATTCATCGCATGCACCTCCCAATCGCGCCCGTCGGCCTAATCGTTCGGAGTTTTCGTGGTTTTCTTCGAGCCGTGGATTTATCCATACGTAAATACGGATTAGGTTCCCTTAGAAAGACCCCCACGTAGGGCACTCCCCCCGAGCCTATATCCCTAGTGTAGATAATTGGCCGTCAATAATCAACCCAACCCAACTCATCGCATGCACCCGACTAACGGAAAAAATGCCTTAAAATTAATATATTAATTTCTACTTAAGTTCTAAAAGTATTAAAATGTTGTACTGACATCGGAAACACATCTGTGAACGTAATTTTTATAATTCTAGCATAACCGGAAATCGGTGAAAAGTCGATTACAAAATTCCATCTTAACATATGAACAAAGTTAAGTTTTTTTCTTTATAAATAAGCTAGCGGTCCGTCCCGGCTTTGCACGGGTAGACAATGTAATTTTTTTAGTACATTTGTTTTCCTGAATTTCGAGCTCCTACCAAAAACTGTTGCTGAGATATGGCGAAATGACCTAAAACTTTCGAATCCCCCTTTAACCCTTTCCGGCGCGGATTAAGTCTGTTTGCAAAACGATGAAATAATGGACTGACACCGGAATTTACAAACGAATTTACAGTAGAACTCCAATTATCCGAACTCCGACTATCCGAATCGCTGATTATCGGAATCGCTTTCAGAACTTTAGAAAAAAAATTAAGACGGAAACGTACTGCTATTCGAAAAATAATGATTCTGTCTACGCGCGCTATATTGTCCTTCCCTCCGCGAATCTAGTCTAGGCGCAGCGCGAACATTATTGGGATTATGAGTCACCGTTTCATAGTGCAGTTCGATTATTGGTTGTCGTCCGTCGCCAGGTGGGCCGGGCGACCCACCTGGGGTTCAGATTCTAAATGACGAACTTATTGAAAGTGTGAGAGAAGAAAGTGTCGAGGAAGAAGATGACCTTAATGTCGAAGTTGAAGACCACACGGGACCATCAGCTAGTGCAGCATTTGCCGGCCTTGAAACTGCGTTGAAGTGGATGTAGCGTCAGCCTGAGTGTGACCACATGCAACTTCTCACTGTCAAGCGGATGTGCGACTTGGCTACCCGAAAACGGATGGACACTGTCAAACAGCTTACTTTGATCGAGAAGTTCAGCAAGCAATATGACTTTCATTTACAGTACGATACGTACATACTGTACAGCACTTGTAAGTATGATTAACATGTAATAGTGTTGCCTTTTCGTTTAATTAATTAAAATATATTTTTCTTTAAAAATAGTTTTTTCTCCCCTTTTCAACATACATACAGTAATTAATTAAAATAGACCGTTTTTTCGGAAAAAATCCAATTATCCGAATTTTTGATTATCCGAATGGGGTCCGGTCCCAATTGATTCGGATAATTGGAGTTCTACTGTATTTGAAAATATAATCTTGCTTATTTTCCGGTACTGAATAAAAGAAAAATTTTAATTAAATATTCTTGGTGCCGTTTGTCAGTTTTGGAATTAAAATTAGGTGTCCTTTTTTGTGACCACCACCCGTTAAATTGTTAACCATCTTCGGGAGGGGGGGGGGATTTCTAAATTCACTGAAATACGTGTTTAATAATTTGTTTAATAGATTTGTTTTCCTGAATTTCGCGCACCTACATAAAACAGCTGCTGCAATATGGCGAAATGTCCTAAAATTTTCGCAACCACTCCCTTTAAAACCCTTCGGAGGGAATTTCTAAAATCACTGAAACGCGTGTTTATCCATTTTTTAGAAGATGTGTTTTCCTGAATTTCACGCTCCTACCTAAATCTGCTGCTGAGATATGGCAAAATGACCCAAAACTTTTGAATACTCCTTTAACCTTTAATTGCATAGTGATGTAAATTTCCATCACTTTTTATTTAACTTTTAATAAATAAATCAACTTCTTTGCCACCACTATATTTATATAGAAATATTAATCCAGTAAATTTCCCGTGAACTATGTTGCTGAACAAAGTTAAAAATCTATCTTAAAATTTCTGGTGTCTAATATTTAAAATATAAAAAAACACAATTGTAAAAGAAAAACTCATGCAAAGAAGGGTAAACCACCTTCTGGGGGAAAATTTCCAAAATCGCCGAAATACGTGTTTAACCAATTTTTTAGTAGATTTGTTTTAATTAATTTCGCCCTCCTACATAAAATCTGAGATATGGCGAAATGACCTAAAATATTCGACCCCCCCCCCCCCCCCCATTTAACCACCTTCTGAATGGAATTTCCAAAATTGCTGAAATACGTGTTTCATTCATTTTTTAGTAGATTTGTTTTCCTGATTTTCGCGCTCCTACCTATAACTGCTGCTGAGATATGGCGAAATGACCTAAAACATTCGACCACCCCCTTTAACCCCTCCGGGGGGGATTTCTGAAATCGCTGAAATAGGTGTTTAATCATTTTTAGTAGCTTTGTTTTCCTACCTATAACTGCTGCTGAGATACGGCAAAATGACCTAAAACATTCGACCACCCTCCTTTAACCCCCTTCTGGGGGAATTTCTGAAATCGCTGAAATAGGTGTTTAATCATTTTTTTAGTAGATTTGTTTTCCTGATTTTCGCGCTCCTACCTATAACTGCTGCTGAGATATGGTGAAATGACCTATAACATTCGACCACCCCCCTTTAATCCCGTTTCTGGGGGGAATTTCTAAAATTGCTGAAATAGGTGTTTAATCATTTTTTAGTAGATTTGTTTTCCTGATTTTCGCGCTCCTACCTATAACTGCTGCTGAGATATGGTGAAATGACCTATAACATTCGACCACCCCCCTTTAATCCCCTTCTGGGGGGAATTTCTAAAATTGCTGAAATAGGTGTTTAATCATTTTTTTAGTAGATTTTTTTTTCTGGAATTTCAAGCTCCTACCTATAACTGCTGCTGAGATATAGCAAAATGACCTAAAACATTCGAACCCCCCCCCCCCTTTAACCGCCTTCGGGGGGGGGGATTTTCAAAAATCACTTCTTATTGCTTGCTTAGGCCATAACAGCAATCTACAGTCCAAATTTCGTGACCCTGACTTTAGTAGTTTCGTCTGGGCATTGATGAGTCAGTCAGTCAGTCAGTCACCGTTTCCGCTTTATATAATAGTATAGATTAAAACGTTGTTACAATTTAGGCGTGCATCCAAGCTTAAAAAGAATTTTTAAAATGTTTTTATTCATTTTAAAAGGGGTCGGACTATAAAGAAGCTATGATTATCCCTATTACAGATTTTTCTCATCTCACGGATCTATTTATAATTTTCATAAATCAGATTCTACAGCATTTAGATTAAGTTCAATGAATAAGTACCAGTATATGATCTGCATGCGATTAACAGCCGTGAAGATTTTAAAGAAAATTTCGCTTACCAACAGTTTCAATATTAGAATTTGTGCTGATAATTGTTATAAAACTGAAAATGTTCATTTGTTTGATTACCAAAAATATTCTAACGGCAAAATATACACGAGGATTTATTTTTTTTTTAAATCATTTAAAGAAAGTTAAAATTTTATTTAATATTGACAGAAATAAATCATTCTCTGCTTTCTTAATATCAAGAACAATTAAAAAATTTACGATATATAACCGGCACTTTTATTTTATTGACATCTTAAAATCGATCAATCGACATCTAAGAAATTTTTGCCATCGTAAATTTTAATAAATTACTTTGAGATTTTTAGACTTGAGTTTGTATCTCTCGCAGTAGGTTCTGTTACATCCATCACATCTGTAAGCTGAAAACCTGATTTTCACACGAGCTCTTTTGAAGGCACAATCTAAATCGTCGTTCTTGAGTATCTTCTGGGTAATTGGGATGTTTCTGAGTGAAAACAATGACTAGTTTAGGTCTTTCTCCAGGACAATGAAGAAGATACTGTCCAACTAGTCCAACTGCCAGAAGCATCTCATATCCTCGGGATTATGACGTTTTACAGGATAGGGATTCTGGGCCCACCATTCGAGCAGCGAAGTTAAAAGCACCGCAACTCGATAGGTGAGCTTCGGATCACTATCAAGCTCGGTGAAAACGGCTCCATGTTCTTCAACTGGATGAAATGGGAAACAAACTTTTTTCTTCTGCTGCATCTTCAAAAAGCTTTTAAAATTTCTGTTAGAAGATGTCATTATTTTAATGTTTCGGGAAGAAGGTTATCCTTCTTACTTGAAATTTATCATCTGTCCACTGTACTCAAAGCGCATTCGCTTGACACTAGGCAGCAAGCATCTTCGGTGTAAAAGTTGGTAGCTCTCAACTTATTTTGAATAAATAGCATTTAAATCAACAAAAAAGTAGAGTTGTAAAACACACAGTTATCAGGTATCTCATCCTGAATGCTGTAAAATCTGATTTATGGAAGAAAATTAATCCTTACAGATGAGGAAAATGAATGCACAGTTGCCAAGTCTTCCGATTTTCAAGTACCACTATTCCCAAAGAGAAATATTTTTATTTAAAGGCAAAAATTTGACATTAAATAAGAAGAAGATTACTATTCAGAAATAGCAGTACTCAAAAATCGGAAGGTTTGGCAACAACGTGAATAACATGAACGATCATTGTTTACGTTCTCCTTTAAAGATGAAAAATAATCATATTTTTATTGTATTTTTTAAGATTAATTTTGTATTGGGTTTGGAAATTAAGAACATCTGCTTTTCATATATTACTTCTATAGGTAATCACAAAAATAAAAACTATATTTAATTTTAATGAACTTTTACGTACTGATCAATACTTTAAATTAAAAAAAAATGTCTTCTATAATATATGGCACAAACGGAACGACTGACACACACACACATTTTAAATTTTCTCAATATCTTTAAAAATTTGCATTACAAACAGTTTTTCACATCTTTAAATCCCTTAATTTACACAGAACTTGCATTACACATTTTCATATTAAATAGATCATCCTGTTAAAATGATTACATGATTATTTTAAATATAGATATTTGTTTAGAAATTATGTTAAAAAGATCCTATAGCGACATTTTTCTAAGTAAATTTAATTTTGAATGTATTTTAACGGATAATATATTCTTTGAAATACTGTGATATTGCAATATTTTATCAAAGCGGGTATTATTTTATTATATTAACAAACATTCTGCAATACAAATGGTAAAATTGGGTCGCAGCAAAATTTCGAATATTGGTCAATAGAGTGTCATTTTCCATGCTGTGAACTGACATTTTGCTGTGTTACAAAAACTGCTATTTCAAAATAAATTAACAATTATAAATAAATGAATAATTTAAATATTTTCAAAAACGCACTGTTACTTGGAAATAAAACACATGTTCAAGGGTCGATCCAGGTAACAGTTGAGGCCTATTTAGGTCCCCTTCACAAAAATATATTTAATAAAACAGGCCACTTCACAAAAATCTATTTAATAAAATGGGCCCCTTCACAAAATCCTTTATAATAAAACAGGTCCTTTCACAAAATTCCTTTTACTAAAATGAGCCCTTTCACAAAATTCTATTCCATAAAATCTTACTACTTATGAATTATTTATTATTTTGTGACTTTTAAAATGTGTAATTTGTAAACAAACCTGTTCACCAGAGAGGTAAACTTCAGCAAAGGGATTTTTTCACAAAAATATATTTAATAAAACAGGCCACTTCACAAAAATCTATTTAACAAAATCCTTTATAATAAAACAGGTCCTTTCACAAAATTCCTTTTACTAAAATGAGCCCTTTCACAAAATTCTATTCCATAAAATCTTACTACTTATGAATTATTTATTATTTTGTGACTTTTAAAATGTGTAATTTGTAAACAAACCTGTTCACCAGAGAGGTAAACTTCAGCAAAGGGATTTTTAAAAAGTTTTTTAAAAATAAATGCTTAGTTCGAATTTGAGTAATTGGATTTCAACTTCGTAACAAATTGTTATTTTTCACAAAAATGTAATAAATTTCACAAAAATAACCTTTATTTTTCACAAAATGGGCCCCAAGGAAAAAAAACCTGCATCGACCCCTGATGTTAGAGGAGCAGTACAAAAAATTTGATTAATAATAATGAATTAATAGAGTGCACTTGCTGAGAGGTTAAGTATAAAGTACGATGTTTTTCTAATAAAAATATAAAAAGAAAATAAGAAAGAAAGAAAAAAGAAACCCTGAAAACTTCGATTCATAGATCGATTTTAATGGTAATTTCCAATTAATTCCTCATTGTATTTTCACGCACAATTCTGATTTTACGATAATTCTCAAATGTCCTCTGAAACAGCAAATTGGGGTCACATTATAACTCAAAAGCCGGACATTAGCATTCAACATCATCCGTCGCACATAATTTTACACAAAAAGAATGGGCTTGGAACAACTTTTTAATGAAACTGCTGTAGCACATCACGACGAATGCAGCGGATTTTGTTTCTTAATTTAATGCCACCGGTTTTGTATAACAGTATTTCTTATTACAGGCGTTGCTAAAAGAACAGACATCTCTTCGCACATTTTAGGAAACGCCCTCCCGTAAATGGGTCACCCTGTATACCTTTTTTGTTGATCTTGGAGCTAAGAAACACCAAGGAATTTAAATCTTAGAAGGTTCAGTCGGAAAAAAGCCCATGACGAATTTCGAATGATGATGATTGTTGTATCCGCATGAGTTAAAACAGTTTTTAACTGTACGTACCGTTATAGGGGAAGAAGAAGTAAAAAAACATACAATAGGAAGATCCGGAATCTCATTTAAAGTAATCTGAGCAAACATCGCAGGTCTTTTTCTGCCTTCTCCATTAGTGGGTTCAGGACTTTGTAAAGCTATTAGCAAACAAGAGGTGATCCACTATTGTTGCGAGGCGCAGTCGTTCGTTAGGGCAGGCAGGAGGAGACATACTTTCGAAGTTATTCGCTTGGCCAGTCTTCACTTGACCATTCTCAATGTACAGTATTCATTGCTAGTTGAAAAATAAACTATTGAGAGCGGGAAATACTCCATCTATTAAACTGGGGAAAAAAGTAGTCCTGCACGTCCAGTGCCTGATTTACGGCAGGTAATTCGGACCACGGGTCCAGGGCCACTGAATTTCAGGGGCCCTCAAATGCTACTGAAGATTTTTCCATTACTGGCCAAAATTTGATGAAGTTTAACTATTTTTAACTATTAATAAAAACAATATGGAAAAATCTGTTTATCGTTTATTTCATTTAAAAAAACTTTTTAAGGGGCTACTTCACTCAAGTGAAAACACCCGCTTGCTAATGTTAATCATATCGGAGATATTTTTTTAAATATCTCGTTTGCACTTCAATATTTTTAAATGATTTTTTTTTCATTGTGACAGTTGAGGTCAATCTCTACAAAAACCGTTTTTTTTCCCCCGATTTAGTTTTTTTTTTTATTATTAATATATCTTTTTATTCAAGGTAAGCAGTAAGCATTGTTGCAAGGGGGAGGGGGGGGGCATAAGCATCTATACCCAGGCCCTTAAATTTGTAAACCGGTCCCTGTGCACGTCTAATGAATAGCTCAGTTAGAAAGATCGAGATTACTGAAATTCGAATTTTAATCAATTTTAAAGCACGTCCAATGAATAACTCAGTTAGAAAGACCAAGATTACTGGAATTTTAATCAATTTTAAATAACTTTTTGAAATAATTATTATTAAAATTATAGACAGTAAAGATATATATATATATATATATATATATATATATATTATGCTGTGTTAGTAACTATATCATTTCTTAATTGTTAATAACAGAAAATAGATTAAACTATTCATAATTTTCTGATTAAAGACTCCAATTCTCACATCATTGTATAATACCAGTAACCACTTTTACCATCTGCCACGTTGTAAACGTGCCATTTACAACCCTTTTACGTCTAACTCGTAACCACGTGCTTATTTCCCATTTTAGACATTAATTTTAATCATTTCAATAGCTTCTCTTTAATATTCATTTAAATTATCATTCCCATTATTCGGCATTTTAAAATCCCTTTAATTTGATATCTCATTTGTCTTTCTACGACGCTTCGTCCAATTTTTGAGTTCCTCTGTGAACGACGCCGTAATTTTCTTTTTATAATTAGTTCGGTATCCCAGCCGCCATTGCGTAATTCCAAATGAATTATGTTCTTGTAATAGTATGAACAAGTACCAAGGATGAAAAAATAGTAATTAAATAAAGGCACCGCCGCAGCAACTCTATTTGGCACCTGGTGCTCATTTTCGTTTTCTATCGATCGTCCGTGCATGAGTACTGATAAATGTCGTCGCCATTGACTATGCGCACAGCTCTAATCTGCACCGCTCGCCTCACCCTTACTGCGGCTCTGAATAAAGGAGATACTCATAATTATGTTGCCATATACGATTGGATGAAAGTCAGAAGTTTTCACAGGACTGAAATTGTTTCTGTAAAACTCAGATAAAATTTATATAATTTACATTTAACGTAACATTCACATATTCAAAAAATAAATTTCTAAGAATTATATTAATATGTACAAAGAATCACATAATATCTTGTAGAACTTGAACTATATAGTAAAACAGAAAATTTAGTGCTTAAAAAATAAAATTAAACGCTTTTTATGCAAATACAAAATATATTTTTTGCCAAATACATCAACAAAGTAAGAAGCTCTTTTAATATTTGTTTTAAATTTATAGCTAGACAGGGCACACAAACATTTATTTGTGGTATACTTATAAAATTTTAATGATATTTCAGCCCGTCATTGAAGTGGATTTTACAATATTTTCAAAAATATACAGTCAATTATCCCATTTTTTTTTTTTTAAGTATTAAAGTAAATTATAAGTATTAGAGAGGGGAGAAGCAAGGATATAGAGATCTAAATTTCATACTATTTTTATATAAATTTTCTAATACACCTTCAGACATTAAGAAATTGTTGAGGTTGACCAATTTCTTGATCATAATTAAAGGCATAAAGGATTAAAGGGCGGGATTTTCCCACCCCTTAACCCTTTCAGGGGCCAGTACTTGTGCTCCTGTAACGTTGAATTCCCACCGGAATTTAGGAAAGAATTTAGTTCAAAATAAGAATAAGCAATTTTTCAACTTTTTCTCGTCAAAGTTAAAAAAGTAAAATTTAATTAAAAGTTTCTGCTTTGAATCGGATTAAAATTAGGTGGTATATAATATATACCACCGCCCCTCAAATGGTTAAATAGATTTGCAGTTAAATACTTTAAAACGAATAATTTAATATTTAATTTCATCACAGTTCTCCCGACAATCACGTCTCATTAAAACGAACTCTACGGGATCATTAATATCTATTAGCTATAACGAAAACTCGGTATGATGGAATTACATATTCCGTTTATAGGGAATTTTCTGGGGGATTTGCTAAATTTGTCGTTTCGTCGGATTTTATGTTAATGGAACCAGGTCAGACCTTCTCATTCAAAGGGCCTCGATATAAGAAGCTTTCTGGGGACTTAATATTTCATCCAAAGGTTTAAAAAATAGTTTCAATCTCGTTGGAGGTCTCATAAGAGAGAAGTTCGAATGTGGAACATTTAATTTTTTAACTATATTTTTATTAAAAGATTACAAAAAAAAAATCAATTTCGTTTGGGGGGGGGGGGGGGATTTCTCCCATAAGCGGATGGGCAGAGGTGCGTCCCTCTCCGACCCCCCGACCCCCTACCCAAATATGGCGGGCCATGAACTAGATTGTATTTTAGAAGAAAAAATATCATATTGAAGAAAATATAGCCATCTGTTACTCATTCTGTTTGATTTTTCTTTTCTCTTGGTCATCCGAGGACAGCGCTATAAAAATTGGGACCTCTATTCCTATAGGCGGATGGGGCGGGGTGCTTTTCTCTCTAATCCCTCAACGCCTCCCCCCCTTCCCAAATATGACCAGCTATGAACTAGATTGTATTTTAGACGGAAAATATCACATTGAAGAAACGATAGGCATCTGTTACTCATTCTGATTGATTTTTCTTTTCCCTTGGTCATCCGAGGCGAGGACAGGGATATAAAAACAGAGTCCAAACCCATCATAATAAATTCGGAAGTACACAAAATAATAAGAAAATAAAAAAACGATCTTAGTGATAATAAAATATATAGAGCTTCATTATAACAAAACAACGCGGCAAAGGGATGATTAGAAGAGCAAAAGCGATATAATTTTTTTTTCATTCTCCCGCTCCTCTCTCGTCAGATCTTGGAGTAGATTTGCTCTGATGGGTTAGTAGCACATCTCCTTCGGAGAATAATCATGTCTGACCAGGACAACAGAAAAGAAGGATGCGCCCCGTTGGCTATCCATGGCGAAACTCGTCACTGATTGGATGAAGAACTCCGAATCTTCCAAGACATCAGCTGTCGTACGGTATGGAGATGAAACAGAATAGGAAGAGAGAGAGCACAAGCCGCATCTGTGGAGAGAGATAGGATGGTGTGTAGCAGAAGTGCTAAATGAAAGTAGTGGTATTGCAATAGATTAAAAAAAGTACTTAAGCTCAAATGATATGGTGCTTAAAACTGAACAGAATACCGCCAAAAGAATGAAACTACAGCTATAAAAAAAACTTTATATTTTTTCCGGTGAAATTTAGTAAGGAAAATAAGAAGAGAAAAGAAAAAAACTATATTCACAGAAGTTAGAAGAAGAAAAAATAATAAACATGTGGATAGAATCACTAATATTTGGATTTTTTACATTTTTACAAGTTGTAAATGGTGGGGAAGACCCGACAACAACTGAATATACCAAAGATTACAGCATAAACTCTATCAATGAAGAACGGCATACATATTCTGCAAGGGTAAGTTATTTGATTCATTATAATCATTATTAGTTATACGTGTATTATGTTTTGCTTATTTCAATTTCTAAAATGTTTCGGAATTATACTGAAAAAAATACTTAAAATATATAAATAAATTTGAAGGTCTTGCAAAAGCATTGAACTGCAATAATTTAAAATTGTTTTGAATCATTTCAACTGTTAAATAAAATATTATAACTAAAAGAAATAATTTAATACTTAATTATCATTTAGTGAATCATTACTTAATATATTTTGTATGTGTATATATTAATGTTAAAAATTATCTACATAAATACTTAACAAAATTAAAAGAACTTTATAAATTAAAAAAAAAAAAAGAAGTGAAAATTCACTTGAAAAAGAAGTGGAGGTCATACAAAAGCATTTAACTACAATAATTTAAAATTGTTCTGAAGCACTTCAATATTTAAATGAAATATTTTTAATACTACAAAGAATAATTTAGTATTTAACCATTATTTAATGGAGAATGAAATTTTGTATATGTATATATTAATTCTAAAATGTATCTACATAAATATTTAAGAACATCAACAGCATTTTTCAAATAAAAAAATGTATTATATATGAAAATTTTAAAGCGAATACTAATGAAATTAGATATGGGAGTAAGATAAGAGAGGTTTAACAAAAAATAAAAATAAAATGGATAAATAAATAAATAAAAACATGAAGCTGCATAACTGATGAAATTTTAACCTCTAAAAACATATGCTAATAATAATATGCAATACAGACATCAAAACTCTACCAAATCATTATAAAAACTGATTAAACAAATGCATAAACAAATCATTTAATACATTTAATTTTTAATAACAGAAACTGTCTAACTCAAATTAATGACCTTTGTATTATCAAATATTTAAACGTAAATAGAAATATATAAGTTTTGATATAAAATAATAAATATAAATTTCGATAATGAGAAACTATATAATAAGACAAATTTCTATTAAACATATATAGATGAGTGAATAAGTATGTATGCACGCACTTAAAATGTAAAATAATATCGGAAAAAATATTTAGTATAACAATTAACTTGTCACATAAAAAGGAAAAATAAAATATGCATACGAAAAATTCATGTATATGATAAATATTTTGAAAATTTTTTTTATATCCAAGTGGATTACTAAAATATAAAAAAAATTACTGGGCGAATTATTGAAGAATGGATTACTTTGCAAAGTGATAATATAGAAAAAAAAATCACCTGTCGTATTTAAATTTTAATATTTTAAAATTGAAATAATTTAATTAAAAAATAAATTAAAATAATAATTAAAAAGAAAAAACACATTTAAAACATAAAAAAAAAAAAAAAAAAAGATAAAAAGAGGGAGAATTTAAGTTCTTGCAATTTCAATTGATATTGATATGTTTTTTTTTAAAGAACTCAACAGAAATAAGTTTTCTCTATTAAATAGTAAAAATTATGAGAAACATATAAGAGAGCACTTAAAGTATGTTACGATTTGTTCTTGCATTTTATGGTGCATAATTAAAAAAATCCTGGAATACTCCGCCTTGCTCATTTAATACAACTATAATAATAATAAAGAAATATTTATTAATGAATTAGTTTGTAAATAGTTACAATACCATTTAATATGGAAATTGCTCATTTAATACTACTATAATAATAATAAAGAAACGTTTATTCATGAATTAGTTTGTAAATAGTTACAATACCATTTAATATGGAAATCAACTAATATTTCAAAATTTTTAACAAAAAATGTTAAGCTTCAGTTTAGCCGAAACCTAAAAATTAATGTTTATTTTCTGAAAATGTATGCCATCAAACTAGAGACATTCAGTTTAAGAAATTTTATCTTACAATTTTTAAAAATAAACTACGATAATTTTTTTTTTATGATTAATGATAAAATAAAATAAATGGTGTACAGTCTTGCAGTATTTTGAATTGATTGAATATATGTAATATTAATAAGAAAAATAGAAAAGATAGCTGTCATATATATATATATATATATATTCTTCGCCCCTTTTTTAACGTAACAATATTCGACAATTTACTTCGCTTGATGACAAAAACAATAAGATAACTTATAAAAAGTTACTACCTTATATATATATATATATATATATATATTCTTCGCCCCTTTTTTAACGTAACAATATTCGACAATTTACTTCGCTTGATGACAAAAACAATAAGATAACTTATAAAAAGTTACTACCTTATATAAAAATATATTCATTTAATAAGATGTCTTTGTAATGCACTTTTAAGTGAAAATAATATAAAGATAGGAAGTCAGATAAATAATAATAGTAATAATGATATAATAATAATAATAATAATAACAAGAGGGGAAAATTCTGCTATAAGGCCGAATATAGATTGCCACACACGGCTTTTATTTAAAAAATAAATAGACTAGCTGTAACTCAGAATAAAAACGCAATGACAACAAACAATTTTAAAATATCTAAATAACAAATAAAAATTCCCCTGTTAAAGTGTTGAGTTGTTCAATAACCATTCGATTTAGAAAAATATTTTTCTACCACTGAGCAATTTTTTTTAATGAAATTTAATTCATGTTGCTATGGCAGCAGACGATAAAACGATATCTTTGGAATAAGGGAATAAATAGAAGAAAAAATTTTGTTGATGTTTGTGATAAAATGTTTTTCTTTATTTTTTAAAAATGTATATACATAATTCACTTTTATATTTTAACAGAATAATAAGTTTACTATAATTCGTTACTCATGCTATGGCCAGTATACACGATACACGTCGAGCCACAATGCCTTTATCATTATCTTTTTACGCGTAAAAGTTTCGCTACGGTACTCCATTGTGAAGTTTTGTAATTTTTGAAATCTAATATTTGAAAAACGACATAATCATTAGATTTGAAATTTATATCAAGAAAAATACATTTTTTTACCATTCTAACGCAGTTTGTAAAACAATTTTGTGACAAATAATTTTCGAGTTATTAATTTTTTAAGTAACTTCAAATGTTTCATTTTCCGAGATAAATCTGTGGCAACGATGGATTGCTGTGACTTTTCATAAACATGAAAAATGGTAGAGATTGAAAGAATAAGCCACCCTGTGTGTGGCTAATAATAACATGGAATATTTTTAATTAGAAAACTAGTGTTTTTACAACCGTAAATGTTATTAAATAGTTTTTAAAAGCAATTAAAGTCAAAATTCATTGAAATACGAAAATCTGACGAATATTTAGATAGAGTATATGAAATATGTTTTTTTATAACTTTCCAAGTAATTTATAAACTAATGCGAATATTTCATCGTAACGTGTTTGTAAATGGTAATAAGTATAAAACATTAAAAAACATATTAAAAAAAAGTTCTAAAACATGTCAAATTTTATTTAGATAAAAATATGTTTAACTTTTTGATCTGGCATTTAAAATATATGCACACAAAATTTTACGATATAGTTAAAATTCTAAAAAAATTATGGTCTGAAAAAGTTATTATTATTATTTTTTTAATTTAATGTCAAATGTCTGCGTAAAAATGAAGAAATGCATATAAAATTAATGAAAACTTCTTAAAAAGAATAACACGAAAATTAATTAAATAATACAAAATTAGTTAACATTAGATTCGTGTAAAAAACACGAAATTGTATTGACTGAAACTACAAGCTGAAACCACGACATTTTTTTTTTCGAAAACTCACTAATACTGACAATATAGGGTTCATAAATCTGAATCAAAATCGGAGAACATTTTTGAACATTTTCAAAAAAGTTCTCAGAGTTCGTGAGTAATTTTCAGAATTAATAATATTCTATATGAATCAACGATGAAGCTTTCGAACAGAAGTGATTGCTGACTAATGTGAATTTTAAAAATAGACTGGATTTTTCTTTTTCATGGTAACCGTACAGTCTATTCAAGATATATGTATGGTATTATTATTATTATTATTATTATTATTTTGGAGGGGGAAGGAGAATACGGACTTCTAAGAGATTTTTTTGAGACTTTAAGGGGATTGGAGGTCAAAATTAAAAAAAAACTTTTTTTTTCTTTCTTTTTAACTAATAAAGTACTACAAAGTATACTTTGTATTTCTACAGTCAATGTAACAATTTTTGTGTTTTACTATCAATCTTTCCCCGCCCGTAACTTTATCTGAAAATGGATTTTTTCATCCAAATTTTCTTGCAAGATATGTGTATGAATTTTTTTACAGAAAATTTCAGAAATTTTCTGTTATGTTTTTAATAAATTGTCTTCGTGATTTTAATTTCATATGAAAATTTTGACAATATATTCCTCGAGGTTTTTCTTTCTTTTTTTTTTTTCCTTTGGATACTTTTAAATAAATGTTTATATAAATATTTTAAGTAATATTTGTATAAATACTGAAGACATATTAACAAAAAAACTTTTCTACACACAAGTGAAAAAATTAATGGAATCGGGCAAGTGGAGTCACATTAAAAATTAAATAAGTTAAAAAAAAATCAAAGTTTTTAAAACCTTTTTATCTGAAAAGTAATCTTTATACACAGATACATTCCTCAGGGGGGAAAATGATTAGAAAATGTCTATGAATAAAGAAAATAACATTTAGACACCCCTCCCCCCTTCCCCATAAGCACAAAACAATTTCGCTGAGTTTTCCGGGAGATGTACGAAATTTATTGAAATATATTTCAATGCACGAGTTGTACGATTTCGACGAAAACCCGCAGGGAATAATAAAAACTGATCGCATCAATAAAATTAAACCTTTTATTGATGCGATCAATTGAATTGATCATAATTTTGAATACAATACTATGGCATTGTATTCAAAATGATTTCATCAAAGTAACTGTGGCAAATATAGATTAGTCAATGGGGAAAGTCTGAACGAACTAAGTTTATTTAAACGCATGAAATCAAAATCAAAACTATTTTGGTAGCAAATATTCAAACTAATTTCAAAAACTAAATTAAAGATTACGTTGTTTATTAAAATATTTTATGATTTTTTTTTATTGCAATTTTCGTAAACGTACCATAAAAAAAGTAAAACTGATAAGCCAAATTTAATGTATTTTAGAAATTCATAAATATTAAGCATTTTATTGCTTGAGTCAGACAAACATATACAATAATGTATCCACTTCTTTTTAGTAGCAATTTACAGAGAATTTTTTTACTCAATTATTTCAAAATAACAATATTTGAACAGTTCATTATTTTGAAAGAAATTTAATATTTTTTGATAAATAGAAAATTGTAATTAGCAGAAGTGCATTTAAATGGATGAAATCAAAATCAAAAATATTTTTGTAGAAAATATTCAAACTAATTTCAACAAGAAAGAAAAATCATGCGTCAAGTATAGATTATGTAACACTTTCCAACGCTTCCAAAACAATTTTACAAATCATACTGTTTAATAAGCTGAAAGATAACATCTAAGTAAACAATTTGGAAAACGCATAACATATTTAAAAACATAATTTCAAGAATTTCCAACGTATACAATATTCGGAAAAATATCCGAATACTTTTATTCAGCCCTGTATATGATTTATAGATTTGTATATATACTACATAGGATGCTAAATTTTAGTTCAGTTAAGAAACGCGTAGCACAGTTTAAAATTCTCCTTCTGGAGTTTCTGTCAATAAACAGAAATGTGTTCGCGAACTTTTGTACTTCCCTGTATATGATCTACAGAATGTATACACACCACGTAATAAACAAAAAGTGAGTTAAATTAAAAATCGCGTTCAGTAACTTAAAACGCACTTCCAGGAATTATTGTTAACAGACAGTAGAGAATTCTTTTGTGTGTCCCTGTAAATGAACGATGACTGCTATACACACACTATTCTGTAGTAAGCCTCTTGTAATGCACCTTAGTGATATATATAAATTTCAATGCGTTCAAAATAGTGAAACATTATTTAAATAAACCGCAGACGATTTTTCTCCATAGACGAAATGTAACGGAATTCTTTTGACTGTCCCTGTAAATTAACTAAAAGTGCTATGCACATCCTATTCCATATTAAGTTTCTTGTAATACACCTTAGTGATATATATCAATTACAATGTGTTTACAATTGTGTAACATCATTAAAATAAACCGCAAATGATTTTTCCCCATAGACCGTCATGTAACGGAATTCTTTTGAGTGTCCCTGTAAAAAAACTATAAGTGCTACACACTTCAGTTGAAATAGGGAACGTCCTATAGATAACGGCAATAACATATAAAAATTGCAAGGCAATCCGAGCATATTTACAGGAGTTAGAGTACGGACAGACGGCAGACGGCCAGACGGCAGACAAACCGAAGTCATAAACACTTTTCAACTAGGTTGGAAATTGTTAAAAACCAAATTAAAGATTACGCGTTATTAAAATATTTTATGAGTGTTTTATTATAATTGAAACGTGCAATTGCCATTAGAAATAATTTAAAAAAAAAAGGTAAAACTGATTAGTTAAATTTAATGTAATAATTTTAGAAATGCATACACATTAAGCATTTTACTGTTTGAGTCAGACGCGCATATACAATTAATGCACCATAAACCACTTATTTTTAGTAACAATTTACAGGGATTTTTTTTTCTCAATTATTTCAAAATAACAATATTTGAACAATTATTTATTAATTTAATATAATAAAAAATTGTAATTAGCAGATAATAAAAGTAGAATTTTTATTTTATTTTATTTTTTAACTAACAACACAACACTTACACATGAAAAAAAGTGCATTTAAATGGGCGAAATCAAAATTAAAACTATATTTTGTAGTCGATATCCAAACTAATTTTAAAATCTAAAATTAAAAGAGTGGGTATAGTAATATACATTTCAATACTGCAGTTTTTGGAAACCTATGATATACATATATATAAACTTACTACTTAAAGAATTTATTTTATGAATTCATAGTTAATCTTTTATTTATTAGAAAGATCAATTTCTTTAGGCAACTTGGCAATATATAATGTCAATGTATTCCAAATGACGAAGGATTGAAGCATACTATCAAACTAGAAAGGGAGCTTGATTATTTTATAACTGTTAAGAAAATTATTAAATATATTTTTTAATATTTCTTCACAAAGATAATTTAATGAAGTAATGCAATAATTTTTTCTAACGAGAATTATGTAAATACTGCTAATACCAATAAATTAGATTGATATTACTACCATGAATACAAAATTAAAATAAAGATTAATGATCCCACAACATACATGTTTTACGTAATACAATTTATTCAAATGCTCGTATAAAAGGAAACTAAAGATATAACGGATTTAATTTTTTCCCCCAAACCGGTATATAAGTAATAAAATATATCACTAAGAAATTTTTATTAAAAACTAAAACGTTTCATTATTTAAAATCAAGAGCATAAAAATAGTGGCGAAGATCGCAGTTAAAGTCCAGTGAAACAAACTGTACGTCTTTAAAAATTATCTTAAGGTTTTTTTTTTTATATTTATCTATTTGTTTATTTTCGCAATACAGACTACAACTCACTATGCATGCATTATTCTAAAACAGCTTTCGATTTTGGTAAATAATGCTATTTATTAAATTGCAGCTCAAAAAAAAGTCTTTAATATGGATTAAATTATAACATTTATCACTTAAAAAATTATGATTTAAGACTAGATGCTTCAATATATAATAGAAAAAAGAAAGAGAGTCAATCATGGCCAAAAGAAGCCGGTTAAAACCAATAAAAGTTAAAATTTACAGATGTAAATGTTTAAAGTGATAAAAATAGAACACAGAAATGCTTATAAAAAATTACCATTTTATGGAAATTTTAGGTACAATCAATATCAGATTGAATTTGCCTTTTTCAGATTATGATTACTGGACCACTTGCTTAAGATAAATGTCACAATCTGCCTATTCTTAACATTTGCCTGTCAGTTATTAAGCCTAATGTGCGTATTTTTCAATAGTGTAATGTTTACATTACTTTGAACTTTAAAGTAGTTACCACATAATAGATTTAATGTTTTTACTAGACTAGATTTTTATGTTGATTTCGGATCTGCAATCCGTTTCATTATATATCACGTCTAGATTTTGAATAAAATGAATTTTTACTTTGGTATTGCATTGGCGCACATTTGATATAAAATGTTTTTTAGGGGTGTGCATTTCATTGTCTAAAGGATGAACAGTGTCAGATTCTTATCAGGGACATAATCAGCAATTGCTATAAGGGTAATTCCATGGTAACTTACGTTACATTTAGAATAATTGACTTCAGTAATTTTAGTAATATAACACAAAAAAATATTCAAAATGTAATGTTTATATGATTTGTTAATTAAACCTAACAAAGCTAAATTTGGATAATAATTACTTAAATTTAGTACTATTTCTTGAACGCTAAAAATTATATTTACTATGGTAACTTACGTTTCTGACAAAAAGAATGTACGTTACCATAATAAATATAATGGCCAGTGTTAAAAAAATAGCACTAAAGGTAAGTAATTTTCATCCAAATTTCGCTTTGGATAGGTTTAATTAACAAATCATATCAACATTACATTTTCAATATTTTTTGGTGTTCTATTATGAAAATTACTAAAGAAAATTATTCTAAATGTAACGTAAGTTATCATGGAATGACCCATAATCGAAAAACAATTGAAAAAATTAGTAGAATCTATCCTAATTAGCTGAAGTACATCACAAAGTAGCACAAAAAGCATTTTCCAGCCTTTTTTGACCAAAAAGTAAAATTTCACTTTTTTCAAACACTGGACATGGTAGAAAAAAACCGGACACAAGATTTGAAGTAAAAAAAAAAACTGGTTTAGAAACATATTAACGTACACATTACGGCAGAAATATTTGGACGTCAAGAAATGTTATTAAAAAAAATAAAAATATGTAAATCAGGCACAATATTTCACGGGGTCACATGTCAGTATAATCTCAGACACAACATTTTTGTAAAGTGAACTGGCCAGTAGTCATAACATAAAACAAAAAATCCAGTCTGGTAATGTTTTATGCCTTAAATTTGCATATAATTGTACAAAAATTGCATAAATCAAAATATGCAAATATCTCAAAAACAAGACGTACTGGAGAAAATCTAAAACTAGATTCGGAATCAGCGCAAAAAAACTGAATAAGAAACAACTAATTTTGGTTTTAGGACAGAGCAAAAGTTCAAATTTGTTGGCCAGTGATACTAATTTCATGGTTAATGATTGCTTGACTCCTCTGTATTTTTTTAATACATGCTAAACATTTCGCAGATGCACACGTTTAGCATCAGGTTTCGTCCCTTTTATCCGATCAGGATAAAATTATCACATCAGTCACAGTTAAAATACACATTGCTTCCACATATTTTAATACAAAAATAAAACCTTTTTCTTTATAAGCAATATATCTGCTCTGTAACTAACTCAATTTAAAGATTATAAATATTCAATACATTAAGCTAACAAATGTTCAGTTCCTAAATAAAGATAAGTAAACTGAATGAATCAGCTAATCAATTCTACAAAACTGTACAAAGTTTCAAGGAAGCTGGGATTGAAAAAATCAGAGTTACAAGGAAGGACTGAAAAAGAGTAGACGAGAGGGCATGAGAGGCTGAAATATATGAAGAGCCAAGCTAGATTTTTCTGACACTGAAATTTCAAACAGGGTGTCTATTCCAGATCAGCAACACATTTCCCTGACTTTTCCAGATTTTCCATACCAACAATTAAAAAAAAAAAAAAAAATCCAGGTACCGAGATTTCGCGATGTTGTACAAAAAAATCTTACAAGTTGTGAGTTGGAGAGTGGAACCTTCACAACTAATTCTGAAGCACAAACTACTGATTTGTTAAACAAAATTTTGCAAAATTTACAAATTGTTCAACATTTTACAGCAGATACACACTTTTAGCATCAGGTTCCATCAATTTTGTCATATCAGGATGAAATCCTTTACAGTTAAATACAGATTGCTTTGACATATTTTAATACAGATAACAGACATTTAATAAATTAAGCTAACAGATGTTCAGTACCCAAACAAAGATAAGTTAACAGACTGAAGCAGCTAATCAATCCTATAACTTTCAGTACAAAGTTTCAGTGAAGCTGGAATTGAAAATCTCCGAGTTACAAGGAAGGGAGTAGACAAAATGATTTGCACAATAAGTTAAAATACTCTTTACAATACTTATGAAGAGTGAAGTTTAATTTTCTTGGCGCTGCAATTTCGAATCCTTAGTTTTATAACAAGGCAAATTTTCCTAATTTTTTCTTGGCAGTTTCAAATTTCTCTAACTTTTTCTCAGGATTTTCAAATTTTCCTGACTTTTCTTCAGGAATGGTGATTTTTTCTGACTTCCCGATGACTTTTCCAGTTCATATAAATTTCTCTTATTTTTCCAGGGGGCTAGATACCCTGTTCAAAGTCCTTAGTTTTTCAATCAGAAAAACTTTCCTGAATTTATTTCGGAAGGGGGCTAGATACCCTGTTCAAAGTCCTTAGTTTTTCAATCAGAAAAACTTTCCTGAATTTATTTCGGAAGTTTCCAATTTCCCCGACTTTTTCTCATGAATGGTAAATTTCCTTGACTTTCACAGCCCATAAAAATTTCCTGAATTTTTCAGGTTATCCAGGTGGCTAGACATCCTGATTGAATAAAGTATTTAACCATGAATTAATCCCTAATTAAACGCCATTATATTAAAACGCACAATCCGGAATCGATTGGATTTAATCCCTCAACCGGACATATTACTGTCGACACTGATCGATATGAAATCACAAGCAGGTTCAAAGCGCCCATGCATAGAAAGAAATTCCTATTCGAATCAAATCATTCAACTTTTATTTAATAAATAGTTATTTAATAAATATTTTCATTTTTTTAACGGAACTTTAAGAGGGAAAATATATATACGCACAAAGGAATTATTAGCGTCTTTAAGTATATTATACTTAATAATACTTAATAGGTATTTTCACTTTCAAATAAAACAAATAAAACATGCCTAGCTTTGGAAAAGTACTCCACAGACATGTCCGAGCCATTATTAAAGTTATTGATTTTCCGTAGAAAAAAAAAAATCAGCATTCGGCGATATATATCAATGGACATATATCTTGATATATATTCGATATTTATTTTCAAAACATCATTGTGTATGATATTTTTAGTCAAAACAAGTGTAAATGAATTTTTCAACTGTTATGAACTGTGTGGTTCTGTAGATAAAGAACTTTTGCTCTGGCCTACCGTGTTAGCCCCCCCCCCCCCCCCCTTAAAAATAAATAAATAAATAAATGAAAATAAAAAATTAATTAAATAATTAAAAAAATAAATCAAATTTTACGGTTGAAGCTGAATTTTTAAATGTAAAACCAATAATTATGTGGAAAAATATTTATTTAGAACAGCCACTGAAAGATAAACTGACGAATTTAGATAAGTTATTTATATTCATTAAAAATAATCCTTTCTGGTTTTTGGATTAGTTCCGTTTAAAAAGCACAACAGTTTAGAGAATGAAAAACAAACAAGCTTACATTTATGTTCAAATTTTTCTATAAAAACTGAATTTTGATACACTTTACAATCAAGATAATTATATTTTCTAAAAAATTAAACATTTTGAACAAACTTTATTTCAGTTGATTTTTCACTTTCTTTATTGTGTAATATTTTCGTAATTATAAAATATTAATTCTTTACTTTCAGTATATCATAGATTCTTTATATAATTATATTTAAAAAGACGTTAGAAACGCTTAAAAAATGTAAAAAATGTTGAAGAAAAATATTTTAAAAAGAAGTCATTTATTATTTTGTACTTAAAATTTTGTTGTATTAAAAATAAGTTGATACTAAATCTTATAGTTTCTTTTATGTGAGCGTAAAAAGCAAATAGTGCCTGTTTTCTATTAGTTGATTTTATATTTTGCTACGTAAACCCTTTTTTAAAGAAAATGTTCATGCTAAGTGCAATATGTTTTATTTTTCTAATTTATATTAAGTCTGAATATATTTATAATAATCAATATAGTGATGATATACAGGGTGCAATATGTTATATATCGCTGACCTTTAATTTCAAATTTTTAGATGAAATAACCCTCTTTGGTGAAACTCCGATTTGGCGATACCGGCTAAAAGTGGTTTCGCCGTAAAAAGGACACTGCATGCTGATTTCGATCTCGAATTACTTTAATTCATTTTTTTAAGTGATCCCTCAATGAAAGACAAAATCATGCGCAAAAATCTCAAACTTCGAAATTTAATAACTGTGTCAATTTTTGTAGTACAGAAGTCAAACTTCTTGTGTTATATCTGTTATGATACGTGTAAACTGTTACTAAATATAACTATAGGGATTGGGGGACCGTATAAAAGGTTAGATTTCATAATTTTTATAAAATTGATTTTTTTACTTTAAACAATACCACAACATGAATATTTACTTCATTTGAAACGTTTTTGTAATTGGAACTATATGTCTACGACCAATGGTTGAGAAATTAAAGGTCGGCGATAGATAACATATTGCACCCTGTATATAAAATATATCGGATATATATAAAAAATATCGGATATATATCAAAATATCGGATATTTTTTTATATTTTTGAAAATATTATGATATTTAAGAATCCTGGGAAAAATAAATACATTATGTATCATCATATATTAAGAAAATTATTTATCATATGTTAGAATAATACCTACGAACTTAATTTTCAACAATTACTACTATTACCCACTAACAGAATTATTATTAACAATTACTACTATTACTCACTAACAGAATTTTCTTAAATGAATTATTATTAACAATTACTACTATTATCCACTAACAGTTCTATAACAAAACATTACAAATATTTATCCAATATTCTATTAAGCATATCTATTGTTGCAAATTAGCCCCAAGTGACAAGAATAGGTTAAAAAGAATGACTTCGGTAACGTGTTATATTAAAAGATATGACGCCCAACGTAAACAATAAAATACGAAAAGATAAATTAAAACCGCAGATAAGAAGCATCTTCTTAAAACAATAAAGAGTTGCTCCAGCAACTTCCAGAAAAAATAAAAATAAATAAATAAAACTATAAAAATAAAAACAAAATATTCAGTTACAGTGACGATCCGCGAATCTTCACACTCCAAAGGCGTTTCGGAATGTCCTGAGGAACAATTACCTCGGCAATAAAAAAAAAGAATCATGTACGGAAAAAAAAACTGCCCTCAAGTTGGAAATAAATTCACGTAAACAAGGAGAACAATAGGTTTCTGTAACTTTTTTTATTAGGATAATAAGATTTTGTTACCCACACTTCAATCAGTTCGTCACACATAAGCGAACTAACAGTTAGCTGGAATAATCACTCCATTTTTTATTTTCTTACCCCTGAAAATCTATCCCATGGGGAAAAAAAAAAAAAAAAAAAAAAAAAAAAAAAGAGTATATTTTCACCCAACATAGGTCACCGAAAAGAAATTTAATATATTTATTTTCCGACAACAATGTTTAGTAGAATACATTAAGCGAAAAATAGCATATCCAAAAAATATTATATATTAAATACACTTATTTAGTTGTCACCATTTGATTAAGATTGACAGTTCGTATTTTATACACGTTCATTTTATTTTTTCTAATTTCACCATTTCAATTTCATACTATCAAAAAACTGAAAAAAAAAATTATATTATATATATATATATATATAATGATATCAGATTCTATTTTCAGCATAAATATGTTCACTTCCGTCTTTTCCATAATAAACTCATATAGAAAAGGTTGGGGGGGAGGGGGGAGAAAAAGAAGGAAAGAAAAGGCCAGACCAGAAATTTATTTTTCTGTGTCATTACTTTCTCATACAACATGCTAAAAACTGTTAAAATGATAGTGCAGCAACATTTGGACAGAATGACTTTTGACAGTTTATATATAAGAAAAATATATATCCATTAAAAAAAAAAAAAAATGCATAAAAAAGAATGTTTAATCCGGAACGAATGTGACATCTCTACTGTTTTACAATTTCACAGCGTTTAGAGAAAAAACACTAAATTCTGAGCTTTCAATCCACGAAACATCTTTATTTCGAGTCCGCGTGGGCCTTTTTGAGGAAGTCTGGACTCAAATGGATGCAAAAACAGACTAACAGGAATTCTTACAAAATTTACACAGCCACTCAAAAGAGCAAACAAAACATCAAACTTCTGACATCATATTTATAAACTTTAGAAAATTATACCTGTCAAATAATAACTACATTTTTTTTTAACTTAAAAATTTCCAGGGTTAAGCAATGCCGGGTTACCAAATAGGCAACTGCAGAAGGCCTGAGAAATATATCTGATGCCGGGTTACCAAATAGGCAACTGCAGAAGGCCTGAGAAATATATCTGATTTCATGCTCAAGTTATTGTTTTATAAGAAAAATATCCCACCAGTGAAGTGTTGCCATAGTTAAAAATCAAAATATAATGTTTGTCAAACCTCAAAATTTTGAAGTTCATAAAATTTCTTCAGAATATTTTTTGATGGATTATTATAGAGGTATATAGTGTGTGTATTCACTTTTTCTAACGATATTTTCTGAAAGAAATGAGCAATACTAGACTTTTTGAATGCTCAAATATTATAGATGAACTTTTAACGATGCGGTAACTTTAAAAGATAAATATATTTAATAATAATTTAATAGAAATACTTAAGACATAAAAATTAAATTAAAATCATTGCGAATTTTAAAGTATGGATTTGAAAGTCGGGGATGAGAGACAGGGCCTGGAGACATGAGTCGCCGTATGACCCTCTAGACGGCTTAACTCTTTAAGCTCGAAGGTACATTAAAGTGTCATTAAAAAAACAATATTATAAATTAAAAATATGTACGTGAGTAATGAAGACGTCATATGGACTGTGGCAACATCTGACCAATAAATTTCGCTTTTACCATTTTTTTTTTCTAAACATAGCATCATAATTTCAATTTTTAAGCCGTCGAATAGGGGAAAAAATGTTCTTTCAAATACAATTTGTTGCACTGATTTGAGGAAAACTTTTCATTTCATACATGAAATCATTGCTGATTTAATTTTTAACTAAAAAACATGTTTTAACGAAATGCGAGTGTACTATGCCAGAAGCCGGTTCAAAAACCTTTCGAAAGATACCCCAGTCACTGTTGTCTCTTTTGTAAATGCATAGGAAAGGGATGTCGGCAACAGAAATAACATATATGATAGACGAAACTTTTCTAAAATGTATTTAATAATTGCACAATTCTTCTAACGTATTTTCAAAAAATCAGGAAAAATGCTTTGGAGGGTGAAATTTTCACTAAACCACAATTTGGGACATAAAGAGTTATTAATCAGTAATTGCGTCTAAGTTAACGAACAATAATAAATTCATAAGGACAACAGTAGCCAGAACATATATCATGTGACGGACATCCAAATTAAATAGGAACTGACATATACAAAGAGATAACATCTAAAACACGACGTTGGTCACACCTGCGGGAATTAACTGAAAAGCAAAAGACAGACTTCTGTCCAAGGTAGATGGAGAAGTCGATAAAATATCCGTAGGTGTTACAGATAGAATACAACGCGTGCGGATATTTTTTTTAACATCTAAAACGACACAGTGAGTAAGCAGAATACTGAACAACGTAAAACATTTTGAGATGCTATGCCTCTGTGGTTTAACACACAAATTCGCTAAGCATAAGATTCTTGTTCTTTTTATTTTCTGTCTTTTTTACCGAGGGGAAAAAAAACGAGAGAAGTGTAGCATAAACTGCTAATTAAGATTAAATTATTCAAAACGGCACAGTGGAGCAGGGCTGTCCAACACCGGTGCACTATGGAGGTTTTCATGGCGCCCTTTCGAATGATTCCTGTTTACTAAGAATTTTCTTTCTTCCTTTCTTTTTTTTTTAATATAAAAATGAATTTTAAAATATGCTTTTTTAAAATTATTAGTGTTCCACATGACTTTTTATTATTGGCGGCGTTAATTTTTCGGCTCCTTTCTCCCAAAAATTTTTGATAGGCCTCTCTCTCAGTAATTCTAAATTTACTATGATTTATGCTCTTTTCTGCAATTATTTTTCGCACCGAGCTTTGCATAGTAAAGGGGAACTTAAGCAAGCAGGGGTCGATCCAGGAAAAAATTGGGGCCTATTTAGTGCACCTTCACAAAAATACATTTAATAAAACAACCCCTTCACAAAGTTCATCTTAAAACAGGCCTTCCACAAAATTCCTCTGAATAAAACAGAACCCTTCACAAAATTACTCTTAATAAAACAGAACACTTCACAAAATTCCTCTTAATAAAACAGAACCCTTCACAAAATTCCTCTTAATAAAACATGTCCCTACACAAAATTCTTCTTAAGAAAACAGCCCCTTCACAAAATTCTATTCCAAAAAAAATATTCTCCATTAATTTTGTTGCTGTTGTTTGTTTTGTTGTTATTAAAATGTGTAATTTGTAAAGAAAACAAGTTCATCAGAAAGGAAAACTTTAGCAGAAGGACTTAAAGAAGTTATTATTAAATGCTTGATTTGAGTTTGAGTAGCTGTGTATCATCTCTCGTAACAAATAGTTATTTTTCACAAAAATATAATAAATTTCAAAAAATATGATAGGTTTTCACAAAAATAACTTTTACTTTTCACAAAAGGGCCCAAGAAAAGAAAAAAAAAAACCTGCATCGACCCCTGTCAAGGCTCATATTGTGAGGTATCTGTGCGTCTTATAAGACGTCTGCATATCGTTACTCCCTACCAGTGTTGCCAGTATGACCTCAGAAATTCCGAATAGTAATTTAATTTTTACTTTATTTAATGGTATTCATTTTAGGATTACTCCAACTAAAAATTCTTCTTTCGGAATTTCCGGTATGAATTTGAAATTTCTGAATAAAAAAAATAAATATAAAAATAATAAACGAAACTGAATAATAAAAATAATAAACGTTATTTATATAAGAAACATGTGAGATGATAAAAACATCAAGTATGTTCGCGACTGCAGGGCTGTCGCGAACATACTTGATGTTTTTATCATCTCACATGTTTCTTATATAAATAACGTTTATTATTTTTATTCGTTAAAATACGGCATAGTTTCTTTTACATATATTGTGCTGTCCTCTAAAAAAAACCCACTTTGAAATGTTTCCTAAAAAAAAAAAAACCCACCCTGGTACTACATCAAATATTTTACTAAAGTCAATTTTTTTTTCTGCTTTTATGCACCATTTAGAATAATTTAAATAGTTAACAATACCTAAGGAGTGCTTATTTAGTTTTAAAATAATTTAAATAATTCACAACAGTTGCAGAATTCCGGCTAAACATGAGCTTCATTTTTACAGATTTTCTTGTTATAATAAAATTTTAGAATGATCTACATACATTTTTTTTTTTTTTTTTTTTTTTGTTAAACCGTTAATATATAATAAAATGTTTCATTTTCAGCTAATTATGTCAGGTGTTTTTTTTTTTCAAGTAACATTGGTTAATTTTTGGAAAAGTGTTTTTTTTTTTTTTTTTTCAAATTCTTACTTAATTGGCTGCGATTTTGTAATAAAGTGATGAACTGAAAAATGCTCAACATTAAAATCTTAAGCTGTAAAAATTTAGCCTTGTTTAATATTTTTAAATTCTTTATTAGATTTTATATACAGAAAATTTCAAAAAATGGGTTTTTTTTAGAGGACAGCACAGTACATGTACCTCATTAGAATGTCCCTCGACAAAAGACTACGAAAATATGTATTACCAATAATCCAGATTTTACTTATCGTTCTTTAAAAAAAAAAAAAAAAAATGATAGCATTAAAATATGTCCTTAAATCATTATTACACGTATACTTGTGCATAACTTGGACCTAGATTCCGAATTTTCCCTTAAGATGATATTGAAAATTTAAGAATGGAAATATACCTCAGTTATTCAAACTCAATTACTATAGTCAAAATACTCTTTCATTTCACTAATATGAGACAATAAAAATTAGCAATGAATTAGCGATACATATATTAGATTATCCAATTGATGTATTAATTTATAAATTTAGAGAAAACAATTTATTAAAATCTACCATTAAGTAGTAAAATAATTAGATTTTTTAAGAAATCATTTATCAGTCTGACTAACATCTTTCATGATACTATTAGACTTCCGTAGGGAAAATTCTATTTAACCCTTAATCAGATTAGTGGTAAAGAAATCGGCATTATGTAATTTGCGATAAGAATAGAAAAAATATTTTAATTTATAACTTATAATCTCTTATAAATTTAATTACTTTATATATATATATATATATATATAACCATTAAAACAACACAGAAACATCATACAACATGTGGGGCGCAAATACACATATTAAATATGAAAAATAAACACGTACCTGTAAGAACAATATTTTCTAAACATATAAAAATATGTAGAGAAAAGACAAGGAACAGAATTTAAAATAAAGATAATAATGTAGATTGGAAGGAATAATGAAAAGAAAATTAAAAACCTGAACGATGAAACACAAATCTTTAAGGAAATTAATCCAAAATTAACAATTAAAGAAAAAAGTGAAATTTTGAAATAGATAAAAAATGAAATTATTGTGGAACCTTGGTAGAATTGCAATATATATATATATATATATATCAGTAATAAGTTTAGAGCAATAAGTACTTACTTCATTTACTAATGCATAAATTTTTATGTTCAAAAGATTTTTTTTTTTTTTTTGTGATTGGCTGTCTAGTTGGTTTCGGGCAGTCATCTTTTACACACGAGGGCTAAACAGACCGGGACCTCCATTTAAAGTTTTTAATGTGAACAGCATAAAACAAACAGAAACAGTCAACTGCTTTACCAAAAATATATTTAGGTTTATTTAAATAAGTAATTCTGGCCCGGACATTTTTCGTCCAGTTGGAAAATTACTTCTCGTATTATTTAAATAAGCTCTACGGATATGTATCTAATTATCACATAGAGAATGGTAAATGAAATTATCGGTGGATAATCATTAGCCGGTGAGCACGCGCACACACACGCACAAAACATTGAAGTCTACTTCTTTGTCTAGATTAAATAACAAAATATTCTTAACTAAAAATTCGGCAATTTCAGCATCTTACGAAGCCTCAATCTAAAACACAAGCTAAGTACTTATGTTGAAAATAAATGGATTTAACTTTGTGTCGTTATATTAAAATTAAATGAATGATCAACGTAAAATAGCACAAATAAAAATATATAAAATGGCAAACAGCTGTTTCGAAGCCCCTAAACCTCCATCATCAGTGACAAATTTAAAAGATTAAAAACAGATTCAAATGTTTAAGCCATGTAAATATGCTTACGTCTCCAGCACGAACCCAAGATTGAAAGGCGGCGAGTTTTTCAAAAACAACAGCGGAGTCAGGAAACACGTGTGACGTAGGAGACCAATAGAAACGCCCGGCCAGACTGGACGAGTTTAAATAAAACTCTATCCATAATTTATTCTTAAAATCTCAAACATCCAATTGACAGATTTTCACATTGGGGAATTTATAAGATATCTTGCGAGTGTGATAGAATGTACATAGGTCAAACTAAGCGACCCCTTAAGGTCCGCTTGGGAGAACATAAAAACTATGTTAAAAATTGTGACACTAAACGATCTGCGATTGCTAACCATCGTTGGTCTAACAATCTCAGTTTTAATTTTTCAGAGGTTCAATAATTCAGAAATGCTCATCGATTTACGACCTTGATTTTTGGGAAGCTTATCATATATGGAAGAATTTAGGCAACTTAGTTAATGATATGTCCAGTACACCAAATTTTTTAAATATCTGGCTACCTTTCATTTAATTCATTTTCTTTGCCCCCCCCCCTTTTCCCCCGTACTTAAACTCGTCCAGTCTGGCCGGACGTTTCTATTGGTCTCCTACGTCACACGTGTTTCCTGACACCGCTGTTGTTTTTGAAAAACTCACCGCCTCCCAATCTTGGGCGCGTGCGGGAGACGCAAGCATATTTACAGGGCTTAAACATTTGAATCGGTTTTTAATCTTTTAAATTTGGCACTGATGATGAAGCTTTACGGGCTCCGAAACAGCTGTTTGCCATATATTTTTATTTGTGCTATTTTACGTTGATCATTTATTTTTAAGTACTCATGCATCAGTCATTAAGTTTTACATACATATGGAAGGTTTAGCAGAAAACATCTTTAATAAACAAATGATATACAGGAATCTAGCACAGCAATATCGATACATTTGCCAATTAGATCGTACAGCAATAGATTTATTCTTACTTAAATCTTAAAAAGATTTAATGAAACAAACACAATTGACAAAATAAATCGGAGAACTAGCCAAAAAGTTGTACAGTTAAATACTGTCGAGCTCCACGGTCATGCTACTTCGAAACCCATTAAAAATAAATGATGTGTAACCCAAATAATCTCAAAGTTAAGAAGATTTGTAGCTTGCACTAAAACCTTATCTCCTAATCTACTTCTGTAGTTCATGACAGAAGTAATCGTACACTACAAATAATTCTTGCCCGAAACAGATATGCATAAATTAGACCTCTTCAGCAACGGAGAACAACCTGTTGATGATGCTATTAGAATATTACGAATGCAAATATAACAATAAAACCACCAACCGTAAACAAAAATTATGCTCTTTTCAATCATACAAATTACTTGAAGTGCTTCTTTTTGTCCAAGAGAGGAAAAACTAGTTTAGTTAAATTATTAAGATACCAGCTGACCCGGCCGGCGTTCCCACGATACCTTAGGTATACCTTAAATATACCTAAAATTGGTGTTGGATTATATTTAAACGAAAATCTTCTAAACGATCCTAATGCTGGGGACCCTTTGCCTTTGGCAGCGTACAACGGCCGTGAAATGACGCCCCGGCCTATTTTGATTTTATACTTTTAAACAAAAGACAGGCGAAGCCCGGGCTCGTGATAATAATCTTAATATACTTAAAATCACTCAGTTTTGACTGAATTTATGTTATTTAAAAAATTAAATAAATACAAACGAACCTACTGATGGGGGATTCACTGCAGCGTACACCCTCGAATCTGCATGATTTTATATTTTTAAATAAAAATCTATCCAAACTACAAAGGGGCCCTCGTATTCTGCTAATAGATTCAAAGATAGTCAGTCCCTTCTTTAATACCATTTAATATTTGAAACTAAAATAAATAAATATCCGATATAAACAAATTTTTAAGTGTTGAAAGTAAAAGCTGGGCAATTTTTTAGACATTTTCTAGCGGAATAGAAAACTTGCTAACATGTGGATTACATACAGCTTAGGAAAATTTTATGCACTGAGAAAAGAGGCTTAAGTACTTGCTTTCAAACACAAGAAGCAAATAAAGAAGTTAACAGTTTTTAAACACCAAGTGCGTTATTACTCCGGTTACCTCTAAAGATTCGTTACATTTTAACAGTTTAATCCAATCAAGCAATCAAAATTGTTAAAATTAGATGATATAGAAAAATTTCTGACAACTATTAGACTATCATATCAGAATTCTCGATTTAGAATAACAGTATAAATTTATCAAACTACAACTTAAAATAAAAATGATCATAAGAAGATTGTTTGAATTCCCACATAAGCTGCTATAAATAAAATACGTTTAAAAGTGTAAGTATATTAAATTCGTGAATTCTAAAAAGGTCACTAACCTTATAAAGTCCATGATCGTATATGTGTAAATTTAGATTAAATAGAAAAGATTAACTTTGTAAAACATTACGAATATGCTATGTAATGGTCTACACATATATTCACTACCTTAAAGATTTTATCTTACTAGAAAACAGATCTATAAGCTGTTATAAAAAAAGTAAAAGCTCTTTCTATTATTACATAAATACAAATTTTGCTCTTGAAGAGGTTAAAATATATTTCAAACAACTGATATATTTTGATAGCGCATTTATATCATTTTAAACATTAATTATTACTCTTATATAATGATCATTTAGAATACGCTTTAGTCTCTTTAAACAATACATTAAAAATCTATCATGATACCAGCACTTTTACACAAGAAAACGAATGGGAAAACTAACAAAAAACAAACCTTTCACGATGATCAATGTTAGAATTTATAAGTGGCAAATTATTAAACGAATAAATTACAATTTTAGAGTAGTAAAAAATAGCTTTCTAACAAACAGGCTTTTAGCTAACATAACTTTAACGAAAGTTAAACAGATGGTAGATAACTGAAGGGGAAAAAAAATCAATTTCACCAGCATAAAAAGTATCGTGTCTCTATCTATTAAATTATTAGTCTTTCATTATATAGGTTTTATCTACAGCACACGTTAAAGATTATGAAATTTCACATCGCTGCTATTACAACGATAATTCAGGTCTGATGAATGTATATTCATTGTTGTATGCAAAGGTATTTTATCATTAGGACACTTCCGAATGCACTTTGTAAATGCGGCGGACCATAAAATTGATTAGTCACCAAGATGTTTTTGGACAGGTAAGCGCGATCAGGGTGATCAAGTCCAACACTTTCGCATGAAGTTGACGCACAGCTACTTAATGTGCATGCGATACGAGATCGCTTTCTTGCGCTTGGCTTCTAGCCTGAGAAATTCGATAGTGAGTTTCAAAAACAATGCACCTTAATGGTCGGTCGTTATCCAGTGAAACGTTAACCCTGAACTGTATTGAAAAAGAGATATTATGATACTTTCAATACAAAAGCTTATTCCGTACAAGTCGGCATTTAATAAGGTATCTCTTTCTCTGCATATTAGATGCATAAAAAAATAATCGAATCTTTTTTTTTTAATCTGATTTTCATGACCTCAACGTATAATATGCTCTTCGATACCACAGCTCCTAAATGGAGATTTTTAGATGAAAAGTTTTACTAAATAACATTAATATGTATTAAATAGTTTGAAATTGTATGTTAAACGTGAATAACGAGGTGCGTTCGTATTATAACTAGTTTTACAATGTAAAGAATTCATCCTTATTATTTCCGTGAAATGAATTAATTCGTCTGTTATGAGCGAAATGAGCATGCTCCCCCCCCCCCCCCACATTTTTTTCTTATTATATATGCCACGTTTACAGATGCACATATTTTTTTTTCGACACCAGACAGCGCTGCAAAATTCCCCCTGGAGATCTTGCTTTGCGAATGATTACCTCCACGGTTTAATATTTTTATGACTCATAATGAACGAATCTCTTGTATTTATTTACTTTAATGGATTCGGCTGATCCTTAATGAATTTTGAATGGATTCGGATATTTGGCTTTCAACCTAATTTCAACTGAAGTTATCTCAGAATCTATACATATTTAAATGTAACTCATCTCTCAAACAAACAATTTTTTTGAATAATCTTTCTAAAAATGTAACTTTTGTGCAATTTTATTTGAAAAAAATATTTTTTAATAAAAACGGCACCTGGCATATGAAAAAAGAAATGGTCAGCCCGTATTTGTTTTCTTCAAGTCACATGATTTGCGTTTTTATTATTAATATAAGATTACGTAACGATAGAATTTAATAGATAACTTTTATTAATATATTTTTAAGTTTCAATTCGATTTTCATGAAATTTGAAATGACTCGACAGAATTCTGCAACGATTACATATATTAAATTTCAAACCATTCGGTTGGATAGTCCTTGTGCTGTTATATGCGGACAAACGGATGGTCGGACCAAACGACGACTATAGGTGTTACGTATCGATATAATTACGAACGCACCAAACAAAATGAAGAGGTACGGGTGTTTTATTAAAATATATGTAAAAATCTTGTTAGATTTTTGCTGATACTTAAAGAACCTTACAGGAATTTCAAACGTTTATCATTTTTTAGGGGCACTTATTTTCGAAATATTATATTCCGTCAAATTTCGATAACTTACGATTAAAAATTACGAAAAAAAAAAACAAACAAAAAAAAAAACCTGTGCAGACTTGCCAAGTTCTGAAGCCAAAAAACAGGAGATTTTATTTCAGAAATCAGGAGATATTTTTTAGTGCTACCTTATTAATTTTTATACGTAAACATGTTTAGCACAAGTTAAATTTTAAACAAGACTTTGTTATTGTTGAAGATTAAGAAATATATCGCGTTTTGTTTCTCCATAAACATATAAAATATAGTGAAGATCTTAACACTAGAACTGCGGGAAATTTTACTCAAGCTTTATAAAAATATTTCATACCAGAATTTTTATTTAAAACTTTTAATTTATTTATTTAACTAATTTTTGTGCGGTTTATATTAAATTTATTTTAAGAAAAAAAATTCTGGTTCGAATCGACATCATTTGTTCATTTGCTACGGGTCAAAATGACCCCTCATCGCGGTCGGTTCTAGTGTCAAATAAGTGTTAATCGGGACAAATTATTGATAATCAAACACATGTCTATAGTAACAGTCAAAAAGCCATAAAGGTTAATCATTTATAATGAACCCAAGTGTAGTTTATCACAGAAAATACTACTGATCAATTATACTAAAGAACAAGTACACCCGGCAGTTTTCATCTCTGAATCGCAGTACATTTGATGGTGCAATAATAAAATATTAAAATATTAAATAACTAACAGTCAAAAAACCTTAAATGTTAAATCACTTATAATGAATCCAAGTGTAGTTTATCACATAAAATACTACTGATCAATTATACTAAAGAACAAGTACACCCGACAGTTTTCATCTCTGAATCGCAGTACATTTGATGGTACAATAATAAAATATTGAAAAATGTGAGAAATCAGGAGAAATATGTCAAAAATCAGGAGTATGGGAGAACATGTGAAAATCAGGAGTCTCCCGCCAAATCAGAAGACATGGCAAGTCTGCCTGTGTAATTAAAATATATATTAACCCGTTTTAGGCCAAGCATAGAAATTTTATAAAATGTGGTATTATTTTCATTGAAATATGCTTAAATTACATTAATTAAGATACCAACAAAGTTTCGTGAATGAAATAGAATATTTTATTTAAGAAACAAAACGCACTATTTTAAGAAATGGCACCATTAAATTTAAAGAATTTTTTTTTAGTTTTTTATCACATTTGTTTTATTTTTATTTTACTTACCGAACTTGCAACTTTACTTCATTAAAAAAACATATGATTAATCTCAAGCGAAATAATTATACAGTTTCAAAAAGTCGAATTTGTCAATAACCGTTTCAAGTTAAACAATTAGCGTGTTTCGAAAATTTCTCAAAAGAAAGTGATTACTTCAATTGAATTACCAATATTTTATAGATGTCTTCAGAACTATTAAAAATAGTAGAAAAATAAAATTAGTGAAACATATACGTCACAATGTTAATAAAAAAATATTTATTGAAATGGTGCGTTGACGCACCTTTGGCCGAAAATGGGTGAATAATGTGTCGTTAAATTACAAATAAGTAACAAATTATGTTTACACTATTAGGTTTTATTCTAAACACTTCCTTATACAGAGTATCACTTTTTTATCGTTGACCAATAGCTACTGCATAAACCGTTAGTTTTTTCAAAAAGGTTTCACATGTTGCTCTTCATCGTGTGAAAATCTATTTGGGTCAGTTATTTTTTTTAAAGTTACGAAATTTAAATTGTTACCAGTGGAACGGTGCAAAGATTTCGCACTGCAGTCTAATATTTTTTTAGCAATATCTAATATTTTTTAAATGCAGGTTTAAACTTCTAAAAAATAAATAAATAAATAAATAAATAAAAAATAAGGACTAAAAATATCTGAAAACAAACATTAGTCAAACCAGAATATCATCTCATTTATTCCATCAAAGTCACAGTAACACTGCCAACATCGCACTAAACTGCCGTACAGTGTATTTAACCGAGATTAAACAAGTTTCAAACCAGATTTTTTTTTTTTTTTTTTTTTTTTTTTTTTTAAGAAATGCAATTAAATAGGTTCCAAGTAAGAACATGAAACTGAATATATATTATTTTTTCAAATATATTTTCTAGTTAGAAATGTCTTTAACCTGGATCAAATAACTCACATTATACAGAAATTTAGTTGAAAGTTGGCAGGTGTACAGTAAAAACTGACCTAAGATAGCAAACGCAAATAAATAAATAAATAAATAAAACATGTTTTTCGGGGGGGGGGGGGGGGGGGGGGGACATGGGAAAAATAAAAATAAATTGAGCATTTGAATTTTTAATCATAAATATAAAATAAACCTGTGCAGCAACTATGTCCCACTTTATCTTTATTGAACATTTTTATTA
Organism: Maratus michaelseni; assembly: GCA_963931845.1. Taxonomy (NCBI): domain Eukaryota; kingdom Metazoa; phylum Arthropoda; class Arachnida; order Araneae; family Salticidae; genus Maratus; species Maratus michaelseni. The sequence goes on along the minus strand of OZ007592.1, from coordinate 45,406,373 downwards.
TATATATATATATATATATATATATATATATATATATAATCATTGAAGCGGTCGGCATTTTATTTTTGTGGCAACACTGATTTGAGAAAAACCTTATGAAAACAATGCAGATTTAATTTTTAATAAAAAAAAAAAACACGTTTTAACTAAATGTGAGTATACTATGTCAGAAGCCTGTTCAAAATCCCTTTCATATGGTATCTCATTTATCGTCTTGCTTTTTTTGTTTGCTTAGAAAAAAGAATGTTGACAAATAAATAAATAAATAAATAAACATGTACACAGAAATAATATATATGATACGGTCTCTGGGCCCTATATATTACATTTAGAAAAACTTTCTCCGTGTTATAAGACGTAAAACAGTGAAAATTCCGTGCGTGCGTGATATACAGGGTGGTTATAAAATAAGTATCTCTATTTGGAGCTGTCTGTAGCTTGAAGGAATAACCGGAATGAAACCAAAATCGGTACACTTACTATTCGAGAAAGGGGAAGAAGAATGGAACAATAAAATAAAATAATGATCGCCGACAGATGGCGCTTTTGAGTGTGACATGTAATGTGTAATATTGTGTACCGTGGAGGTGTCACAAACGTCAATTAATTTACCGCATATCACAACATGTGCGAAACATCACTCCTGATGCATTACATTGCGCAGTTGAGCACGTCGTGTACCGCCTGGATTGTGTCCTCCAACAAAATGGCCATGTGGAACCTGAACATGATCGGTACCACAATGCGAAAGCGTAGTCACATTCACTGAGACATTTTCCAACAAATTAGGTATGCCATCTGGTTTGACACCTTAATTTTTTGTTCTTGTATTACATATTACATTTCACACTCAATAGCGCCATCTGTCGGTGATTATTGCAATTATTTTTTTTATTGTTCCATTCTTCTTCCCCCTTCTTGAATAGTAAGTGTACCGATTTTGGTTTCATTCGGGTTATTCCTTCAAGCTACAGACAGCTCCGAATAGAGATACTTATTTTATAACCACCCGGTATATATATAATAGAGAGGGGGGGAGGGGGGGTTATCATTAAATTTAGGAAAATACAATTAAGATTATACAAGGGAAAGTATAGAAAACATTCATCTACCAGAAAAAAATTACAGAAATTTTAAATATAAAATAAATTCATTCATTCCTCCATAAACTTTCCAGTAGATATTTTAATAACAGAAGAGGGTCGAAAAGTAAATTGTCTCTATATCTCGAAAAATAATAAATGAAATAAGCTGTAAAATTACACACCCATGTTTCTGACAATGCCCATTCTTTTTATGCAAAAATCGAAATAGATCATGATTCATAAAGAAATTTAATATGAATTTATCAGTAATTTTCATAATTAAAAATTTATTGAAAAAAGAAATAAATGCCTAGATAATGCTTGATTCCATCCATTATATCTCATTAAAAAGAAAAAACTTCAATCGATTTTTTTTTTGGGAGGGGGGAGGGGATATAAATTAAAATTTGTAACATAGATTTAACGTGCTGAAGATTTTTTTTTTTTTTTAAATCGCACTATATATTTTTCCGAGCTAATTTTGTCTAGCATTACTATTTAAAAAAAAAATTAAAGTTGGTACAATCTTTAATATATGGACGAACCCTGTTTCAATCAGCTAATATAGGGTGTTTTTTTTCCTTCTTATATGAACTGTACCTTTGGAAAAAGGAAATCGAAAATTTTGACCCAAAGAAGTAGACCCCACCCCCCTTAAATGGACTCTGCTCTAGTATCTTAGTTTTTGAACAACTACCTAAGAAAGAAAAAAAAAATATTTGTGTCAAGCTGAGTTTCTCAAATATCCCGAGGACTAAATATTCCAATACTCTGATACACAACTCTCTTTACAGCATAATTCCCACTTCTTCCTTGCATTATCAACCGGATGAACGGGAGAATTTTAATAAGGCAATCATAACGAATATATTCGTCACGGATGACAGGAGCAATGTAACATAACAGCGGAGCGATTCTTAGCAAGAGCCGTTATTATCCGGGAGTTAATTCACAACAATACACTTACGCGAGCAACATCTTAACATAAAAGTTCACTAATGATCAACTGAAAAACAACAAAACTACTTGGCCACAATAATCCTCTTAGAATAAAACAAAGAAAAAAAAATAAAAAATAGTTTTTTAATGAAAATTTTAACATTTTTTTTAACAGAAAAAAAAAAATATTTCGAAGGACTTTTATGGATATTTGAATATTAGCATGCTATGCGAAAAAACACAATGAACATTAATTCGGCCAAATAACCCTTCCAAAAATGTGTCTAAAGTAAAATAACGACGAAACTTTTGTACAGTCGTAAAAAAAGGTATACCCCCTACTAAATCTGTTGCAAATCATCGTATAAAAATCTGACTGCAACCGATTAGTTAATAACGTCTACTAATTAATGATATACCTAAATTTTGCTTAGCTGGGTCGTCTCCATAGAGAAATTGTAAAAAAGTTTAAAATTTCCGATACTAACACCTAATTTTGACATCCTATTTGGATTCTTCGATAAATTTTACTTGCGGATACCAAACGGGAAGTCGTTCGGTGAAATACCATATATACTCGTGTATAAGTTGTAGATTTTTGTGTTTATCTCAATATTGCCTGGAAAAAAAAATAATGAATAACATGAGAAAATTGGAATAACATAATGAGAAAATGTGCAGCGTTGTTTCACTAAAAGAAATTTGACCACCGCTGTTTTATTAAAAGAAAATTAGTCAGCGTTGTTTCCCTAACTACAAAACTGTTCGTTTCAAACTTACAAAATAACCCATATGCGTAAATAAAAAGTTCTACAGAATAAGCTCATTCCTTCCCTCTTTTTCAATCTCCTAAGAAGAAAATACCGTAATTTCCGGCGTATAATCCGCGGGTCAAACAATTCTGCTCAACCAGAAATTTTATTCAATAATTGAAATCAAATATTTACAGCGATCTAATAAGTTACATTTTATAAAATAAAATTTCTGGGTCCAAACATGATTGTTTGATCCGCGGATTATACGCCGGAAATTACGATATTCCTAACGTTTTTCCCAGATTGCTTTTTATATAGCACAGTAAAAAGAACTAGTATTATTACAAATACTGTTTTCAGTAAAAACTCGTATTCATGCGAATAGTTTCCTCATTTTTTTTCATCTATTCGAGAAATGTTTACAAAAGTTTTAATACAGAATGCAGAAGAACAGACAGATGGATAAACGGATGAAATAAACACATTTAATGAAGTTGGAAAGTTTTAAAAACAATATATTAATAATTTGTATAGTAATTTTAAATATTTTAGACCAGGAATATCTGAAAATTTCATATATGTATACATGAAAATTACAGCATGATTGAGATACATAAGTACACCAAAGCAAGGACCGATTTACAAATTCGGGGGCCCTGGGCACAGATGCTTATGGGGCCCCCTTGCACCGATACTTAAGCGGTCTTGAGTAAAAAAATATATTATTGAAAGAGGTACTTATTAAGATAATCACTATTGACTTTAATAATTTCTTTAAAATATCAATCTATCAAAAAAATCTGTAAACAAAATCGCAAAAGTAAAATACGGCCTTTGTAGAGATCGACCTCATCTATCCAACAAAAAAGAAATCATTTAAAAATATTGAAATGCAAAAGGGATATTTAAAAAAAAACCTCTCCGATAGGATTAACATTAGCTAGCGGGTGTTTTCGCGTGAGTGAAGTAGCCCCTTAAAAAGTTATTTTTAAATGAAAAAAAAAAACTGATGAACAAATTTGTCCATATTAATTTCGATTTTTAATAATTAAAACTTCACCAGATTTTGGCCATTAACTGAAAAATCTTCAGTTGCATTTGCGGACCCCTAAAATTTGGTGGTCCTGGGCCCGTGCCCCGAATGCCCTGCCGTAAATCCGGCACTGCACCAAATTGGGAGAATCATACTTTTTTTTTTATCGGACTCAACCACATCTCTCGAAATACAAATAGCCTATTTCGAAGCTAAAAGCAATTGAAGAATTGAAAAGCAACGATTACTTATGTATGAAACTCTTTTTTTAAAACAAACAATGGATAATAACTGGCGACCATTGAGACGTGATTGATCATACAAGTGTATCTCATATTCCGATTTGCAGAGAGATGAACATACAAGAGTAACTAACTCTTCAGTTACTTTGTTTCGGGCTGACAGACAATGAAAATAAATGAGGTCATAATGGATGGGCGAACGTTATGACATCTACGATTGAGACAGAATGCAAATAGTAAACAAATGCAAATGGCATAACTAATCCTCCGCCCCTCCATCCTAAGTTCAGCGACTCGATGTAAATACATTTGGATGCATGTCCTAGTAATTATTCTTCACGCTAAAAGTTGAGGACAAATTAATATTCTTATGACAACATTAGTACGTGAAAATTTTCGTTTGACGGTTCTGTAGTTTAGATGAAACATACACGATCGAGATGTAGGTTACAAAGACACAAACAGCATCACATTCTGTGTCAGTATTACATTGTTAAACATATAAAATTACACAACAACATTCATTAATCTGTTATTAATTACAACAAGTCAAATAAAAAAATCTTAAAAATTATAAACAAGATGTTTTTTTTTTTTGTGCAATAGGTTGTACGAAAGACAATGTTAATGAAAGATATTGGACTAGGCTTATCATGAAAATTAATTAAATAGAAATTAAAACTTAATATGTTATATATGATTAAAAATACTATCTTTATGCACTCTATATATTACAGAATAAATAGATGATATCTCTTTATAGAGGGAAATATTTTTTTCTCGTCATTGTATATTCCATTAAAGAAAAAAAAAACAACAATGTTGAATCAATAAAAGTACTGGCTCAAATAATAACAACAATGACACTTATTAAGCGAACGTTCATAATCCTCTTATTTGAAGAACATTTTTACCGCACAAAAAAAACGGAAACAGTTTCAACAGTTACGGCGAATTGAATCAAATTTTAAGCATAAATCGGAGTGCATCGCATGTCTAGATGATAATTTTCAACAGATTCATATACATATGCCGTCTCTGAATTGCAGCTTCGGTAATTTGATGTTTGAATTTGTTAATCATTTATTAACTTAATAGTATTCTCTATACACTTTACAATTACCTATGTTTAAATTAGAGATTTGGATAGATCTGTTGCAAGAACTTGTTTGACGTATTTTGAATTTAAAGGTACATCAAAACTCTTCTATCACAACAGTATAAATACCTATTTATTTTTTTAGTTTATTCTGATCAGTAGGAAATTGACTGCCCTTAGGTCAGTGCTTTCGAAACTTATTTTAGCCTCGTCCCACCTCAGTATCTCTAAAATCATAATGCCTCCCCTACTCCCCTGAAACATATGATTCTTATTGTTTAAAATATGAACTCCTATTTATACGTAGGAAGCCTAAAAGGACATTAATTCCCTTCGCAACAAAATTTCGCATGCTTCTTTTAATTTTTATGCACCTTTTTTTTTTTCAAAATAGTAATATTCGCACTATTTAATCGCTGAAAATCTATGATTAGATAAAGTGAAAATTACTGTACGAAAATAGCGATGTACACGTGCCGTTAAACGCGAAGTGGTTAGCAATGACAAGTCACTTCAACTTCTTTTTTTAGCTTATGAAACAATAATATTTTTGTCACAAATACGTTTTAACACACTCTTATAAATTCAAGGAAGCAAACATCTTCACTTTCATATTAAAATGAGTTTTGTTGTTCGTTGCCAACTCCCCTCAATATGAAACAAAAGGGTTGTGTTGCAGTTTGCACAAAACTACAAAACTGTTGCAATTTGCACAAAACTGCAAATTTGCAGTTTTGTGTTCACAAAATTTTTGAAAGAGATCTCAGAATCAGCATTAAATTTAACGGCATTAATGCATTTTATAATTGATTATAGTATCTTATTAAGAAGAGGTCTAATATTTTTGGATACTAAGATTTCTCTATGAATAACACAATACACTAAAAGAAGTTCTGGATTCTGATCTTTATCAATTTTAAGTAGCCAGTTATGTTTCCCATTGAAACGCAACTCTCTGTTAGCAAGTTTTCCCTTCCCCATTATCGTCAAGTTGACCATCATGAATGTATGAGGCCTGCACCATCTATTTCCTACTCTGATATCCATTTGGGTATTTATTAATTTTATAAGTTTGGTAGCAGCTAGTTTAGATATTTAAAATATATTTTGAGGCTAAATGTGCCAGAGACAGCCACTTTTAGATATATCTTTATGTAGTTTCACATGTGAAAGTTACTTCATGTGACATATTGCCACAGCTGTCCCACTTTTTCGGAACCAGTAATTATGAAAAGAAATTTCCATCTTATGTAATCGCAGAAATCTAAGATTGAATCTGTGATTGTTAAAAGTCGAAGACTTTTTTACGGAATTACTAGTGACGGAAAATCATAGCAGTTGGCAGCCGTGGATATTGCACAACAAATATAATTAATTACAAGACGCAATTGATAAATAGTCGAAAAAGTTGTGTAAAATTCTAAAATACAGCAATAACCAGAAAAATTACAAAGAATTTAAAAATATAATAAAAGGCGTCTAAATTTTTTTAAAAATAAAAGCTTATTTATGATTTTTACAGAAACAGTTGTATTTTGCACTTTTGAATGAAACAATTCAAAAATTGAATAAAAAGCATATCTGAAAATACATACTTTAAAAACCAAATTGCCCCCCTGAGAGGCGTTCACCCCCAATAAGGAAACCAACGATTTAGATAAAATATTAAATTAATTCAATGGCAATATTATCTCCATAAAACAATGGTAGCAACAAATTGAAAAAGTAGGCATTCCATACCTTAATCCGTTGAAAAAACTGGGTGCCACAAGGAAGTGAAAAAGCCAGAATAAGAAGACGTGAAAAAGGCGTTCTCCTAATAGTTCATCGTTTAAGTCCGTTTAATGGGAACCGGAACCATTTCATAATCTAATGCTTTCATGTAACAGAAAAGAGAGAACCCGACTTATACTTTAACGAAATGCTTTTGAGTGCAACTCGAGCAGGTTAGACACATTTGCAAAATGAAATGCTATTTTGTGTGGTACAAAAATTATAGGGTTAGCTTTGGAGATATCATCTGAAAAAAAAGGAGTGGTAAGGGAAAAAGAAACAAGGCGTGGCTTGATATTTAATCTAATGTGATGAAAGATACTTTAATTTTAGGATCGATACGCCTAACAGTTACGCGGTCTTTTTCATAATCATTAATATCGCTCTTAGAAATCTTTAAGGTGATGCAAACCACAAAAAGCGAGAGAAAAATCGCATTTTAACTTTTTTGGCTTGAAAAATGCTCTAAAGTTTTAAGAATACAATCACATCAAACACATGTAAATTCGATAGTTAGATCAAAAGAGATACCATTTTTAATATTGTACCGTCTGTGGTTACCGCGGCTTCATTCAGGATTTAAATGCATTTATCTCAGAATGTATATATTAAGACTTGCGCGGCAGCGCAAGTCTTATTTATTTCCAGTGCGACTTCCCCATGCTATTCTAACACAGCAAATCCCGTTGAACGAGTTATTTTACTAGAGTTTTTCCCACTTTTTGTACGCGCTTCCACAAATTTTCTTCAAAACACCTAATTCTGTAAAGAAATACATCCTCCAATCAAAAAACTCTAAATATTGGTGTTGTTACTTTCTTTAGAGACCTGTCAGGCTTTGGCTAGCGCTTCGACTATTCATCCAATCACTGCTTTTTATTTCGGATGATGTTACTGTCATTAAGCACTTGGACATGCGATCTCGTGGTATATGTTTACTATTTCAAAAATATGCGAGAATATTGTATTTATCTTTAATATCCGAAGATGTTTAAGATCCGAAGTCTTTATCAAAATTTGATGAATGTTCGATATTTACTTATCTAGTGATCCTGTGATGTTACGAAATGAGTTTTTAAATTTCTATCTTAATCGATGATTACTAAAATTCAACATGGGGAAAAAATGCAAATTTTCTGGTTGCAAGAGTGATGCACGATACTTTTACAAAGACTATATGCTGGGAGTTTTGTTTTTCCCTTTTCCTAAACCACAGAAAAACTTGAGTAAATGTAACGAATGGCTTTCTGCTTGTGGTAGAAAAAATACAGAAACGGTGACTAGAGACTGGTATGTTTGCTCTCGGCATTTCATTGATTTAAATGGCCCAACTGAAGAGTATCCTAACCCTATACCAAGAGTATCTCTGTCTGAGCCGTTACGTGATACATCAAATAAATATTCACGATATTATCGACGAAATCGTGAAATTTTCAAAAATAAAAGAGCCGCATACTATAAAAAATGTAAAAGCCAGATACAGAAGCGTAATACTTCATATTGTTTGCAAAATAAATCAAAGGCTAATAAATATAAGCTAAAATACTGGAACACAAAAAAATACTCAAATCGTAATAGGATTCTCACCTCTAAAAAAATTAATCCTTCAAGATATCGACAGCTTGCTTTAGTGAAAAATCTGCTAAAGAGTTATAAATCAAACATAGCTCAGCAAAGCAGAAGAACAAATATTCAATTTGTAAAAACTCAAATAAAAGCTCAATTACTTGCGCGTAAAGCTATTCATACTAAAAATGTTTTGTATGCAAAGAGTTTATCGGCTTCAGAAAAATTTTCAAACAAATGTCAACAGATGTTATCAAAATCAACTCAAAATATCACTGCAGAAAATTTATGTGAAATAATTGGTGGTGAAAGAATTCACAACTCCAATGCAGAACCCTATTTTTGGGAAATAGCATATCACCCATTGGTTCACATACATTTAGATCATAATTATAGTAGTCATTCCAATTCTAAAATAGAACATATTCCTTTAGGTGATTTACATTTCGAGAAAAACATTGATGGTCATCATCCCAAAACTCTAATGTGGAAATGTGGACCTCTCTGTAACATTCGAGAGAATTCAGTTCAAAGGTTATTGCATATTCTTCATATATTTGCTTCTTCTCAGGGCAGTTCTACAAAGGAATTATTTTCAAACATAGATTGTTGTGAGTATAAATCGTATTACATAAAAGAAGATCAAATGTGTGCTGTTAAGTTGGGTGATGCAGTTCATTGCTTAGACAATTGCAAATGTAAAAGCATTTTGAGAGTCATGACTGAATTGTCACCGCACTATAGTGGCTTGAGAACTCTTCTTAGATATGTGTATGGAATAAAAAAACTTTTTGATGCATACAATTTAATTGATAAAGCCATTCTAAATGCCGATTTTATTGATTTAAAAGTGGTAGTCGAAGAATTGGGAAGTCTCATAAAAAAAGAAAAAAAGAAAGACAATTGTGAAACAAATTCAAATACATCTGTCATAAGACCTATTTGGAAAGAAGCTGAATTGTTAGAACAATTTGAAAAGCCCTTGGCCCACTGTTTTCGAGAAATGCATGAATTTCATGACACACCTTGCGATTCCTGTGAAAAATTGTACCAAAAAAGGAAACTTACACCAGTGTCTAAACTGGTTTCCAAGCATGCCTTAGAAAATACAGAAAATATTGCATTCAATATATTAAGAACAGCTTGGCTTTTGCAAAAACCAGGCTCTGATATAGAACTGTTTGAGGAATTAAATCTTTGTGATTACTGCTACAAGAGAATTATATCAGGTAAAGTTCCTGAGCGATCCTTCCTCAATGGATTACAAGTGCATCCAATACCTGATGAAATTAAAAATTTGAATATGTTTGAAAAAATACTTATTCAGAAGTGTAAAGCATTTCAAGTGGTAGTTAGACTAGGAACTAAGCTAAAGACTTTAAACCATTCTGGCTTAACAAAGGCAATTAAAGGTAAAATTATTTATTTACATTTGCCTCTGCAAAATAATATTGACATGATTCCTCTAGGTTTACCAGATAATCATGAACTTCATATATTAGTTAATGGCCAACCAACTAAAAATAAAATAGTTTGGCAATCAATTGTTAGGCTTGAAAAGATAATGAAAGCACTGAGAAAGTTAAAAGAAATTAATCCTTTGTATGCTGATATTCATGTTTCTCAGTGCAACACTGATTATATTTGTGGTAATTGTAGTGAAATAGATAATCGAATTTCTACGCAACCAGATGCTTTATTGTATAGATTATCTGAAACTCAACAAAAAATGCTCTTTGATCAGTATACAATCCATCCTGTCAACGGAAAAAATCCTACAGGTATTTTAGAAGCATTTCAAACGAAAAAAGTTGAAAAAGAAGCTGTTAGTTTATTTGAAAAAAATTTGGACTTTATGTGTTTTCCTGATTTGTTCCCCACAGGTGAAGGTGGCCGATATTCTGATAGGCCTTTTGGTGACTTAACAGAAGCTGATTATAGAGCTACTAGAATATTGAATAAAGATCGAAGGTTTTCCCTCAATGAACAATACCTTTTTCATTGCTTTTATGAAAGTGAGATAAAATCTATGACCAATAGCATTAACTTTATGCTTCGAATGACTGGCAACAAAAGAATGCCAGTCAACTCTCTGATTGATAAATTTGTTGCCAAAGATTCAGAACTTGAAACTGCTTTATCAGTTTTTATGCAAAACATGAGAGGTACACAGGAATATTGGTACAAACGACAAGGAGAATTAAAGACAATGATGCAAAATTTTGGTAGTCCAACATGGTTTGTTACTCTAAGTTGTGCGGAATATGATTGGTTCGAATTGCATGAGCACCTTCGATTGTCATATTCTGATAAAATTGCCCCTAACAGTATTGCAGAGTTGTGTTCCTCAGATCCTGTTGCTGTTTCTCTGCATTACCACAACCGATTTCAAGCTCTTTGGAAACACCTTATTATGAATAAAGAAAATGCCATTCTTGGCAAAGTAGAACATTACTTCTGGAGAGTGGAATATCAGGGAAGAGGGACACCTCATATTCATATGGTACTTTGGATAAAAGATGCTCCAAAAATTGGTAATGCCAGCGATAAAGAAATATTAGCATTTATTCAAAAATATGTCACATGCTCACTTCCTGATAAAATTGAAAGTCCAACTTTGCATGAATATGTTCAGAAGTATCAAATGCACCGATGCAATCCAACTTGTCAAAGAAAATACAAATCTGGAGACAAATTTCTTACCAGATGTCGATTTAAATTTCCAAGAGCAACAGCTACAGTTGCAAAATTAAATGATGTGCATTCTAGTATAAGACATCATTTATCTTCCAAGTCAAAAAAGCGTCTTTACATACTCCCCAGAACATCTGCTGAAATGTACATTAATGATTATAATCCATTGCTTTTATATATATGGAAAGCTAATGTTGATGTCCAATTTATTGCAGATAAAGAAATAGCAGTGGCTCGTTATATAACATCTTATATTACGAAAAAAGAAAAATCTGACATGGAAGATCTCTGGAATGAATTGGCAAACAAAGATTTACGCAGTCGTCTTTTTAGTTTTGGCTTAAAAGCCATTTCACATCGAGAGTGTGGTGCTTATGAAGTTGCTGATAGAATTCTTGGACATCATCTTTACGGAAAATCAGAATCTATTCTTTTCATCAACACTACCAAAAAAGAAAAAAGAAAACGTTTATTAAAACCTTTTAAAGAGCTCAACAAACTTAAGGAAACTGACCCCACCAGTGAAGATATTTTTATGGTTCAAATGGTTGATGGTGTATATCCCAATAGACCAGATGAACTTGAAAATATATCCCTGTATGATTTTTCAGCTTTTTATTATCGGGTGCCACAAAAATCAAATGAAAAAATGCCAAATAATTTACAACTTAAAAATAATATTGGGCTATTAAAGAAAAGATGTAAGCCTTTTCTAATACAGCATACTCGTCATGATCCTGATAAATCTGATACTGAACGGGAAAATTACTATCACAGTCTTTTGATGCTTTTTCTTCCTTGGCGTGATGAAAGTATACTTTTGGGTGACCATGTTAACTATCAGAAATCTTTTGAAAATCATCTTCCAAAACTGAAACAAATGATGGAGTATCATGATAGGCTTAAAGTGTTAAAAGAAGGTGAGAAAAAATTAGAGGAAGCTCTAAGAAAAAGTACACAATCTGATTGTGAAAATGTCATTGTTCAGGATGATATACAAAATGCTTTGCAAGGTCATGAGATTATGGAGGCTGGTAATGCCATGGCAGAAGTAACAGCAGCTATGGTACAAAATTTATTTCCCTACTCAACCAATTTAGCCACTCAAGTTTCACAATTACATGCTGATCAGAAAAAAATATTTGATACAGTTCAAAAACATTTTTGTTCTAAATCTGAATCAAGCAAACCACTAACAATGTTTGTTAGCGGATGTGGTGGAACAGGTAAAAGTTTTCTAATTCATGTAATCAAAAATATGATTTCAAATTTTTTCAATAATAGTTTCACTAATGCTGTTGCAGCTCCAACAGGCCTAGCTGCTCTTAATATTGGTGGTGTGACTTTGCATAGACTGTTAATGTTACCTGTAGAGCATGGTAAAACAGCCGAATATCATAAACTTGGGGTGAATAGTTTAGCTATTATGCAAAAGACACTAGCACATCTAAAACTTCTAATAGTGGATGAAATATCTATGGTATCATCATTAATTTTATCTTATATTCATTTAAGATTAGTTGAAATTACAGGCAAAGATGAACTGTTTGGTGGCATTTCAGTTTTATTTTTTGGAGATCTTCTTCAACTACAACCAGTAAAAGGAAATCCACCATATTCTAAATTAACTCATACTGAAGCACGGAAATTAATTGGATCAGTTGGTGCCATTAATATTTGGAAAGAGTATTTTCTTTATGATGAGCTCACTTTAAATAAAAGACAAAAAAATGACTTGGTATATGCAGAACTTCTCAACAGAGTCAGAGTTGGTGAAGTTACTCCTGATGACATCAAAGTACTTGAAACAAGACTTATCCCTAATACTGATAACATTGAAAATGTAGCGAATTATTACTTTGACCTCATGAATCAAAATTTGAATCCAGTATGTTTGTTACCTACAAACAAGTTATGCCTAGAAATAAACTCTGTGATGCTACAGAAGGCTAAAAATAATGTTATAGAAATTCATGCTGAAGATACTATTAGTGGTTTTCAGGAAATGCCTCGCACAGTAAAGACACAATTGGAAAAACTAAAACAAAAATCATCTGATACAGCTGGTTTAGAGTCAGTGATTTTAATTTGTGAGGGCTGTAGAATTATGTTGCGTAGAAATCTTTCTATAGAAAAAGGTCTGGTCAATGGTTCAATGGGTACTGTTAAAGGCTTTAAAAAAGATTCATCAGGAAAAATTATATCAATATGCATTTTATTTGACAACCATGCTACCGAAAAATACATTGAACGAGTAAATGTCAAATTTGAAATTATGAAAAATGTTTATGTTAAAAGATCCCAATTCCCCATTGTTTTGTCATATGGTATAACTATTCACAAAAGTCAAGGAATGAGCCTGGATTGTGTAATGATTAACTTGGGTTCTAACATTTTTGAAAGTGGCATGTCTTATGTTGCTTTATCCAGAGTCACAAGTTTAGAAGGTTTACATCTTCTTAAATTTGATGCAAGTAAAGTTTATGCCTCACCAAATGCTATTAAGGTATATAATCGTCTTAGAAAGGAATACAGATCTGATTTGCCACAATTAGCTGTATGTTCCAGAAAATACTCTGAGAGTAAAATGGTTGTTTCATCTGACATATCAGTAATTGTTAGTGAAAAAAATAATAAAAACCATATTACTGATTTAAATTACTTTGTCTTTAAAGGCTTTAAAAATACAGATCGTTCGTGTTACGCAAATTCTATATTGCAAACTCTCTTCTGTATCCCAGAATTTGTTAAAAAAATTCAGGAAAGAGTTATTGATCCTGGTCCTACAACAAAAGCTTTGAAAAAAATATTCACTACTTTGCAAAATCCACAGATTGAAACCGTAGATACACTTGAAGTTAGAAAAACACTTCATGTAAAGTTTCATGATGGTACTGATCAAGATCCGTTAGAATTTCTTGATTACCTACTGGAAAATTTGTCAAAAGAAAATGTCAATGCCATAGATCTTTTTCAACTGAAGCAAGATCTTTGGGAGAAATGTAGTAATTGCCCAAGTTATCGAGATATATGTATTAGTACAGAACCATTTAATGCATTTATTGTGAGATTTCCACATGACTTTAATAATAGGGAAGATGCAGTTGATTTCAATGATCTCCTAACACGATGGCAGACTGAAAACATTCCCTGTGTTCATTGCAAAAACAGAACTAAAATGTGTCAAACTCGATTAAATTCTTGTGGAAAATATTTGTTTGTGCAACTAGCCAGATTTTCTTCAACAAATGTCTCTATGGGTCCGAATAGAACTTTTAAAATTACGTGCCCTATAACAGGATTTTCAAACCAAAAGGTTTTAATAAATAATATAACCTTTAAAACAAAATCTGCTATTTTGCATAAAGGAAAGTTCATTGATTCAGGTCATTATATAACAATGGTGCATTCAAATGAAAACGAGATCAATAAATGGACTGTTTGTGACGATATGAAAATAACAGATCGTACACGTTTTGTAAATAATCTTGCAGATGTTTACATTTTGCTTCTGCAGAAATGTTAGATTAAGAAATTGTCAATATAAGGTAAGATATTTATTCAGCTACAAAAAGAAATATTTTGCTGAAAATTTCATGCTCCATAACTACACATATCAATGTTTGAACTGTATATTTCATATTACCAATACTGATTTTGTTATGTGCAGTCTTTTACATACTTCAGGGCTTGAAATTCAATTTTTCCAAGGAGTGGAGTCTCCCTACCAACATTTTTAAATGAAGGGGAGTTGTAATATTTGGGAGGGAGAAAAAAAAAATCTTTAAACCCCACTATTATTTTACGTGCTATTTAAAGAATTACATTAATGCAGACATGAAAAAATACCATTGAAAAAATTAAGTCAACTGAGAATGATTATGTAAAATGTTTATTTTTATTTTAAAAAAGGGAAAAAAGTTAAGTTTTATATATGTAGTGTATTTTTCAAGTTCCATTAAATGTGTTAGGGACCCTTAACAATTAGGTTGCTAAATAAATTTCTGAATTTAGATTTTATTTGATTGAGATTCACCGATCGATCACGGAAAAGACGCAAAGTTCGTCTATCGATCGCGGAAAAAACGCAAAGTTCGTCGATCAGTCGTGGAAAAAACGCAAAGTTCTTCGATCAGTCGTGGAAAAAACACAAAGTTCGTCGATTTGTCACGGAAAAAACGTAAAGTTCATCGATCTGTCACCAAAAAACGCAAAGTTCGTCGATCAGTCGCGGAAAAAAAGCAAATTTCGTCGATCGATTGCAGAAAAAACGCAAAGTTCGTCGATCTGTCCCCAAAAAACGCAAGGATCGTCGACCAGTCGCTTAAAAAACGCAATGTTTGTCGATCTGTCGCAGAAAAAACGCAAAGTTCGTTGATCAGTCGTTTAAAAAACGAAAAGTTCGTCGATCAGTCGTGAAAAAAAGCGCAAAGTTCGTCGATCTGTGGTTGAAAAAAAATGCAAAGTTCGTCGATCTGTGGTTGAAAAAACGCAAAGTTCATGGATCTGTCGCGGAAAAAACCACAAAGTTCGACGATCAGTCGCGGAAAAAACACAAAGTTCGTTGATCTGCCACGAAAAAAACCACAAAGTTCCTCGATCTGTCGCGGAAAACACGAAAAGTTCGTCAATCAGTCGCGGAAAAAACGCAATGTTCGTCAATCAGTTGCGTTATTTAATTTACCTGCAACCGAATGATAAATTTCGTGATTTTTTTTTCCCGCAAATTTCTCTGAAAATGCTGAAATTTTTTGGGCGGGAGGCTCTCGCTCACGATCTTTTTTTGGGCGGGATTTCAAAATTTTCGCTGCGAATCCCGCAATCCCGCCCTAATATTCAAGCCCTGTACTTGTCTTGTTTGAATCTTATCTGCTTCATATTAATTTGTTATTAAAAAACTTGAGATATTTAAAAAAAAAGAACTTGCAAAGCAAATTAAAAAAATTAATTTATTTCCATATTGTTAAGCCCGAGAAGGAACAGATATTAAAATTATTTTATTTAGTCAATGCTACAATAATTTTGCATTTTTATATTTAAAAAAAAAATAACTTGCAAAGCAAATTTTAAAAAAAAAAAATATTTCCAAAATTTTAAGCCCGAGAAGGGACAGATATTAAAATTATTTTATTTAGTCAATGCTACAATAATGTTGCATTGTTATATTAAATCTTGTTCCGTCTATTTAATCTTAAAATATTAAATTTAAATTTGAAACATGATATTAAAGCAACTTTAAAACATTTCATTTAGTTGAAATGAAATCTAAATAAATCTTCAACTTTTTAAATTATTTGAACTTTTCATGTTTTTTGTCTGTTAAAATTTGCTACAGTACAAATTTTGCATAATGCATGTAAAACTGAAAAAAAAGTTGAAGATTTATTTAGATTTCATTTCAACTAAATGAAATGTTTTAAAGTTGCTTTAATATCATGTTTCAAATTTAAATTTAATATTTTAAGATTAAATAGACGGAACAAGATTTAATATAAAAATGCAACATTATTGTAGCATTGACTAAATAAAATAATTTTAATATCTGTCCCTTCTCGGGCTTAAAATTTTGGAAATATTTTTTTTTTTTTAAATTTGCTTTGCAAGTTATTTTTTTTTTAAATATAAAAATGCAAAATTATTGTAGCATTGACTAAATAAAATAATTTTAATATCTGTTCCTTCTCGGGCTTAACAATATGGAAATAAATTAATTTTTTTAATTTGCTTTGCAAGTTCTTTTTTTTTAAATTTTTTTAATTTGTCATATTTAAATTGATATATCAAAATTATTATGAAACTGTGTACAATGTTTTTCAGTTATACATTTCTTAAACTGTCTTCGGATTTTTTTTTTTTTTTTTTTTTTTTATTGCGAGATTTTGAAAATATGATTTTCTTAATAAACGGGACTTACAATAACAGACTATTTTTTCCCTCTAAAAATTATAAAATGTTTAAAAATAAATATTTTGTAAATCTAAAGAGAAACAGAATCTGATGTTGGATTAAATTCCGAGCCTATTAGTTCTTGAGGTATAGCTATCGTCAAAATCATGAAAATAGTAGCATAACAGTGCCACCTGTTGGGATATCTACGCCAAAACGTAATCAGCGTCTATTTATGTCCAGGTCTAACTGAATCTGAAGTTTTATGAAAGTAAGTGCATTAGTTCTTGCGATAGAGCTATTGCGGAAATCGCGAAAAATGCAGCATAACATAGTGTCACCTGTTGGGCGATTTTCACCAAAAACTAATCAGTACCAATTTATATCAGGGACTAACTGAATATAAAGTTTCATAAAATTCAGTGCATTAGTTCTTGAGATCAGCGCCCACAAAATTTTTGTCACATACAGACAGACATTTTCTAAAAACAGTCAAATCGTGCTCAAAACCTTCTAAAACGTATAAATTCTTCCAAAACCGGAAGCCCAAAATTTTCATGAATCCAATACTTTTCCTTGTAAAAATAGAAGAAAGTAAAAAAGATGTAAAAAATATTTATAAATAAAAATAAATAAAATAAAATTTTATTTTTCGGACACCTTTAGTAATGAAAAATAAGAGTCTCACATAATATCCCCAATTTCTACAAGATTTTTACGATTTTGAGGGGAATTTTTAAAAATTATTATGAATATCATCTTGGACGATATTTAAAATGAAATATTTTCTAAGATGCACAAAATGTACAACTCAAAAATACATTTATTATTTAAAAAATTTAACAGATATTGATGAACAGAAACGATCTTCAAATAAATTTAACAGTAGACATGTATTCACTCATTTAATAAAATCTAATACGCTTTTATTTAAAACAAATATACAGCAATAATAAAGCCAACATCGCACAAAATATAAAATACTGTAGAGTTAAATTAATATTTTATTGGAATAAGAATCAATAATATTATATTTTTGAAATATTTAGAAGTTTTTGCAGATTTTTAAAAACAATACCGTAATTTACGGTAGAAGCGCCGTAGCGGTTACGAGTTTAAAAGTAAAAAAATTAAGGCGATGCGACGTTTACGAAGGGTGTGGCGTTTACGTTATTATTTTTGCGTTCTGGATAGTTATAAATATTAATTGATGTCTCTTCAACAAATAAATTTGATATAAAATTTTATATACACCTTAAAATTTGATTAAAATTGATCGCCATTTGCTCTATCATTTTACAGTGTTTCGTTATGGTGGTTATACTTTTTACTGTTTATCAAGCGCATTCTTACAAGTACGGCGTTTACAGTATTTATTTTCATTTTCATCTAACTATACAAGAACAGGGTTTGATGCAGGTTTTATTTTTTTCTTGGGCCCCGTTTTGTGAAAAGTTAAGGTTATTTTTGGGAAATTTATTTTGTTAATTATATTTTTATGAAAAATAATATTTTGTAACGAAAGATGAAATCCAGTTACTCAAATTCGAACCAAGCGTTTATTAACAAAAACTTTTTAAAATCCTTTTGCTGAAGTTTTCCTCTCTGGTGAACTTGTTTGTTTACAAATTACACATTTTAAAACATCACAATATAATAAATAATTAATAAACAGTAAGTTTTTATGGAATAGAATTTTGTGAAAGGGTCTATTTTATCAAAAGGAATTTTGTGTAGGGGCCTTTTTATTATAAAGAATTTTGTGTAGGGGCCCATTTTATTATAAAGAATTTTGTGTAGCGGCCCATTTTATTATAAAGAATTTTGTGAAAGGGTCTATTTTATCAAAAGGAATTTTGTGTAGGGGCCTTTTTATTATAAAGAATTTTGTGTAGGGGCCCATTTTATTATAAAGAATTTTGTGTAGCGGCCCATTTTATTATAAAGAATTTTGTGTAGGGGCCCATTTTATCAAATTGATTTTTGTGAAGGGGCCTGTTTTATTAAATTGATTTTTGTGAAGGGGTCTTATGTTTTTAAATAGATTTTTGTGAAGGAGCTATAAATAGGCGCCAAATCTTGCCTGGATCGACCCTTGAAGAAGATTGTATTTGGATTCGTGAAACATTTAGACGGATTTATACATTTTAGAAGAATTTGAACATGATTAGACCGTTTTTAGAAAATGTCTGTCCGTGAGTTTGCATATAATACAAATTTTGTGGCCGCTCTAACTCACGGACTACTGCGTAGAATGGGGCAAAATTTCACATGAAATTCTATCCTTATATGAACTGCTGCTGACTAGTTTTCGGACAAAATCCCCCAAGAGGGGGTACCGTAAATCGATGATTTGATCGACTTATGTGTTGCTTATTATATCTCCAATTTATGTAAGCAGAATTCAACGGAACATCAAATTTGGAATCCTCATGATAAGAATGGATTGTCATCTAATCTTGGTTGCGGTCCTCTAAGAGGAAGTGCCCAAATTTGATGATTTGTTCGAAATATGCGATGCTTATGCTACCAGTTTAAATGCACCGAATTCAACGAAACTTCATGCTTCGCATCTTGAATATAGGACTACACTGCCATTCAATTTTGGTTGCAGACTTCTAAGGAATGTCGAAATTTTATGACTTGTTCAAAATAGGCGATGCTTTGTAAATATCAGTTTGACTGCATTGAGATTTAATTTATCAAATTTTGCAATGTGTTTTATAAATATTACAAATATAAGTGTAATAGAAAAAAAAAAAAAGGGTAGGAACTTTTAAAATGCCATATATTTTGATATAAGTATTGCTGCAGTAATGTATAGTACAAGACGTACGTTTGCTGTTTGCTAATGTTATAAATGTATTATCATTTAAACTGTTTGAATGTTATGTGTAAATAACACATAGAATAAATATTTTATATTATGAAATATTGAACGCCTCAAATAAATTTATATAAAGTTATTACCTATAAATTATGGTATATAATGTTATAGTATTACGCACACTGTGGTCGATCATGTACAGTACATGCTTTCTATGAAACTGTATGTCTGAAGTAAATAATTTTGTTTTTCCTGCATTAAGTCTTCGTTGTCCACGATTCCAAAACAATATTATGCGCTTTTATATATATATTCTAAATCGATGCAATATCTTGTACTATTTAAATCATTTAAGTGATTTATATAGAAGAATGTTTTGTGACGGTCACAACTATTAATTTTATTAGGCTAAATACGGAGGGTGCGCTGTTTCCCCCATAAATTACACTACATTGTAAGGTAAGCACATGCCATTATTAATTATAATATAAAGGCATAAGAGGAAAGCCTTCAGTAAGAATTTTTTAATTGAAGATGTGAGGAAAAGCAAGTACAATATAACTATGCAATAGGGTAGGGATTCAATTGGTACCTCAGCGATTACAGAAATTTTGAAACTAGAATGCATTTAAATGAATAATGATAATATCAGGCATAAATATGACAATACAAAAATGTAAAAAACACCAAGGATTTTCAATTTATATCTAAAAACAATATATTATTTTAAGTAAATGTTTTACATGGTGTCGCCATCTGCTGTAAATTAAGGAAAACAATGGCAGAGTAGTTATTTAATCATGATTCTACATTGCTGCATAATAAATAACATAAAACACAAAAATGATAAATATAATATGGAATTTAAACTAATTTATCTAAGAAAGAAAAAAAATGTTATAATAAATTTAAATAAGACTTACGATAAATTAAAAAAAATCTATTGTATTAAGCTAGCATATTTAAAAAGGGTTTGGGTTCATTTTTTTTTTTATAGTTTTCACAATACAAATAATGTGAAAAATGAAATAAATAATGCTTAAAAATATGGAATTAAGACATAAATTCAAAACTTATAGAAAAAAAAAGAAAGAAAGAAAAAAAGGTTTCTGAAACGTATTTTCGTGTAGAAATCCGACATAAGAGGTAGAATTCTCTATTTTAGTGTACGTAGTGGTGCCATCTATTATCACTTACTGAACTTAAAACCGAAGAAAATAATGAAAAATTCCTATATGTCCGAATTACAGATGCTTCCTATCTACATATGTTATGCTAAATTCTTAGTTAGATTACTCTCTCCCTCTCTCTCTCTCTCTCTCTTTATATATATATATCTATATATATATCTTATGCATAGAGATAATTAATTTTAAAGTAAACATACCTTTAAATGAAAATGTTTCCAGAGAGATAATAATAATAAAAAAAACAGATATTTTTAAAGTTGAGATTTTATTATATCTTTCATTTTTTTATAGGCTGCAGCACACACTAATCGCCGATACGGAGTTTATAAAAGAAAACCTTTCGCTACTCCTATGCCAGAATGTGCCTCCCAGCAAGTCTGCAATGCTGTTTTCATGAGACTAAAATTTGTACAACCACTGTGTAAGTGTTCAGAGGTTCATGGAGGTCCATGTTCTACAAGGATGCATCCGAACGATGGACATACAATAAATCTACTGTCCGACCGTGATGGTCAGGTAAGATTATAATGCGGAAGAGATGAACCAACTGATTCATCGCTTAAATTAAAAATTAATAAAAATGAATGAAAATGTTAACAATATAGATTAGTGAAATTAAAATCATTTTTAAGAATCCTAATAAACTTTCTCTACTAAAAGAAATGTTTAAAAAAATCACACCAATGTTAATTTTAAAGTATTGCTCTTATTGTTTACTTACGAAAATAAGATAAGCCCTTCCTAATTTAATATTACAATTAAGTTTGTATTTTATTTGTTCTAATGAGTAAGACAGCAATGAATAAGATCAAATATAACCAAAAGCTCTTACATCAGCTGTTTTGAATACGGGCTGATTCTAAAGTATATAGCAATATTCAAAGGACAAATCAGATCATGCATGTGTAAATAAACATAAATCACACAGCATAAGAACATCAGATCACAATTCACTTATTTAGTCAAAAATAAGTGTCTCATGAACCCAAATTTTCATTCAGAACTTTACGATAAAAAAGGCAATGTAATGGTACTGTTAATAATATTTCCTTTGCTTTGTGTGAAATGTCCTGACATCACAAACATGCTGGAAGTACGTAGTAATTCAGTCAGTGATATTGTCCATACAGTCAATCACATTATGAAATGTGAAGTATCTGGCACAGTGCTACGTGGACATAGTGACCACTTCAAACGTTTATCATGATGCCATCACATTTCTTATAAAATGCCAAAAAAATAAATTGTCAAACAAATAAATAAATAAACAAATAAAAACAGTAGAAGATCTTTATAACGCATACCTTAAGATGGGAGGTTGTGCATATGGTCAAATATGTCTGGGACATATCAATATACAGTAGAAGATCTTTATATTGCATTCCTTCGGACCAGAAGTTGTGCAGATTATAATTTTTTTGCATATTTTGGATTATTTCACGCATTGTTAAATTATCTAATAAATTATCAATTAAGCATGATTGAAATATGCCAGGACCATATCATTATATTAGTCATTTCCAAACATTTTTATTTTATAATAAAATTTTTTTCATTGAAAAACTGAATTAAGGAGATAAAGATGAAATAATGTCTGAAACTTAGTCTTCTAGAGGTTAGCAATATTTCTACAATGTGGATTGCAAGTGATTAACAGCAAAGTTCATTGCTTATATCTGAGAAGTTGTCCATTATATAGAGAATTGTGCTATAAAGATCTTCTACAGTATCTTCATTAATGCTAAAGTTATGAATAAATATTTAAGTTAGGTTAGGCGTGAGGAACCATTTTGGGCAGGCTATTGAAAGCAATTAACCCTCAAGGAATTTTATATTTCAGAGTATATCAATCATTACATGTCAAAATAATAATAATAAAAAAATCTAAAATCACTCAAAAGCTAAACTAATTTGACAGATTTGATTTCAATAAAAACATCTGCAATTTAAAAAAAAGAAAAAAAACTGAGCACAGATAATTAAAAACTATCAATAAATTTCCAAAAAGCCTTGCTATTGAATTTTTTTCAAAATGACACACATTTAGCAATAATAACAATTACATTGGCTAATTTAAAAACTATATGTGAGAATAAAACTGTATCAATTGCTTCTCAGCTATGCTAAAAAAAAAAAAAAGGTTCTCAAGAAAATCCCCCCCCCCCCCTCCCACAAAAAAGACAGTTTTGAAATGATACTTTCAGAATCAACCCCTGTATTGCAATTACACAGTTTTCAACAATATATGACACTTTCAAAATATCATAATTATCAATTTGTTTTTAATGAAGACTGATCTTATATACCATTAACAATTTAACTTTAATATTTTGCAGTTATTTTACTATCTATTTTATTCAACAGAAATCACAAACTCTTATTAAAGTTTGTGAAGATGTAAGTTCGGTGAAACAGTGCCACCAACCCCATGACTGGATGTTGTTAGCACTACAGAACGTCAGAACTGGGAAAGCTCATTACTTGGTTGTTTGTAAATGTCCCTCAAATGCAATAATGGAAGGACCAGTGTTACATACACAACCACCCTATGCAAGGATACCAGGAATTAGCGTTTATGGAATGTTATGTGTTCAAGGAAGGAAAAGTCGACTAAGAAAAGAAAGTAAGTTTCATTTTTTAGTATTCAAGCATTTAAGAGTAATTAATGTATGGCATAATTTGACAAAATCACAAAACATACATATTGTTATTTATAATTTTACTTTATTTTTTCTAAGTGAATATATGTATTTTTTTCAATTGTATTAAAATTTAGAAGGATTTTTTAAAACCACCTTTTAATTAATTACTACCACTTATTATCGCTATTTTAGAATTGTGATTTTACTGAAATAGATTTTCTCCTCACAACTCAATAAAAATATTATTATTTTAAACTGCACCATATTATCAATTGGAACAAGCATAGATTTATGCTAAAGCATTGAAAAAACATGATTTAAGAAATGGTCAAATCAGAAAACTTAAATGATTCCAAAACAATAAAAAGCAATAATTTCACAAATTGCCTGTTTTGAAGTTCATAAAACAAAACATACATACAAAACATTTTCTCAGAAGTTTAACATTCAACTTATTAATTATTACCTTCTTTTTAAAAAAAGAAGGGGATAATAAAATTAAAATTTTTATTATATTAAAAACAAAATATTAAAATTTGTCATCAATTAAAACATAACTAGCAATTACCTACTTTATTCTACAACTTTATATATATATTATAAAGCACTGCTGGGAAATGTATAAGATCATTAAAAATTATAATCAGCATTAAAAAAATTAAAACACTTTGCTGCAAGTATATATATTTTATTTATTTATTTACTTATTAGCAAGATAGAAAATTTTTTTCTTCTAAATTAGCTGCAAGTTTTGAAAAACAGGTGCTACGTTAATACAAGCACAATTTTATGCATAGACCTGAATGATTTTTAGCCTTAAATTATAATTTGCATTATAAAGAAATACAAGTACATGCCATCTGTCAAAGAATACAGCAACTGAAAACAATAGACAAAAATTCTATTGAAAACAATCAACAAAAAAATTATTGGATGTAATATTTTTTTCAAAACAGCAGTGTAGGTTTTATCCCCACACACGTCTTGTAGTTTGAGCATTGAAACACCTATTGTCCACGGCTTTGGATGGATCAAAATTAACTATAGATGGGCCAATCATGCTAATAAACTTTAAATTATAAAGATGTCCTGAAATTGTTCTTGATTCTTTAAACAAAACTTCATATTCATGACTTATAATTTGATACAAACAATACTACTGATACAGTAAAAAACAACTCACTAAAATTGAAAATATTTCTTTATATGACACAATTTTTTGCATAAACTCGCTTAACTACATCCCTACACCAAGCACTTAAAATTCATACTATGGACAAAGAATGTTTTGCTTTTTTTTTTTTTTCACTTCTATAGTAGAATCCATAAAATGATTCTTAAAAACCAAACTTTGTAACAAATTAAATTTTAATTTGTTTTTAATCCATACAAGCACATAAAAATCAAAATTACTGACAGGTAAAAATTAGTAATAATAAATAAATAAATAAGAGGCTAAGTCACCAAGTCCAGGTCCATATTTCCAGTTGAATAATGACCTGGAGAATAGGATCTTTCGAGCCCTAATTATTAGTTAATAATATTTCCTTATATTTACATACATTGGATTTTATCTAACATTTTCATCAAAATTTTCAGCTGATTTGTCATGAGAGGATAACTTGCCTCATAAAGAGTAATAAGATTTTAGAAGAAAATTTTTTAAGTAAATTAATTATATTAATATACTTTAATAATTACTAGCAGACACAGCCCGGGTCCAAGGTTACTTTAAATGTAATCTCGTTATGCTAGTCGTTTTACCTTATTTTCACATATCTAAAAAAGCAAAAAAGCTTCCTGACTGCGAGATCATGTGTGTACTCATAGTAATGTTTTTTGCAGATTGCTTAGGGTAAAAAAAATGGAACTTTTACTTCATAGAAATTTTGTGGCATTTCAGAGAAAAGAAGATTGATGGTCTTTCTTTCTTTAATAATTAATATACATATAATTTTTTTTTTTTGAGTTTTTTTCCCAAAGGTCTACATGTACAGGGGTGTAAAATATAAGATTGGATGGATAAGTATCAAATAGAAATTCGTTGCTAAAAGAACAAACTCATTTTCAACAAAATGGGCACCTAGAAAATCCCGAAAAATACAAAAATTGCTGTACAAATTCTGAATAAACTTTATTTAAAAGAGGACAAAATTTACTATATATGACAAGACGATTAAATTTGGATTGTTTTTAGAAGGGAGTCAAAAGCCAGAAAATTTGGAAGATCAGGAAAATGTGCTAATTGCTCCATTCAATATAAAATAACAAAAAAAAATTCAAATCTGAGGCTCAGGTGCACATGGACCGGTCTTCATCTATCCTTATCCAAATTTGTAGACTTCAACATGTGATTGATTTCCCTAACCATCGTCAACAAACAAACGGACAGACAGACACACCCATACAGAAAAACACTTTCATTCATTAATACAAGATTAGTATATTAATTATAACTCAACATATAAAAATTAACAGTTCCTTAAATCGATTATATAAGCATATCATTGTTATAATTATTGTGTACAGAATTGTGTCATGAAAACTGAACATGTTCAAGTGTGCTGTGATTCAAATCAACTAAATGTTATTTCATTTTTTTTCCCTTACAGATTTTCCTCCAGTTCCTTGGGATAGAGTTATTACTGTCTATAACTCCTCAAATATTTGAAAAGAAGATATAAGATGAACTGTTCATGTGAATTTTAAACTGAAATTATTGTTTGTATTCAAGTCAATCCAGGATTTTTAACTTCTTTAAAACACACACACACAAAAATACTGTTATTCAAGACAGGATTAGCACATTCAGAGTAGTCGTTTAGTAATGTTTAGATAACAAAACCACACTCAAAAATTATAATTAAACAATAAGTTGCATTTTTTCAATACAATATGAATATCACCTGTATTGAAACACTGTATTAGGTAATCAAACAAGATGCAGAGTTATAATATATCATTTAGAAGCAACCATATTATATAGTGAAAATTTTGTAGTAAGCATTTTTATATAAAGAAAAGTGTGTGAACTATGAATATGCATAATATAACATCTCAGTGATTTAACTAAATTTTTTTGTTTATGAGAGTGTTGAAGAAGTTGAATATAGGTAATTACTCTTGATAGTTTAAATTACATGAAGCAAATTTGCATGACAATTTTCTCCCAAGAACAATCCGACTTTAAAGAGTGACCAAACTGAAACTTACTTTGTTTAATAAAACTATTATAGTATGAATGCCTTTGAACATCTTAACATAGTATTGATAAGTTTACGTTGTAGGAAAGAAATTCTCACGAATAATGCCAAGTTTATCCCTAACAACGAGTATTTTTTTTTAAGTTAAAAGCATCAATTCAAACATTTTTTTAAAAAAGGGATCAATAGTTACTAAAGATTAACATTCAGATGCACAAGAATTTGAATTTTTTATGACTACACCTTTTGATATTATATCTACTAGATGGAACCCGTCAAAATTTGACGGCAAAAAACTTGATAGTACCATAAAAATAAAATTCATAGCTGCTTTAAAATGTTTGAAACTTTTGCAGAATAATTCAAATAAATAAAAAACCCACTTTGAATTAAAGCTAGGTTGAAGAACAGCAATTGGCTAAGTTTCACTGGCACATGCACTCGCGGAATTTCTTTCATTTGACACGTGTAGCGCTGTTGTGCAAGTAAATGGTAAGTGCCCCCTTGGGGAGGGGGAAATGGCAGGATGGACCAAGGAGATGCATAACATGAATAAGCAGTCAAAGACCTTTCAAACGATATGTAACATGAGGTGTGTGTGCAAAATTTAAAAAAGTACCCTCTTGGGGGGGGGGGTAAAGTAGGGGATGGACACGGTACATGCATAATATGATTAAGTGGTCACAGACCTTTCCAACGATATATAACATGAGGGTTGTGTGCAAAATTTAGAAAAGTACCTCTTTGGGGGAGGGGGCAAAGTGGGGAGATGGACATCAGAGATATGCATATGATTAAGCAGTCACAGACCTTTCCAACGATATATGACATGAGGGTTGTCTGCAAAATTTAGAAAAATACCCCCTTGGGGGAGGGGGGGCAAAGTGGGGAAATGGACATTTGAGATATGCATATGATTAAGCAGTCACAGACCTTTCCAACGATATATGACATGAGGGTTGTCTGCAAAATTTAGAAAAGTACCCCCTTGGGGGAGGGGGAGGGCAAAGTGGGGAGATGGACATTGGAGATGCATATGATTAAGCAGTCACAGACCTTTCCAACAATATATGACATGAGGGGTGTCAACAAAATTTAGAAAATTGACCCCTTGGGGGGGGGGGGCAATTGGGGAGATAGACATTAAAGATGCATAATATGATTAAGCGGTCGCAGACCTTTTCAACAATATATGACATGAGGGTTGTTTGCAAAATTTAGAAAAGTACCCCCTTGGGGGAGGGGCAAAGTGGGGAGATGGACATTGGAGATATGCATATGATTAAGCAGTCACAGACCTTTCCAACGATATATGACATGAGGGTTGTCTGCAAAATTTAGAAAAGTACCCCCTTGGGAGAGGGGGGGACAAATTGGGGAGATGGACATTGGAGATGTATAATATCATTAAGCGGTCACAGACCTTTCCAACAATATATGACATGAGGGGTGTCAACAAAATTTAGAAAATTGCCCCCTTGGGGGGGGGACAAATTGGGGAGATGGACATTGGAGATGCATATGATTAAGCGGTCACAGATCTTTCCAACAATATATGACATGAGGGGTGTCAACAAAATTTAGAAAAGTGCCCCCCTTAAAAGGGGGGAAATGGCGGGATGGACCCCGGAGATGCATAACATGAATAAGCAGTCAAAGACCTTTCCAACAATACGTAACATGAAGGGTTTGTGCAAAATTTACAAAAGTACCCCCTTGGGGGGGGGCAAAGTGGGGGATGGACACCGGAGATGTATAATATGATTAAGCGGTCACAGACCTTTTTAACGATATATAACATGAGTGGTATGTGCAAAATTTAGAAAAGTGCCCCAATTGACGGGTGGGGGGGGGGGGGGTGGACCACACAGATGCATAACATGAAAAGGCAGTCGCAGGCCTTTCGAACGATATATCATATGAGTGGTGTCAGCAAAGAAAAGTCTCCGCCCCGTGTTGGCAAAACATACTCCCCCCCCAGCCGCCATAATTATTGATGCAGACTCATTTTTTAAATTCGTTCGCACCCCTCTTCTCCCGCAAAATGTTGTGAATTTTAAAAACTCCCCTTCCGAATTTTTTTATACCAAAAGCACTTATGTCCATCGTCTGCATGTAGAGTTTTGTGCTTACAGACGCCAGACACAACAACACACACACAGAACGACGTTTACCGACATTAATAGCAGTGTTTCCCCCAGACAGTTTCAGAAGGGTGCTGCACCCTGCCTGCCCTTTGTTTGCAAAATAGCACCCTTCTTGCCCCTCATAAAAATAATTAGCACCCTTCTTGCCCCCTCCAGCAAAATAATTAGCACCCTTCTTGCCCCCTCTAGCAAAATAATTAGCACCCTTCTTGCTCTCAGTAAAAAAAGTGCCCTTTCTCCTTTTTGCATTAAAAAATTTGGTTTCATAATAAAAACTGACTCAATGTTGTCTTAAAAAGAGTGTTTTGACTTTGAAATATCAAAAGTGGCTTTAAAAACCAAAAGAATACCTTTAAGCTTTAACAATTAAAAAAGTGCCCTTAAGAATCTGAAAAGTGCCCTCAAAAATCCAAAAAGTGCCCTTAAGAATAAAAAAAGTGCCCTTTTTCTCACCAGCAGCACCTTGCCCCTTTTTAAACCTGGGGGAAACTCTTAATAGTATAGATGATACTCAGTGCCTACACATTTCACCCTTTATAATTCAGCCAATGAGTTGACAGTCGTTCATTTCCAGAAACGAAACAATAATTCTTTAGGATGAATTTTGTTTGTTTGGCGTCACAAACTTTTTAGGGCACCTGCAGACTAAAAACATATAATCAATCTTCGCGGGAAAAAAATCCTAGATTTCGTCAAATGATCACGGGAAAAACACTAATTTCATCAAAGGATCATATAAAACGTGAATTTTGTTAAAAGGCCACAGAAAAACGCGATTTACGCAAAAGATGAGCAAATTTTGTCAAAGAATCGCAAAACAGGAAATTTCACCAAAAGATAGCGCTTTCTTGCCAAATTTCGTCTAAAAATTGCGGAATAAAATGTATTTTATCAACAAATCGCTGGAAAACGCACATTTCGTTAAAGTATCGCGAGAAAAATGCGAATTTCTTCAAAGATTGCTGAAAAAACGCGAATTTCATCGAAGGATTGCTGAAAATTCATGAATCTTATCAAAAGGCAGCAGAGAAAATGTGATTATTATCAAAGCATTGCGAAAAAAGAAAATTTCGTCTAAGGATCACAGAAAAACGCAAATTTCATAAAAGAATCGTGGAAAATAACGCAAATTTCGTGAAAAAAAAAATCGCAGAAAAAACACAAATTTCGTCAAATTATCGCTGAAAAAAAACACGTATTACGTCATAGGATAGCTGAAAAAATTGTGAATCTCGACAAAAAAAAGATACAGAAAAAAATGCGAATTTCATTAAAGAATCACGAAAAAAAATGCGAATTTTGTTAAAGGATTGCGCAAAGAATGTGAATTTTTGAAAGGTTCGTGTGAAAAATGAAACTGTCTTTATTAAAAACAGCACACACACAAACATCTATACAAACCTCAATACACACAAACATATTATAGGCAGGGCTTGAAATTCGATTTTACCAAGGACGGGAGTCTCCCTACCAACATTTTTAAATGGAGGGGAGTTGTAATGTTTGGGAGGGAGAAAAATTTTTTTTAAACCCCACTATTATTTTACGTGTTATTTAAAGAATTACATTAATGCAGACATGACAAAATACCATTGAAAAAATTAAGTCAACTGAGAATGATTATGTAAAATGTTTATTTTTATTATAAAAAAGGGAAGAAAGTTAAGTTTTATATATGCAGTGTATTTTTCAAGTTCCATTAAATGTGTTAGGGACCCTTAACAATTAGGTTGTTAAATAAATTTCTGACTTTAGATTTTACTTGATTGAGATTCACCGATCGATCGTGGAAAAGACGCAAAGTTCATCGATCTGTCGTGGAAAAAACGCTAAGTTTGTCGATCTGTCACCAAAAAACGCGAAGTTCGTCGATCAGTCGGGGGAAAAACACAAAGTTCGTCGATCAGTTGCGGAAAAAAGCAAATTTCGTCGATCGATTGCGGAATAAATGCAAAGTTCGTCGATCAGTCAGGGAAAAAAGAAAAATTTCGTCGATTGATTGTGGAATATACGCAAACTTCGTCGATATGTCCCCAAAAAACGCAAGGTTTGTCGATCAGTCGCTTAAAAAACGCAATGTTCGTCGATCTGTCGCGTTCGTTTGATGTCGTTGTTGAAAATTTATGGATTTCTATTATTAAAGTAATTTTTTCATTTTACCGTATTTATTTTATTTTTGTGTTGTATGTATTTTGCTACTTTGAATTTTTTTAAACTAACCCTTTTTTTTTTGGAGAGTGAGAGAGAGAGATTTAGTAATTTGGTGACACGAAGTTCCGCAAATTCTTAAAATCCACAAATCGTTTCCAATGTAAACAATGAAATTTACAATTAAGTTGCAAGTGCAAAATTTCAGTTTTTTAAAATTTTCATGTCATTCTGTACACATTTTAATACGTCATTCTGATCATTATACATATTTAGTTATGCATTATTAATTATTTACTTGACCTTTACTTTTAATATTTTAAATATTTCAAACTTACAGCTGAATGTAATTATTAAAACATTTGAAATACTGCATTCGAAAAATGAAATTTCAGCTTAGAAACGCGACAATTACTATTAGGTTAAAAAAATTTAAAGTAGAAAAGTACTTATGATATAAAAAGAAGAAAAAAAAATACACCAGAATTTATCTGTATTACGAAAGCGGGAGAAATGATTTTCTGTGCTATACGAAAAGATATCCAAATAACTCAATCATAAACATAGAAATAGGTATCGGTTTCTATGTTCATGTGCACTCAATCCAAACTTGAAACTTTTAAAAAGGTCATTGAATGAATGAAATTCATCTCCGCCTTTCACATCCAGAAAACTTGCTGTGTCGCCAATTATGTTTATATTTTATATATATATAAAAAAATAATAATTCAGGCACTTTTCCATTATACGGACACCATTGTCGCCAAACATACATACATACATACATTTTGGCATAGTGTCCGTATAACAGAAAAGTACTAAAGTTCATGGTTTAAAATCACAATAAAATATCATGAAATTTATTGATTAGTTGTGGGAAAATATCGGGGAAATAATGTGATTTTTGTGAATTTTTTGTTTTGTTAACAATGTGGTTAGAGAGCCAGGGAGAAATCCAGAAAACTTGCTGTGTCGCCAATTATGTTCATATTTTATATATATATATAAAAATAATAATTCAGGCACTTTTCCGTTATACGTACACCATTGTCGCCAAACATACATACATACATTTACATACATACATTTTGGCATAGTGTCCGTATAACAGAAAAGTACTAAAGTTCATGGTTTAAAATCGCAATAAAATATCATGAAATTTATTGATTAGTTGTAGGAAAATATCGGGGAAATAATGTGTTTTTGTGAAATTTTTTGTTTTGTGTTGTTGTGTTTAATTGTAAGCATTCGTTATAATTTTCAGTGCATTATTAAATTGAAATTTTTGTTTAAAATATGTAAACAAAACAGTGACCAGAAACCTGCACAATTTCTAATATAGATAGATAGATAGATAGATAGATAGATGCATGCATGTAGTACTTTTAATTATTTGGTAAAAATACTGTGATCGTCACTGAGAAAACCTGAATTTCACCTAAAAGTAATTGTCGAGTGTTTAAGCTGAAATTTCATTTTACGAATACAGTATTTCAAATGTTTTAATAATTACATTCAGCTGTAAGTTTGAAATATTAAAAGTAAAGGCCAAGTAAATAATTAATAATGCATAACTAAAAGTAATTGTCGAGTGTTTAAGCTGAAATTTCATTTTACGAATACAGTATTTCAAATGTTTTAATAGTTACATTCAACTGTAAGTTTGAAATATTAAAAGTAAAGGCCAAGTAAATAATTAATAATGCATAACTAAAAGTAATTGTCGAGTGTTTAAGCTAATTTCATTTTACGAATACAGTATTTCAAATGTTTTAATAGTTACATTCAGCTGTAAGTTAATTTTACACTTGTTTACATCGGAAACGATTCGCGGAATTTCGTGCCACGAAATCTCTCTCTCTCTCTCTCTCAAAAAAAAGGGTTAGTTATAAAAAATTCAAAGTAGTAAAATACATACGACTTAAAAAGAAAATAAATACGGTAAAATGAAAAAATACCTTAATAAAAGAAATCCATAAAGTTTCAACAACCGAACAACCAAATGGAGTCGTAGTAATCCACATACGCTTCTAGAGAGAGGAAAAAGCCTTCACCTCATTGGCTGAAATATCGCGTCTGAAGATAGTAAAAGCGCTAGCTGATTAGCTGAATGCTCGCGCATGCCTATAAAAGGCATTTTTGCACGAAAAACTAAAAAGCAGGTTAGCTTTAAGTATATGGATTCCATTGCTATGTCTTTGAAGAAAGTACATTTCAAGTATAAATGCAGATAGGGGGAAAAAAGGACACTTTGTTCCAAATAGAATAACGTGCATACAATGGATGCTACAGGGAATGGTACATTAAAAAATAACAGACAATTTCCACATTTAAAAAATAAATTTAAGCAAAATCATTGAAAATTATGTGACATCAAACCTGGATATAAAAACATGAAAATAAAACTTTCATAAGAAAGGTAACACCTAACAATAGCAAGCCAAGTTATTCATTAAAATCTCTGTCCTGTAACTTAAACTTATCAATACAGTGTTAAGATGTTCAAACGTATTCATAATAATACTTTTATCAAACAAACTAAAAGTTTCAGTTTGGTCACTCTTTAAAGTCATGATTATTACAGGGAAAAAATTGTCATATTAAGATCCAGGCTTGACTTGAATACTAATCGATAGTCAGCAGGACTGACAGCATCATGAATTCCCTTAAAGAACTAACTAGAAGATCCTAGGGACACCATCACCATGCAAAAACATTTGAAGAATGCTTGTTGGTGAAACACGGCAGAACAAAGAAAACAGGGTATTTCAAAAATGTAAATAAAAATGGGAAATACTTATTGGTGGGTTATAAGCTTAAAGGGGAAAGCTTAATCCTTACTTTTTTCACAAACTGTATGTTACAGATATAATGAAGAGCGGTTTTAGTAAACAGTAAAGTATCAAAAGGAGGCAAATTTCTAAGTAAATTAAGTACTTTTTTAATTTTTAAAAGTTCTATGAAAATCCATATTTTTTATTTAGTTTTGTTAGTACTTCCTTGAATGTATTTTATTATACCTCATAATGAAATTTATTAGTGTTGTTACATACATATATTTATTTAATTAAAGTTTGGCACATATATTTTAGTAAAAATAAATTGACTAAATCAATACATCACAAAGAAAAATATAGTTTGTGAAACATTGTGATAAAAATGTTTCAAAAGTCATTAAATTATATTTTCAGTAAAACCTTTAAAATAAAACAATTCATTAATAATTTCCTGATTTTTTTTAATTTTGTAAGAGATTAAAAAGTAGATAAAATATTCTTATTGATAACTTTATTTATTCATTTTAAGTTCAGATAGTAAAATTTAATTAAAGTAGCATTCAGTAATGCTACATGTTCATACAAAGTTGATTTATTTATTAATTACAAGATTTAAAGAAAAAAAAGCTTGATTTTCAGTTGGACAAATAATAAATTATATAAAATAACCTCTATTACTATATATGCTATTTTAACATTAAAGATTGTGATATCTTCATTATTCTCATAATTTAAACTGTTAACGGTCCATTGATACAGGTTTTTCCCTCATCGACTGTAAATCCAATGTTAACCTTTAGGAAAATTTAAACAATTGATTAGCCATTACCTGATATAATTATCAAAATAAGGTTTTTCCCCATCAAAAAGGAGAGATTCAATGCTGATGTATTCTGTTTTCAAAAATTAGTTTGCTACATTTTAAATATTTTTAAAAACACAATAAGCTAACAACTAACCATAGAAAGCCAAGTTACTCATTAAAATTTAATTTTAAAAAGTTATTGTCTTCTTTAAAATATTTAATATTTCAGAAAGAAAGAAAGGGGAAAAAACAACAAACAGTTGATTGTTATTGTGTGTATTTTCTGATGGTGAAAACTATAGTTTGATAATTTCATTAGTTAATGAATAATCACTAGTTTAAATTTCCCAAAAAACATAGGATTTCATGAATGGCAAGGAACGGTGAAGTTCCCTTAACACTAGAACTGCGATGACGGGTCATTTTGACCCATACCAGATAAATAATTGTCGATTTGCACCAAAAATTTCTTAATGAATTAAGTTAAATATATACCGCATAAAAATAAGTGGAATAAATAAGTTAAATAGTTTCAAATATAAATTCTGGTGTAAAATATTTTTTATAAAACTTGAGTAAAATTTCCCACAGTTCTAGTGTTAAAGAATAATGCAAAACTATGGATTAAAACAAACAAAATGCTTAATTTATTATTTTAATATCATCATCATCATAAATATAATTTCATATCTATAATATATCATTATCAATATAATTTCATCATACTGTATTTTTATCTTTTTTCTGTTTTTTTAGGAACATGAATTATAGTTGCATGCAAATGTAAAAGAAAACCGAAAATTTTTAGAAATATAAATTCATTCCAAGAGAAATATTATTAGCAATAATTTGACACATAAATTTTAAAAGTAAAAAAAAAAAATAATAATAATTAAACTAGGCGAGTGGGAAGCGAACCTACTATCAAATAAAGTGTTAAGTTTCAGAGGTTTTATTATTTTATATATTTGCAAAAAAAAAAAAAAAAAAAAATGATATTAAAAAAAAAAAAAAGTTATATTAAACAAATTTGCACACATGCACACATGTACACTTCAATTTAATATACATGAAAATGAATTATAATGAACTGACTTAATTGTTAAAAATAAAAACCTACTGAGTTTATTTCATTCTATGTTTGTATTAAACTTACACTATTTTAGACGTTTCTTTCTATAATAAAAATAAGCCAATAAGAAATGATTAAGAATTATTTGATCCAAAATTATTTGTAAGTAATACTTTTTAAAGTATTATTTATTAATATCACGAGAATGTTTACTTTATACAATTATTTTTGTAATATGGGAACCTTTTTTCTGATAATACATTAAATATAATTTCAATAACTTAATCTGCATAGTCATAATTTAGCTTTATTTCAAAAGAAAAAAAAAATGTAAACCAGTTTTTAGCAAATTCTATAATTATATCATTATAATAATAATAATAATAAACGGACAAATTTAGATGTAAAATATTATATATCTAACTTTCAATCAAGTTTACATTTAAATGTGTTATTATATGTATTCAAATACAAATAAGTTTATAAATACAAACATCAATGAAGATATTGAACATATATACATCAAATGTTTTAATAAGTCATAATTTAATTCAAAGAAGTCATTTAACTCAATTGTTTTTTATTTAATTACATTTCTAAAAATCACAAAGCCTTTTAAATATAATGTAGTGAGAGGGAAAAAAATGAGATTTGCAATATTTTAAATGAAAATATTCCTTTTTTTTGTGATAGAAGTAAACAATATGGTATACTACATTTAGTAAGAGGAAGAAATGCTTGACTTAGAGTTAATTGTAACTTTTGTAGAAGTGCCATTGTGTTTCATTTGTAATACTACAAGTTACATAAATACGTATATTGATGTACATTGTAGTTCTTAATTTATGTATATTTATTTTTATTTATTTTGAAATATGAAAATGTGATGTAATTCAGAGCAACAATAAATATGAATATTTAAAGTTTTTTTATAAACTTGGTTGTGTTATTGCTTATTTAACTAATTCATCATTTGAAATTGAAACCACAACATTTTTCTGTAAAATTAAAACAATTGTATTTATTCTTCTGTTAATAATTCAAATAGTATTCTATAAGAATACAGTCTCCCCCCCCCCCCCCTACACAAACACACTTCCCTTCATTTTTTTTAAACTATATTTTTTCAAAGACATTTGGAAAAATGCACGGGCATTAGTTTAGAATCAACCTTTTTTATGCTATAATCTACCCCAGTGTGTTAAAAAAAATGAACAATGGTAACTGAAAATTACAGAAAATTAAAATCTAAATAAATAAAATATAATGTGAAAGAGAATAAGAAAACATGTGAAACTAGTCAGATAATGCCAATCCCAAAACTTTCTTCTATCTCATACATATTAATGCTTCAAAATTCGCTATCATACCGCCAAAAAAATCAATATTTTTCGTCATTTTGTTGTATGTCAGCTGCTTTCGAATCATTGGGTTACCTGGATGTGAGCAGCTGATGTATTATACTAAGCTACAATAAGTCCTTCTGGCCTGTACTGGCAGGAAAAAGATCAGCCTCCCTATTGCTTGATTTTAAGATTTTAGCTAATTTTATACTGAAAAACACAAAGCTTAAAATGTGTGAAGCCCGATTACAGAAGAGTAATTCCCAGTTCTCGTCAATGTTGAATTTCAATGAGAATATCGCCAAATTAGACAGACATAGCCAAGTTGGCTTCATATGTGACAGCATATTTGGTGATACAAATTGATATCTAACGATATGAAAACTTGATATCTCGTCAATTGTCACCAGCTTGGCGAGAATTGGTGTCAGCGAATATATAGTGTTAAGTATGTAAGAGTTGAAATGATGTGATGGTTACAACAATGAAAGAAAATTTGCAGAAACCATGTTCACTAAAACTCATAAATTAAATCTGTTTATGGAGGAATCCTGCTGTGTTCTTTCAAAATGTTAGCCACCCTAAAATTTAAAACTGTTATATTTCAGTCATTTTTTAAGACAGAGGCAAAACAAAAAATGCTCTGGAATCCTTGAATCAAGGCCGAACCTTTAATGCAAAACATTTATAGGATTTCTAAACTTTTTTGTACTTCTTTTTGAATTTGAAATCTTTAAATGGCTATCACAGCGCCCCCTCCATACGCAATATCCCCAAAGTCAACTGGAACCTGCAGGCCATAGTCAAAAACCTATACAAAAAATTTTGTTCAATTATCTGCATAACTTCATACACTTTTCGATGATACAATAGTGAAAATGGAACAAAAATTGCTATAACAGCACCCTGTTTTGTCGAAATATCCCCAAATTCAAATAGGACCTTTTGGCCATAACCAAAAACCTATAAATAAAATTTGGTTCAATTTGAAGCCTAACTTCATATATTTTTTGTGATACAATGAGGACAGACAAACAAACAGAGATAATTTGTATAAACATGTTTTTTTTGGAATCTCTGACCCCTAAAACGTGTAAATCCATCGAAAACCGGAAGTTGAAATTTTTTTTGATTACACTACTTCTTACTATTATAAATAGAAGGTAAAAATATGAAATAGAAATAAGTAGGTATGTGAAAATGTCTAATTCAGTCTCAATGCTTTTGTAAAATGTAAGAAATATAATTTTAAAAAGTACATTATTTCATGCTGTAATTTAGTGTTGAATAAAGGTTGTTTAAGATATTTCAGCCTAAAAATAACTAAACACAAGTTAACGAAAAATAGTTTTGAAGTTTTTGAAATGTACTTAAAGCAATATGTTGACAAAACAAATGTAATCAGAGTAATTGCAATACCACTATAATGTACACTATAAAATGAATTGTCAGCTGTCAATGTGGCAATAAATCAAATACGATATTAAACATTAACATTATATTTTTCTTCAAAAGTTGATTTTATAAAAAAAACTTTGAATGATATATTATTATTACAATATATATATATATATATATATATATATATATATATATATATATATATATATATATACATATATATATATATATATATGTATATATATATATATATATATATATATATGTATATATATATATATATATATATATATATATATATATATTTTAAAGAGAGAATTTTTTTGACATCAAAGATTTAAAAAACAAAATAAAGATTAAAAAATAAGCAAAATAGCTATGACTCTATTCAAGTATTTCACTCTAATCATTCGCTAATGAAATAACATAAGTTTTTTTTTTTTACACTTTTGTTACTATTAAAATGGGATGTACACACAACATTTATTAAAAATCATGATTCTTTTAGACTAAAACAGTATATTTTTTAAATCTCAAAGAATATACTAATCTATTATGAATAAATACAATATTCAAATTGTTTAAGGAAGATTTGAGATTAAATGACAAATTTTAAAATGAGTAAGCACATGATCATTATTTTATATTTCACAAAAAAAAAAAAAAAAAAAAAAAATCAACAGAAAATCAAGTAAACTATTTATGTGTTTCTGTTAAATACATCACAGTGTCATAATTTGTCTAGAGTTCCTCTAAAATTCGCCTAGTTTTAAAATTACAATACTTCAAATATAAAAATGTTTTCTATCAAATACTTTCTCTTACGTCGACTGCCAAACTTAGTTTATTGCATATAATATTGTTTGTCAGATATTAACAAATATTTAGTTTTGTGCTAAAAAAACATTTATCATAACAGTTGAAACTTACTTATTGATTTATATGCTAATCCAAAGAAATAAAATGCAGATAAATGTACAATCAATATTTGACAACGAGTGTTATCCACATATCCAATTACATTTAGTTTGTCATTTCTCAAAATTTTACTATAATTCATACATATTAATAATATTTTCTCCAATTTCTGATGCAACACATAGCCTGGCAACTATTAAAGTATGCAGTAGATATAGTTAAATGGTAAAAGTAGTAGGACGAATGGAAGATGTGTAAAGTACGCACTATACTCCCACCATGATACACTGGTTGATGATCTTAAAGTTTGTGATGGTAGAGGGGGAGTGAGGAGGAAATAACTTATAGTAACAAGGGTTTAAAAATTGTGGTTAATCCTTCCCTGTGTAGCAAAGTTTCCTCATCCAAGTACAATTAAAATAATAAGAAAACAGATAATTTATTTTAATGTGTATTCAAAGCGAACACTACTAACTGAATTTAACCTTCATATACACAAGTCAAAAACTACACAATTCAAATTGCATTCCAGTAATCTCAAACAGTACAATTTTCAATTGCCCAAACTGGATTTGATCAACACAGGTAATGGGTTAAAGAATTATCAGTGTTTCACGACAAGTCTATTTTGCCAACGTTTTTTTCTCACTGATTAGCCATATTGCTAAGGCTGGTCAAAAGTCAGAGGGAATCCTGCACAAGAGATATCCCACGGCTTCTTCATGTTACTAACACTGACTGTGCATGCGAAGACTTTAAAATCAGATAGAATACTTCCCTTTATATCCCATGAATAACAATTCAATTAATTCCCTTTCAAATTAATTTTTAAAGGCGGGCAATTCCAAGCCAATGTTACCATTTCTAGTATTTTATTTTTTACATCAAATAGGTAATATATATTTTTTCTGATAGTATTAAGCCTATATTTTTTTATATTTGCAATGCATTTTATAAAATTTTGAATAGTCAAAATCAATAAAATCCATAATAATCATCATGGCTTATTTTTATGTGTTTATTTGTTTGTCTGTTACATGTTAAATGTTGGTCTGTTACAGGTAAGATTACATATTTTTCATATTTATCTTATAGCAACAGTCAAATTTTGTGAAAGATGTATGTTTCAGAACTCCCTCTGAATGAAAATACACTTTTATTATAATAAATTGTAAGTTATTTTATAAGTAATATCGATGAACATGAAAAGCATTGTAATTCCTGTTTGTCTGTTACATTACCATTTTTTTAATCATAATTATTTACATTAAATAATTTATTTATAAGAACTATGTTAATTTATCTTCTAATATTATATGCTAATTGTAGCCATCTTTGAATTGCATAATTATTATTTTTTAAATGAGGTAAGGCCATTTTTTCCTCTATGACAATTAGTCTGTTACAATGAAATTGCCCAAGATTGTAAAAGCACTTTGAAAAACTTAAGACAACTCGTTTCTCAAGTTTTTTTT
Organism: Maratus michaelseni; assembly: GCA_963931845.1. Taxonomy (NCBI): domain Eukaryota; kingdom Metazoa; phylum Arthropoda; class Arachnida; order Araneae; family Salticidae; genus Maratus; species Maratus michaelseni. The sequence goes on along the minus strand of OZ007592.1, from coordinate 45,365,353 downwards.
TTCTTTTTTCCTCTATTTTCTAAACAATCTTTCATTAAAAAATATCATTGCAAGCTTAACATCATGAGCAAGTCAGTCATGAATTATAAATTACCAATAATGATGGATTTCCAATCACCAGAGTTGTATAATATAGACGCACACGCCCACGGCGTGCGTGGAAAATTTTCTACAAAATTCAGAAGTTTGCAGAAAAAATTTTAGAAAAACTCTTTTTTTTTGTAATTATTTATTATTATTTTTTTAAATTACCAAAAAAAAAAAAAAAAAAAAAAAAAAAAAAAGAATATTCCTTAATTTTATGTAAGAATTATTTACTGTTTGTGCACAATTCAAAGTTTAAAAGATGCAAAACATTTTTGTGACATTACAGACGCTTGTGAAGAGATCAAAATATTAAGGATTGGGCTGTTTCTAAATGCATTGACAAAATAATTGATAAGAATTCAACACTTCCTATCATGGATTTTTAGTTTTATTATTTTTTTTTTTTAGCCAAAATAATTATTTTCTCATTATAATTTTAAGTGGTAACTATTTTAAACTACTATTTTAAATTCATATCGTCAAAATAATTATAACATATAATTTTATTAAACATCAAATTAATTTGCAGAAAGTTTTCAACCCAATATTTATGTGCGCAGAAAGATTTTGGTTTTATACAAGTCTGCCAATCACTTGAGACCATTTAAAAAGCAAAGCTGATGCAGAGAAAAGTGATAATTTCAAAATATATTGAAATAAAATTTATATACATAGATTAATGATTTCAGTACAAATTAAGATCTAGTTTATGATTAATTAAAAATAATAATTTTCTTATAAGTAGGTCTATAAATAATGATTTGTATAATCACCCTTGAAAAGAAAAAGTATCAAAACTTTTGAAAAAGTACAAGCCTTTGTTTCTAAATTTACATATATTTTAGAAGACTATTGTAGCTAGATGCTTGTTACATGTGCCTTGAATGCTACTATTATAATCCAAATAAATGCATGAAAGACAATTTACTCAAAGTTGGAGACATTCTACATTTGTATTTATAGTGTGTACTGTGCATAAATGCATAAACTTAGGAAGGGGAATCTTAATCTGTATTTTACTATCAACTAAGATAACTAATATGAGAAATATTTCTAATGTTGCTTTATTAAAAACTTAATAAATATTTTTTTTTAATTGAATGAAGGAAGCCTTTTAAACCGAAGGAGAGCACCTTTTTAAAACCTAAACCATCAATATTCATGTGTTCCAAAATTTCAGCATAAATTAACTTTTGTATATTTTGATTCTCTAGGCTAGCTCTTTAAGAAAAAATAACTATCCAAAAAAGCTACAAAATTCCTTAAACTCAAAATCACACAATCCTACATATTCAGTCTTGAAAGAAGCATGAAATGGAAAAGAGATTATTTATAATATTGGTATTGACAGTTCTTCCAATTCCATTCAGCATATATGATTTGATTTAAGCATTTATACAATTTCCTAAACATGAAAAGTATTTTGTCCTATCAACTTTTAAAAGAGACAGGCATCCGAAACAAATCCTCAGCTGACCTCATGAAAAGTCAAACCGCTACTTAAAAAGAAAAAAAATACGCAACATAAACTACTTTATGAAGATGAAACAAAACAGATAACTTTTATAAACAGGTAAATCAAGCAAGAAATTCACTTTCAAAAGTTGGAACTCGAAAACCAGGCTTTGCTTTCTACTATATTCTCTAAATTAAATGCATGTCAAATAAAACTATTGTCAAATTTGCTCATTTTAACCTTTCAAGGAAAAAAACAAAACAATGCATTAAATTCTAAAACACAATTAACATTAAATCCCCAATGCTAATAAATGCAAATAAGTGTGCACTGCTTTTGATTTAGACGCTTCACTGATACATCTTTTCTCCTCATCGATCATGAAATCTCTTGTTAAGCAGTAGAAAAATTTAAGTAGGTGATTACTCATTACTTAATATAAATATTGAAATACAGTATCTAGAATCTAAATGTAAATGTCTGATACTGCCATAATGCATTTTTAAAAGTTGTCTCTTTAAATTAAAAAAAAAAATACCTCTTGTAAACTTTGAAACTTCTACTTGTGGAAAATTTTTCATATTTTATCATCATGTAAAAAACACTTAAAATTTGTAGATAAGTTTCAAAAACACACTTGGTATCAAATGTCTACTTTCTGATGGTGAAAACTGTATTTTGATAATTATATTAGGCAATGAATAACAACTTGTTTAAATTTTCCCACAGGTTAACATGCAATTTCATGATCGATGACGAGAAAAGATGTATCAGTGAAGCATTGGCTTAAAATTATAGAAACAGGGAAACAAAGCTGAATAGTAACATAATTTAAAAGCAACTATAAAAGCAAACCATGAATTTTCGATCGAAATAAGATACAATACTTGATACTAAATTAAAACTGGAAAAAAATTTAAATAAAACTTACCTAACATATCTGTAGTCACTTGAATATTACAGCTGTACATAGCAGCCATGAGTCTTTGGGGGTGAGCTTGAAAGGCTTTTTTGCAGGTTTCTTTTACAGTTGACATTATCTGTCCAGTGAAAGGTCCAAAAGGCGTACTGCCAGTACTGCTAAGGCCACTAGATGCAACACTAGCTGAATCAGATATCACAGGCATCAATTCATTCTTTTCAGGTGTACCAGAGTCAAGTAAATTTAATTGATCTAGATCTTTGTTATTAATTTCATTAGAATCTATACTTGACAGGATCTCTTTTTCAAATCCCCAGTCCTCTACGATAAAACACACACCCATCATGGGTTCATCACATAAAGGTCCACAAAGAGTAGCTAGTTGAAAACCACTAATAAAAGTACTGTCATAGTTAAAATGCAATGTTTCGGATGTATTAGTTCTTTTTCGAGTCCAAAAAGACGGACGTTTATAAGTAGGAATTTTATTAAGTAGAATATTTGGCCCACATCTCCTGGGACCAAAGCACCATATTTGATCAATAACATCTTTCCATTCTGCTCCTGCTTTTGAAAATAAATCATTCAAAGTGTTCTTTAGTTCTTCTATAGCCTTTATTGTTTCTGAAGTCAGCATGCTTTCACTATCATCACTATTCATAGAATAGAATGACTGATCTTGAATTTTTAATAAATTTGAATTTTCTTCTAAAAGTTTTGAAACCTCAGGAGGTAGAGGTTTTGCTTTCATCTTAACAAAAGACATCTTGTTAGGAGTTTTTAAAGTAATACATCCATCTTTACTGCAAGTCTCATCTTCTTTCTCTTCTTCTTCCTACAATAAACCAAATACATAATGATTATTCTTCAAATATCAATAAATACATTTTCAGGTGCAAATTTTCAACAAAGTAATCTATAAAAATATAAACACTGTGTTCCCTAAATCTCTGATTAGCTCGTTAATGCTCCAATACTTATACAGAAAAATGCTTTCAAAATAAAGTAGAGATGGAATGCCTGGAATGATATTCGTTCTTTTCAGATGTACCGGAGTCATGTAAATTTAATTAATGAATGCTTTAATTGATGAATTGACTGAGAATGTTCTCAGATGATAGAGCATCCACTTAGAAAGTCAGAACTACTGTGATCAATATCTGGAGCTTAGGTTTTGGAAAAGTAATTGGGTATAAATTCTAGAAATTTTCATAAACAACAGAGCTTAAATGGAATGACACAGTTCAACTTTTTATATTAGCAATATAAAGAGAAAATATTTCAAAGTAGTACAATGAAACTCTCGATAATAGAATTTATAATATAAAGATCCATACAGTCACTAATGCTTATATTCATGTAGAACTATTTTATGTTGTTTTATTATTTAACTTTCTTAATTATTTCTTTATTTCACCTGTCATATCTGAAAGACTTTCCTCTAATTTGAAATACTTAAGCGAAAATCAGGAATTGAAAATGGACCATTTCATGAGATTTCACTTAAAATTACTTACGTAAGCATTTAAAAAAGTACAACTTTAGTAATAAAAATGCTAAATGTAGAAATATTTTACTTAAGATTATGATATTGTTACACTTCATGATACAGTCTTAAGTAGATATTAAATAAAATATTTTAACTTTTATTAACTACAAAGCAAGATACTTTACATTCCAGCCTCATGTGAATGCAGACTGAAATTTCTTATGAAATAAGTATTTAGTTCAATTTATACAGTGCTCTCTCTTTAATTTAAACTCTAAGGGGATGCACAAAATGTTGGAATTACCAAAATTAAAATTAAATAAAACTTGAATACGAAACAAAATCAAAGACTTATATTATGATGAACAATATCAGAGAACAAAGGGATAATAACTTTATTTTATAGAGTATCATGTTTTTTTGTATTCAAATAAGAAAAAACAAAATTACAAAATTATTTCATATAAAGCCACTCAAAATTTTCACTTTCAAAAACTCACAAGCATAACATTATTTTTTTTTTACACAATTAAAAAAAATTTGTTTTTTCATTCATTGATTGTAAACATGCCATTGCATTATTTGCTTGTAAACAACAGGCAATAATAATTAAAATTCTGTTGTAGCTGAAAATGTATAACTTGAAATTGAACTTTTCTGATTGCAGATGTGCACAGCACAAAAGATTTGTTTTTATCTATTTAATATATTTAATATATTAAGGCACATCACATTTTAAAATCTTTGAAATATAAAAAAAAAGTGGTTGAAAATTTTTAATTATATAAGATTTGTTAACATTGTTTTAAGTAAAATTTTTAATGAAATAATTTATTTTTAAGGTAAATTCAAAATCTAAATTCAAATTAATCAATATTTTGAATTAACCAAGTTGAATTAAGGAGAGTCAACTGTATAATGTTAAGAGAGAATATTGATATGAGTAAAAAGTAAATTCACAGAAAGTGTCTAGCAAATGTTATTTAAAATCTAAGAGATTTGCTAATACAAGTAATAGCAAATAGATAAATTAATTAATTAAATTTATGGTGTGTAAGAATGTTTCAGATCAGAATTCAGATAAAACAGGGGTGGCGAAAAAGCTGATTGCCTTCAACTGGCCAACTGGGAAATAATATTTCGTTGATTTCCAACAGTTGTGACAAAAAAACTTGCAACTTCAATTGCTCCAGTAAAATATGACAAGGAACACAAAATCATTTACAAAAGCATCTCAATTTTAATTTTAACTTTGAAAAATACATCGCAAAAATTAAAAATATTATCAAAGATTTTGATAATATAAAAATAAATTAATTTTATCTAATCTTTTCATTATAAAAAAGATTTAAAAGCAAAATGCATTGATGCAAACATTTCTAAATATTTTGACTGAAAAAACATATAGTTTTTTTCATGAGGACATGAGGACAAATGTTGAAGAATAAAAGTGTTAATTAACAATTAATTTTAAAAGCTAAGGAGCTTGTAGCGACTTTCAGAAATATGGTTGCTGTAAAAGTATACATATTAAAAAATGTATTCAAAATATCAATTCTTATTTCGAATCAAGGGACTCATGTGAAATGACTTTTTCATATTTGAAATAAACAAAAAAGGTGATTGTTTTTTACTCATCGATTCATATACTATGAATCCTTGATAGCAGATATGAAATCACAAGCTTTGCAATATTTTTTCTTAATCACACATATATTTCAGGGCTCATACAGACTTGAGAAGAAAAAAAAATCAAAGGAATTTAAGAATTTTTACAGACTTACAATAATTTTCATGTCTGCCACAACCTCATATAACATGTGTAATCAAATTTTTCAAATCTCATTTGAAAAAACGAAGAGATAAAAAACATTTCTAGATTTTATTTTATTAAAATCTAATAGTGCTAAAACTCCCCAATATTCACAATACAGAAAATTTGATCTAAGGTGGACTATGTGTACGATGGAAATTTGTTTAACACAAAAAGATTTTCATGTCCCAGCGAATCCATACAAAATAACATTAATTTGTGCTGCATACACTTGAATCTACCTATTGCGAAAAACAGAATATTTAAAAAATGAAAGGCATTTGGTTTATGAAACTTCAAAACTGATATATACGTCAAGTACTCACTGTCAAATATTTTAATTAAAATTTGTAATAGATTAATAAAGCTAATTCAAAATAATAAAAACTGTTTAAATTAAAAAAAAAGTGTTCTTATTCCATTATTTCCCATATAAATTTGTATATAAAAGTTATTACTGCTAGTAAAATACATATTCATGAAAATATATGTATTTTCTAAAATACAATATATTATTCTTTAATGTTGTACTCAAATTGCAAGTGATAACTTTCTGACACATTCATTCAACAAGTCATTTTTATTGGTAATCGTCAAATTTACAGGCATTTTTTATTCAAGTAGTATAAAGAAATTGAATAGAGTTTCTCATTTTTCTATAAAGACAAAGGATCTTTCAGAATTGTTTTCATTTGATTTTCGAGTCAGGGCAATCAAAGAAAGATTGTGACCAGAGAGCAATTCATTATGATGTCCAGATCCAACATATTTATCAAAAAAAAAAAAAAAAAAAAAAAAAAAAAGGCTATTTAATGTTAAATTTCTCCAATAGTCATGCCTGCAAATTTTATGCTTTTATGTATAAAAATGATAGAGAGAATGTGTCAAAAAGACTTGTGTAGCTTTGAAATATACTAATTTAAAGGCCTTTAAGTTTAATCTTGTGGGTTTTGATAATAAACAAAGTGTTTTTCCATTAAAAAAATATAAAAGATCATATCGAGTTTATTTTTCGCATTTATCAAAACAATTGTTCAAAAAAAATTTAAAAAAAAAAAATCTCTATTTGTTAACAATTATATCTTTCTCGTTGAACTAAGGGAAAAACATAACTTTTTTGCTTACTTCGTAATTCAAATTCTGAAAATTTTCTATGCCAATCAGTATTTGGTCACCTTAACTCTTTGTATAAGTTGAGAGGGGATGGATGGGATGGGGGGGAAATAGTTTCATTCAGCATGGCACGCTGGTTTTGGGTACTAAGGTGAAGGGTGAAGAGATTTATAATTCATTCAAAGAAATCATGTGATCAAAAACTCGATCATTGTATGTGTTATGGTACATAACTAAGTATTCGTTCTTAGCCATTTTTCTTGTCTAATGCATGTTAGTAAGTACATAGCAGAATATGGCTTCAAAAGCTAAACTCCATCACTGCAGTATAAAGTTAAAGTTAATAAATTAAAAGAAAAAATATTTTGTAAAAGATCCTTACGTTAAGTTTAATTTTGGTAAAATTCAAATTTATGATGATATAAAAAGAAAAAAAAGTTGAAAAAGGAATTTGAAAGCAGATCATCCAACAGAAAGAAGAAAAGTGCTGTGAAAAATGAAGAGATTGATGTATTAACTATTGAATGTTTTCGAATGCGAGAGTGAAAAATTTGCTCATACCTGGAACTCTGTTGCATAAAAAAGTGAAAGAGATAATTAGAAAACTAGATAAAATGAATTTTGAGGCTTCCAGTGGTTAGTTAACGAGTTTCCTTAATCGATAGAACATTACCATGAAGCAAGTTTGCAGACTCAAAAGACATCCCAAAGTGTGAAGTTCAGGAATGGAAGAGAAAATTGCATCTACTGATTGAAGGATATCAAGCAAAGGACATTATATAATTGTGATGCGATGAGACAGGACTATATTATCATACATTGCCAACTAAGTATGTTGAAAAAAAAAAGGAAGAGAATGCATGGAGATATAACTCCAAAGAGTATTTCACTGTTTTACCTTATATGAATTTGGAGGGCAGTTTAGAAAAGCTGTAAGTGATTCAGAAATTGAAAAAGCCACAATGTTTTAAGAATGTGAACATTGATCAACTGTCTGTGACTTGGAGGTCTCAGAAAAAATCCTGGATATAGACCTTCATAATGCAGAGGTGGAGACAGAATTCAGTAACCAAATGTTTAAAGAAAAATGAAACATTTTGTTGTTTCTTGATAATGCACCTCGTCATGTTGATGTCAAATTGACGAATATAAAGTTACAATTTCTTTCAGTGAATACTACAACAGTGATTCAACTTATGGATCAAATGATGGAAACTCATTACGAAAAATATCTGTTGTGGTCACGGTCAGTTACTAAGTCTTTATATGATTGCTGTTCAGCCACAAAACTGACAAGAAACATCAGTGTTTTAGATGCTTGCTTAGAAATGTTGCTGAAAAAAATTGTTCATTGCTTTAGAATAGTTGGATTTGTAATTCCTTCCTCAAAAAATGATCAAGAACCAGTTGAACAGCTTTAGAAAATGAGCCTAATAAATGACTTAAAATGTGTACCTAGTCATGGAAAGATTAATACAGCAGATTGTGTATCAGCTGACAATGAACTGTGCATGACCGAAGCTCACACTTCAGTGAACATTTTCATATACGGTGGACTCGCGAAAATTCAAACTTTGTTAATTCGAGCAAATGGAAAAGCCCCAAAAACTCCTATAAGGAAATAATGTAAAATTACATTCGTTTATTCAAACTCAATTTCTATGTCTTTGGATAATTCAAAATGATTTATAGTTTCTTATTTATTTTAGTTTCCATCTCATACAGTTCTCCCCCCCCCCCTTTGAATTTCAAGTCCACTATAGCCGGTTTCAATGATGTAGTTTCTAAAAATCTATTAAGTTGCATTGTGTAACAAAATTTAAAAATAATTAAGTTGTTAGAGAATGGCTAATTTATTTTTCTGTTCTTATTAATAACAATATTCAATATATATATATTATTTGTATAAACAGTACAAAAAGAAACCTTTAACCTGGAAATGAAATCTCTCACAATGCTTCTCCCTGTAATTTTGTTTTCTCTAACCACTTTCAATAATTTGGAATTCAGATAATTCAAACTATTCTTGTTGTCCCTGCAAGTTTGAATTATCGAGAGTCCACTGTAGTTATATCATGATGTGGAAAGTGATAGTGAGAATGAAACGACTATGATTCTGAAAATGTTGAAGATAGTAGTGATGGAATTCAAATACATCAGGAGGCCTTGAGAGGCATTAGTACCTTGAAACAAATTTTCTGGTTCAAAAAAATGATGCCGATAGTAAGACTTATAATGTGCTACTGATGAGTGCTTAGTAAACTGAAGGAAAAAACAAACATCAATAAATTATTATTTTTCTACTCTCTTAACTACTATGTGAAATATGAGGCATGTAAATGTACTTGTTAAAGTAAATGTTTTTCACTAAATTTCAGAACTGAAGCATATTGGTACTATCTGTTTTAGTATTTAAATAATGCTTTTTAAGATTATTAAAAAAATTAATTTAATAACAAATCTAATTTCATTGAAAATTTCAGCTTAAAGAACGATATTAAAGGTTATAAACATTAAAAATATACAATGAGTGCAGTTTTTATTTATTTATTTATTTATTTTTTGATGGGGAGAGGAGCTGTTTTGCATAAGGTGAAATATTGTCTACAATGGAAAGTTTTCTCAGATCCTATTGATTCCTCTTAGACAAGAGTTCACTGTATATTGCTGAATGGTTTCATAAATGTAAATACAAAATTGCCAGTCAAAAATTTTTTGCACTGAATAAAGGTAATATATACAAATGGCAGTCAAATTCAAATACTCATATGTTATTTACACTTCGATTTTTAAAGTAAATTTTAAAAGAAAAATCTATGTGGAATACATGGGAAAATATTGTAACTTAACTGAAGTCAGTTTTTAATAGTTGTTGAATTACTGTAAGAACATGTAGAAAACACTGAAATATTTTCATATTTTTTTTAACTATATTTTAGGGATTTCAACTGTTCTTTCATTTTTTAAATTTTTTTTCTTCGTATTCTTTGGAAGTTCTTTACCCAAAATTAAGGCCTTTTAGACTTCACCCATGTGAATAAGATCTTCAATAATAAGGATGATATATCACATGAAAAGGTCATGATTTTAGAGATGTTTAGATGAGGCATGGCAAGGCTAACGAAAAAGACAGGCTGTTGTGGTGCATTACATGTTTCTTTTTACAGACGCTTGAATCACATAATGCATGAATGCAGGTGCATGAAAAGAGCAACATACAGCTCTAGCAGTCTAACAAGAAAAGTAGTGCAGCAGTCTTTTTTTTTTTTTCCCATTAGCATTGGGGCATGATAAAAAAAAAGGAATGAGAACCATTGCTGTAAAGTCCCAGATAAAACAATAAACAGATTTTTTTTATATTATACTATTATGTCTTCATTTCTTTTCACATGGTCGCAAAATTTTAAAAATGTAGAAGCTTTGTATAATATAACATTTATTCAAGGTGTTATCATGAGATAATGTGTTCTAAGCAGAAAACTAATTAACACCTTAAAAGTAAAAGTACTGCATTATTCCTGATAAAATTCTAAGGGAAACTTAAAGCATTCATCAAAGAAACATAAAAATAAAGAAACATTTGCTACAGCTTTAATAGATACAACATCAAAGAATTCATAACAAAATCCACCCCCCCCCCCCCCCCCAGACCACAACACAATAAAATAAAATAAAATAAAATAAAAATAAATAAATAAAATAACAGATTTCAATAGATTTTGCTGCTTTAAAAGAAAGACTTTCAAAGTAAAACTTTTTACTAATATTAGAAAACTCATAAAAATAACATAAAAACCTCTTTAAAACAAGAGAAAAAAAATGGCATTGTTGCAAATTTAAAATATACACAGAAAAGATAAGTGAATCAATAAACATCCAGTACCATAAAGAATTTCATATAATTATAATAGAACTGCTTTAATTTACTGTTATACAATTTAATAGTAGCAAATTATAAGTTATACCTTGCATTTTAAATAGTGATAAAATTATTGGATTTGAACCCTTTTTCAATAGTTGATAAATTTGTGATCCATAATCAGAATTCAGTTCAAGAATATTCAAGAGCTCTTCCAAAATAAAATTAAGTTTTGGGTCTTTTTTCTTGTTATTTTTGAAATTTTAGGAAGGGCTTATTAGAAAATAAATAATTCCAAACATCTTTTAAAATGTATAATACTTACACGTGCTACATTCATATGTTAACACACTATAATCTAAACTACAGACATAATACGGTTTTCAGTTTTACTATTCCAAATTTTTCTCAACATAACTAAGTAACAAAAATTAGAAGCATTACCTTTGAATGGTTTACAAAAACAATAATTTTTATGATATATATTATTAAATTAAGTAATATAATTTTTAAGCTATGGCTTTTTTCTTTTTTGTCATTTTTGAAAGTTTAGGAAGGATGCATTACAAAATAAAAGCTATTAAAAATTTCAAAAATCTTTTAAAATTTATAATATAATATAAATTATGAGTGCTACATTCACAATTTTAACATACTATAAATTTAAACTACAGACATTAACATGATTTTCAGTTTTACTATTGTAAATTTTACTCAACATAAATTTTAAAAGTAGACTCGCAATTTTGCGACCACCAATTTAGTAGCCATTGGATGAGGTCCCGACCATTTTCCAATACTGGCAATGTGTTTACTCGCTCGTTTTAACAACTCACAAACAAACCACATCTTGATTTAGCAACCGTCCCGAACAGATAAACTGTGCATTGCACTCAACTTTTCTATAAAGTCCACAGAAAACACAACTAACCAAACATTCCCTTCTGACAGTTTCAGATGTTGGCCTGCTCTGACCCTTCCCCCCCCCCCCTCCTCTGTGCTGTAGAATTAGCAATATACAGTTGTGGAAAAAAAAGTGAATACTTCCTACTAACTCTGCAACAAATTACTGTAGAAGAAAAGGTATTATTTCTTGCCAATATGACCATTTTACTCACTTGATATGTGTTGGCTATTGTTATATATGGTAAAATCCTTTTCAATAATCATTTAATAATGTTTACAAGAGTTGAATTATCCGAGTAAAAAATATATAAGGTTATCTGTGATCAAAATAGTTTTTGAAGATGTGAATTTGATTGGAATTATATGTATTTTTATGGCACTTTTTCTCATATTTTGAATTTATTTTACTTGTTCTTTTCTAAATTTATATGTGAAGAATATCAGTAAATACAAAATTTAGAATAAAAACTAGTATGAAGCAGTAGAAGGAAATGTGGTAGAAAAAACCCAGACAAATTGCTTTTCAGTCTGAATATAAATCTTGATTCGATTGTTAATGACATATTTTTAAAACTTTTTGCAGCCAATACTCAACCCATATGCATTTATAAGAAACTTATTACTTTACTTCAAACATATATAACACAGGAAAAATAAAATAGGTTTATTAAGCTGGTGAAGAAGCCAGAAATTCAATTAAAGGTAACAAAAATAATGAGTAAGATTTTTTTTCTAAGATTCTGGACTGTTTATTTTTAAAAAATGAGCTTTGTTTAAAAAAAAAAAAGCGAAACTAATTTACATAACTGACGTAAAATTATATCTCATGGAAATACAATTTACGTAATTTTAATAAAAAATTTAAAAGCAGACACAGAAAAAGTTTTTAAAAATATATATTTTTTCAAATTATGCTTTTCTGCACATTATAGATGGTCCCTTAAATCAGCATCTTGCTGTTTTTAAGCATAATTTTAAAACTTCTTGGAAATTTTTTTTTAATTGAATGTGCATAAAACAAGACAAAAAATCCATCAAAAAACTCGTAAGTTTGAATTCATAATTTTTTCAAATATTAATTTCATAATTCACATGATAAAAATATAAAAATTACAAATTCAACGTATTTATGCTTGGGTTTTTTAGTATTATAACCAAACAAAAAATTAGCACATTAGGATTATAATTTCAAGAGATAATAAAAATATGAAAATGTAATTTAACATTAGAAGCTCTAAATTTTGCATGTTTATAATTCAAAAACTTATCAATCCTAATGACTTGAAATTTGGTATCTAGGCATAGTTTGAACCAAAGATTTAAAAATATCATGTCAAAACTGGGTGTTGCCATTGAAAAAAAACCAAAGTTTGGGCTGGTTTTGATATGTAGATGCCCTCCTCCCCCCTCTAAGCAAATTTTATATACACCATTTGAAAGTAGACTTTATTTCTAATTGTTTGGTACCAGTAACTTTCTTCTACTGTAAATTGTTGCAGAGTTAGAGGGAGGTGTTTTTTTTTCCACAACTATACCTAACAACAGCTCTGTTAAATTTCTTGGAAATTTCTTTCCCAGTACACCTGTAGCTTTGTAACACATGCCCACTGGCTCTTTATTTGCAACTGGCTGGCTAGTGATCACAGCATAAGTACCCATATCAGGCAAAGTATGCCGCACATGTCATGTGACGGGACAATTTCTCAATAAGCAATCTTTTCGAAGTCATTTCATCGATGCTAAATCATTTGCATGGTCTGTAGCGGTTTTATGCTAAACATTTTTATTTTTTAACTGTTCGTATTGTAACTAAAAGATTGTCTATATACATCGATATGAAGGAGGAAATTCTTGAAAGCATGAACAAGCTTCATATAGCAAAATATGAAATTGTTAAAATGTTTAAACATCCCCAAAAAAGCACCTCTTTTCACGGTCATAAAAAATCGGATGCCATGATGAAAGTAAAATAATGTATACCACCAAACTAACTGCTTAGCAAAGAGGCTTATCCTCTATTGAAGAGGCTCCTGTTGAGTGAATGAAGAATATGAGGTTAAAGAATATGTCAATTGACGATAATGTGTTAAAGGCTAAAGCTCAAGCGTTTGCTGAAAAGTTTAAAGCCTCAGATGGATGCCTGCAAAATTTCAAGACACGAAATAGATTAATCTTCAAAAAGCTGTCTGGAGAAATCTCTTCTGTAAATCTCGAAACAGTGAGTCAATAAGGAGATACAACACTGGAAAAACCTTTAAATTAATGTAATGAAGATAACATATTTAATGCTGACAAAAATGCAATTTTTTAACAAGTTGCTGCAGGAGATAGTTTTTAAAGATAAAATCTGCTCTTGAGCAAAGTGGGCAAAGCAATGATTAACTGTTCTACTAATGGCTAAGATGTCTGAAACTGAAAAACTTCTTCTGCTCATCATACAATATTTTCAAAACCTGCGTTGTTTCAAGGGAGTCAAAACAATCCTGTAGTTTACAAAGCCAATAAGAAAGCATGCATGACCTCGGAAATTTTTGAAGAGTGAGTCAAGGAGCTAGACGTGAAAAGGAAAAAAAAAAAAAAGAAGAAGAAGAAAAAGATTACTTTAATCATGGGTGGCACGATCCTTCAGAAGTTTAATAATCTAGAAGCAGTTAAGATTTTATTTCTTCTCCTGAATATTACATCTGTTTTACAGCAAATCAATGTGTTACAGTGTTTCAAAAGAATGTACTGAAATAAACCATAATTTCTTTCAATGTTGTTGACTATAGTTAATGACATTCTAATCAGCTTAGAAGGAAACAAAACTCATACAATGTATTTGTTAGAGGTTATTCATATCGCAAATGCAGCTTGACAAGCACTTTCTCAGAACACAGGTTTCAATTGCTTCCTCACGCCAGATTTTTAAAAGAAAAAAGCTTGTGAAACAGAACCTACTGTCAAGTGGCCCAAAATACTGAACACTGAAGCCAAAGATTTCAATCCTCTAATGCAAGCATTACAGAAATATGTTGTTTTGTTGGGAATTCTAACATTTGAAGATTATGTTGAAGTTAAGTCAAAAACTGAAGGAGAATTTTCCGAAGGTGATTTAATCTGCAGTCTTCTCAATCCTGACCAGGACATTCCAAATAATTTATCCGACAAGGTTATTTAACGGAGGTGTTCCAGAAACACCTCATACATCAAAAGAAGCAATATTCTACGAAACTTTTTTGAAAGGGAAAAAAATTCTAACAACTACTTTCAGATGATCAACAGCCTTGAAAGCAGAATTTTGGAAGTTTTCAGCCACCACTTGAAGCAAAAAAGTATAAAATCATTTTAACAAAAAAGTTAATTAACTAGTGCAAGTCATTTTTAATATTGTAAAACGTATAAATTAATTCTTATAAAGTTGTACCATAATCTCTATGCATTTTTTTATTCTAAAAATTTAGACAATTAATTTACCACAAAAATGTTTTTAAAAAATTGTATAAATCAAGTTTTTTATTACAGTCGAATGTTAGGTATTTTTGGAACTGCATTACAAACAACCAATATTAGCAACTTTTCATTTAACGACATTCGATTTAACATCCTATTTGCAGAGGTTACGTGAAGGTTGTTAAATCGCGAGGCTACTGAACTGCATAAACAAGCAACAAAAAAAAAAGAACTGTTACCATTGAGTGGCTTAAAAAAACAGTTAATCTTTTACAATAAATACTTTTAAGTATTTTTAAACTATGGAAACATGTTGTAAAAAAATATTAAATAAAAGAAATAAAATTATTTACCTTTGAAATCTTTTTCGGTTGAGGCTTCTCAATAACTTCATTCACCATATCCATTTTTGGTGGGGGAATTATTGTTTCACGAAATGGAACGATGGGAGCAGACACATTTATATCTATCTTTGCAAACCTAATTAAACATTTTAAATTAATAAATTAAAGTTTTCTACAAACTTTAAATGATACATGAAATAACATGTTAAACTTTATAAGCATAAATTCTTAGCTAATACAAATTTAAGCAGACTAATTAAAGAATATGCAAATTATTTTTGAAGCTATATTAGCAATCCTCAATTTTAACTTTTATAAACAACTAGTATATAACGCCCGTCAAAAATGACGGAATGTTGATCTGTGTTTCATTTTCATAAGACTTCATACAAACAAACAGCATGAAGATTTTGTTACTGAAAAGTTTGTATTGTAGAAAAGTACATTTTGAGAATGGCAAATGATTTCTACAAATGCAAATGATGAGGATTTTTTTTTTTTTTACTCAATATTCAATTTCTGAAATGGTTCAACAATTGGACAAAACATTAAAAAATATTTTAAAAATAATCCATGTGCGAAAGTTTTTGAAAAAAAAAAAAAAAAATTAACCCCTTGGGGATGAGCGACGCGTATACGTGACTCATAAGATGCTCAGAATCCTTGATTATTCCCACCAGTTATTTTTTATTGTAGGCTTTACCTTATCTAATCGTAGCATTTTTCTGATTCAATTAGGCGAAAATTTCTGTTTTGAAAAACCGGTGGTAAAAGATTAAAGGTTCTGTAAAGGACGCTCGTCGCGAAGGGGTTAATGAGTTTCTAAAGAGCTCACAGCTCATTGTTTGGTTACATAAGAAAAATTAAATGCAAATTCTGAAATGGTTTAACAATTGTACAAAACATTAAAATTTTGTTCGTTTTAAATTGTCTAAGTTAATAGTATAATAGAGTTGAATTTTAATATTTCTTGAAGAACAAAGTTTTCCAGTCATGAAGAAACAAATATACAGCAGAAAAACATAAAAAGAGACAGAAAATATTCCATATAAAATGACAGAAAAACGAAGTTTTCCAATAATGAAGAAGTAGTTAAAATAAATACAATGACAAAAGTAGATAATATAACTTTAACTTTTAAAAGTATTCATCAAATTAAAACCTGATTTTGTCTTATTTTAAAAATATGCCTGAAAAAAAAAACAAAGTAAATTTTGATCATTAAAAATCATCTTATTTTATTTCTTAAGTAAATTGAAATTATTAAACGCATTAGTATGACTGAAAAATATCTTTTCACATTCTCTTATTAAATTACATTTTTTTTTTCACTGCAAAGTTAGGTTTAAACGTTACTATGTTAAAAATCTAAATTTGATCTGCATTGATATAATTAACATATGTGATATGCGGTACTATATATTCCTTATATTTTAACTGTGTTTCACAAGAATTATTTATTTTACAATGCGAGCAAAATTTCAGAATTTAATTGGATATAAGCTAGGTGATTAAAATTTGATTTAATCAAGTTAGATTTTTAAGAAAGATATGATATTAAGCTGAAGCTTTTAAAAGTTGATCTTGAAATAAATCAATACACCCTGAATTTTTCTTAGTTTAAAAATATGCTTATATGCATTTTATATTATTTTACAACTTTATTATTATGTTATATAATATTTTTTCCAACAGAAAGATCTTTGTTTATGTTAATTGTCCATAGATGGTGCTAAAATATGCTTATATACATTTTATATTATTTTACAACTTTATTAATATTGTATATAAAATATATTTTTCAACAAAAACTTCCTTCATTTATATTTATTGCCAATAGATGGCGCTAGAACTGCGCCGAAATGTAAAATACTCATGGATCATCGCAAAGCCTCTCTATGAAAGCTATCTATTATCGCTATTTCTGAAAAAAAAAAAATGCTTACAGAAATAAATTAAAGAAATCCTTTAAATTATTTAAAGACTTTAATATGCTTTTACAAATATTTTAAGAGCATAATCGGATATTTTAATGAAACGTTCAAAGAGTCATTCATTTTTTTCTAGATATGGGATTTGTGTTTCTGAATGGCAACAGTATTCGTTTGTTTACATCAGGTAATCAAATGTTTGATCTGTTATTTTTAATTAAAAACTTAAAACATTATAACTGGTTATGATATACATGTTTTATACGAAAATATGCTGAACAGACATTATTTCAAGTAGAAGAATACCATTCAGTGGTCATGTGTTAGCATATGTTTTTCAGTAAGCCTAACATGGCGTTTAACTACGGTCGACTCGCAGACCAGAGTGGTCCAGCCCGGATTGGTTACAGACACTTTCTTGCCTTTGGATTTTATTATAAGTAGACTAGCTACCCACCCGGCGGTGCCCGGGCCCGAGATAATAACAATCTCAGAGCAAGGCATTAACCCCCTCCCTCCCCATACCTGCAAATATAATGAATAATTTGTTCAAGAAAACCACCTTCACCTACATTAATGCGATCATTAAAAAAATAATTACATTTTACTAATAATTAGAACATAACGAAGACGCTACACTAAAATAGCCGGCAGATGACAACACTTCCCATCCTCCATTTCAGATCTATATCTTAATTAGTTATCTAAATTTTTGTTCATTAGTAAAAATTGGCAATTATTTCCTTTCATTTTTGCAAACTAAATGGAGGGATTGGCCAGAGAAACAGATCTCTTTCTAGTTCAGTTTTTAATAAAAGCAGATTCCTGTCTGAAACTTTCTCAGATTTTTTTCCACTGGTGCCGGCAAATTTTTGTATAAATTAAGAAAAATTACCGGCCGAATTTTTCAAAAATCGCATAGTTGGATGAAGTATTTTTTTTACATATGCTCAGAAATTTTCAAATTGATATCTTAATTAGTTTTCTTAAATTTCGCTAATTAGTAAAATAATTTCGAATTCATTCATTTCCGCTTGCAAATCCACAACAACAGTTCTTTTCTTTAGCCATTTTGATTTAAAAGATGGCATTTTCGATGCGATGTTTAATGATATTCCAATTAATATCTACAGTAATTATCAAAATATTAAAATTCTGAGACGCAGGTGCACATGGTCAGACCTTGGACTATCCACACCTAAATTTTCAGACTTCTAGGTCAGCTAGATTTTGCTAACCATCGCTAACAGACAGACACAAACACACACAGAGCGAAACTTTATTTTATTAGTACAGATTACTTTTAATCACCCATTGAAAATTCTAAGGCTGTCCTAATTTTGATGTACATTAAACACTTGATTACTGAATTAATCTCAATAGTTTTAAAGTACACTTAATTTATTTTCTTGTGAGAAACCGAAACATCTCATAAAATTTTACGGAAAAAAATATTTCTACTTTATAATAGACTAAAAGAACAATAACAAAATTTAATAAAAAAAATAAAAAAACATAATATATTTGCGGTTTTATTGGTGTCATAAAATGTTTTTGTTGCCAACATATCCCTTTAATTATTAATTTAAATTTAATTAATAAATTAACAAAAATACTTATTTAATAAAGCATGCACATAACAAAGGCACAGAAATTTTTTTGATACATAATAATATTAAACAAATCTATCTTAAAATTAAAAAGATGTTGATACATTGATTTGTGTTATAAGGATACAAAAATCAATAAAATTAGGATAAACGACATTGATGCTTCACGGTTGCAGGGAAACAGAAATTTTTAGATATAAACCAATTATACAAGAAAAAAATCATAACAAGTTAAACTTTTTGTGGTCTTATTATTATTATATTAGTTATACTTAATGGAACAGAAATTCTTGATTGATAAAACCGAAGGCAAATACTCAAATAGTAAGAATGCATAAAAACAATACTTAAAAAATACGATGAAATAAATATTTTGGCAGTAAGTATTGCAACTCATAAAGAAAATTTAGATCTTCAATTCAAATTTCTTTCTTTCCTTTTTTTTAAATTGGGAGTGGGAGAAGGGTGGGGGGAAGGGGATATATATATTTTTTTTTTAAACTAGCAGCCTGTTGACTAATAAACCCTGATAACAAACCGGATCACCCCCCCCCCCAATTAAAAAACGTTAAAACGAAAATTGTTGAAGATATTAATATAAAATTTCTACTATGTCATAGCCCTGCTCCTAAAGTTTTTTATCATAGAAAAAATGGTGCTACACTACACATACATAAACTTAAGCCGTGAAAAACGTAAACTATGAAAATAAAAAAATGAACACACACAATGAACACACATATATATACAGGGTGGTTATAATATAAGTATCTCTATTTGGAGCTGTCTGTAGCTTTAAGGAATAACCCGAATGAAACCAAAATCGGTGCACTTACTATTGAAGAAGGGGGAAGAAGAATGGAACAACAACCAAAAAATTGTTGCAATAATCGCCAAAAGATGGCACTACAGAGGCCTGTCAGTGCAAACGCCATTGTGTACAGTGGAGGTGGCACAAACATCAATGACTTAAAAGATCGTATATCACAACATGTGGGAAACATCACTCCTGGTGTGTTACAGTCCACAGTTTAGCAAGTCTTGCACCACCTGGATTGTGTCTTCCAGACCAATTGGCCATGCAGAACTTAAACGGCACCGACATGTAAAAGCGTAACCACGTTCACTGTGACACTTTCAAACAAATTACGTTTGTCATCCAGTTTTACTTTGTTCTTGTATTACACATTACATTTCACACTCAAAAGTGCTATCTGTCGGTGATTATTTATTTATTTATTTATTTTTATTATTACTCCATTCTTCTTCCCCCTTCTCCAATAGTAAGTGTACCGATTTTGGATTCAGTCGGGTTATTCCTTCAAGCTACAGACAGCTCCAAATACAGATACTTATATTATAACCACCCGATATATACATCTGGGCACAAAGTCTTAAAGTAATCAAAATAGTTAATTTTTAATGAAATGGCCGATTGTTTCTTAGAAGCACACCAACATTACCAGTTTCTTTAAAATTTACATTCCACTGCTTTATAGTCATGACATCTGAAAGATTGTGGCCATTAAAACCTACAAACTCCTGTTGAAAAGACATGGTGGCTTGGTCAAAATGCATTGCACTTTTTTCTACATGGAAGTAGTTTCGTTAAATATCAAAGTTTGATTCACTGCTTAAATGCAGGAACAAGTAGTGCAATTTTTTTTACGATGGAACAGGACTACGCATTAGTAATAATTTTACATTAATATTTTCAACAGTATTTTTCGGTTAACACTTTGTAAATAGGGTGACACTTTGTGCTCACAATGTACAGGGTGATTTTTTTTTAAAGTTGTGAAAGTAAAATCCTATAAAAGAACCACTGATAAAAATGATCTGAAATTTCACCAGTATGCTCTCAAAGCAATGATAATTTTGTAGGCATGGTTAAAAAAAACTTAAAATGGCACCGACAGATGGCGCTGTAAAGCTAATAGAAACAAAGAATATCGTCAGATGGGAGGAAAACAATGGACGGTACTTTGAGAAACCATCTTCTGTATGCTTTCTCCCGTCAATGGACCTTTTCTTAAATTCTTAAGTGTCTTAAATCTCCTAAGAGCAGTTGTTGCACTGTCATTATTCTGATAATACGGTTTCACTAACGACGCACGGTCCATCAATGGCACAGTCATTGCGAGGATATCCGTAGAATAATGAACATGAGGTGTGCATGCTTCATGTTTCTACCGCCACTGTGCGTGTGTTGTGCACAAGCTTGTCTCCCTACTTTACTGCATATACAGCTCCAACTGTCCGTGAGATTTTAAGTTTCTTTTAACCACACCTAAAAAATTCCCATTGCTTTAGGAGCATACTTGTGAAATTTCAGGTCATTTGGATCGGTGCTTCTTTTGTTATAAGGTTTTACTTTCGCAACTTAAACATAAGAGTACTGCTTACTTTTAGTAATTTTCAAAAGTAATAACAAAATTATTAATACAATTTTTTATTAAAAAAGAAATTCAAACATAACATTTTTTATCTCACTGTAAGGCTCAGGGTCAGGATAAATTCTTAGCCAAGAACCTGTTTTTACACCTATTTTGACTTTTATTGAGGAGTCAACTCCCAGCATAGATATCCTTCATCCACCTGACAACTATACCCAATGAGAGCACATTACATATCACAGATGTAATATGCATATACAAGGCATGTACAATCATCAGACAAGTAAAAAAAAAAAAAAAAAAGAGTGAGAACAGCTCACAATTTTTAATCGCCGAATTGTCCAGAAGAAAAACAAATTGCCATTCAACTGGGAATTATATCTTCTTTCAATTTATGCAAAACAATTAGGCTTAGGAGGGGGGGGGGGGTCATCTTCCTTCATACTGAAATTGTACAAAATTTTGAAATTTTCATAGTATATACCCAATTTTGAAATATTTGGATTTTTTGGAAAATTTTACCTAGGAGTACAAAACAGGAAGTCATTCGGTGAAGTAGTTAAAATTATACTGATTTAAAGTTTTGAACTACTATTGTTAAACCCATTTTTAATAGTCGCAAAATGAACTGCAATGCAGATAGTTTTTAAGCTAAATCACAAACTACTTGGCAGAATGAGAGTGAGGTGTAATTTTGGATCCACATACTTGAAGCCACTAGGGATAGATTTCTGTTGAAATTTTTATATGCTATAATATATTTTTTTTTTTGTATAATTATTTCATAGTTTATATATTTTTAAATTAATATTTTAAATAAATATGTATTGTAGCCAATAAAAATTTTAACACAAATCGATTTCTAGAAGCTTCAAATATGTAAATAAAAAATTTCAGCCCATTCACAGCCAAGTAGTTTCTGAATATGCTTAAAACACTACCCGTATTGTTGCCCAGGTGTAAAATGGGATATACCCCTGAAAAGACCATCTAGACAAACGATGCCTGACTAGTTTGTGATATTTTAAAATGCGAAAAGTAAATACTCATTTTCAAAGAATAAATTCCTTCAGTTTTCCTGGGTTACTACTTTCCAGGATAATTCTGTCACTGAAAGATCAGAAAAGTGTCATATATTGAGTTAAATACATAGAATCTGTCTTATTTTTAAATAAGATCCCACTTTTGTAAAAAAGGACCCAGTTTTTTTTAAAAAGTGTCTGGGTACTAAGGACTCAGGGTTTCAAAAGTCTTATGGCATCACTACTGAAGTTAGAAATTGCACTTTTGAAACTAAAAATCTGAATGTATATATTCATACATTTACTGTTTATTAATATGCAGAGAAACATTTTATGTAAGCATTGTTTTGACATTTTGCATTTGTGAAGATTTTTTAAGCACTTTAATCAAAGCTTTAAATTTTAAACACTTATTTCATGATTACTGGATCTCAACAAATTATTAAAATAGCCTATAAAAAAATTAGGCAAATAAATAAAATTTTGCTGTGTCAGTAATAAGTTAGCTTAGATATCTTCTGATAAATGTATTATTATAGTTGCCTTTTTTTTTTTTTTTTTTTTTTTTTTTTACTTTTAATAAGCCACATAAAAAAAAAAAAAAAAAAAAAAAAAAAAATTATTATCTATGGATCATTATCTTTTTAATATAAGATGTTTGTGCTACGGGATTAACACAGAATCCTGAAAATTGTAGACAATTGAAAATTGAAATAAATTTTAAAATCGGATGCAAAGCTAGAAAATTTCTTAAAGGAATAGGGAATACACATGTATACGGTTTTTCATTTTAATGCATGAACTATTTTTTCTAAATTTACACACACTCATTTTCATTAAGAAAATTCAATACTTTTCTAATATATTTAAGGATTGAAAATATTCAAGAAACCAAAAATAAAATGCATAAAATATAAATTTTAAAAAGTAAAATTAATGAAAATATTCCAACAAAATACGAAAAATGACAGATTTCAAACCTCAAAAGTTAAAAGATAAGAAGGGAAAAATTGTCTTAAGATTTAATTAGCTGGTGTAATTTTATTGAATATATCAAATGGAATAAAATTCTGATATGTTACTAAGATAAACTCTAGGACATTTTCGGATGAAAATGCAACTATTATAGTTTCCATGCCCCCAGAAGGCTCACATAAAATATTTCCCAGAAATTGACATCTACGCTCACTCATACTTCTCAATCTTAATACATTAAATTAAAACTTTTTAAAAATTCTGAATATTTTAAAATACTACTAATAAAAGATTATAATTACACACCTTTCTTTTAAGTCATCAATGCAGCGTTGTAAATGAACTTCTCCAGCAGTAACAAGAACATGTTCACCTGATTCTTGAACAAAAACCTGAACACATGGGTCAGCTTGATTTAAAAGCCTCATTCCTTGAACTAAAGCAGACATTTCCTCTAAACAAATGGAAATATCAAAACACAGCTGTCAGCATAAAACACTTTATTTATTAAGCTATTTAAGATAAGACATATGACAATTAAAGAAATATTCAATCTCCAATTATATAAACTAGAAAAATCTAAAGAAAGGAAAATTTTTAAGTATCTAAGGTGCACATAGTGCTGTAACCAAGACTAAGTATCCTGATGACTTTCTGAAACTTTTATATTACAGTCGAACTTCAACAGTTCTAACAAAGTTTAAGATTGTATGTAATAAAACAAACTAATAAGTAAAAGCTCAGATGAATTGTTAAAAGTGGCAGAATGATTTATCTGATAAATGAAATTTTACGCTTCTAAATTAGAAGAATAAAATTATTAATGACAGCCTAACATTCACTTAAATAATTTTTTAATTGTGAATTTATAAATCCTAATCCTAATAATATTATAAATCTGATTGTGTGCAAATGTTAGGCTGAAGCCAGCATCAAAATGGAACATTTAATGCTCCTGTACTTTTGCATATAAAATGATTATAACCCGCAAATGAATATAGGCAGGTTTTTGTTTATTTTATTCAAATATTTTTCTTAATAATTCAAAATTTCATTCTTTTCATACAGAATAAATGGACCTTTTTTCGTATAATATTTTAAAATGGTTAAATTTACTTTATCGTTGCTAATACTTTATCCTTGCCAAAACTAATTCAAAACCCGAAAAAACAATTTTTACTCAACAATTTAGTTTCAATTGAAAAATTTTCACATGAAAAATGAAAATGAAATAAAAAAATTAAAGAATTAAAAAGAAGATTAAATAATATTATTAGAAATAAAACATACTTTTTTTAGTTTTTGATAATAATACAAGGTTTTAATATGTGTAACAGTCGAATATGACGTCATATATCGCAAATAAAGCGGATAGGCTTTGATTGGTGAAATAAAATTATCTTCAATTTTTTCTTCAGTTTTTTTTTTTTTTTTTTTTTTTTTGTATTTTAACAATACTTAGCGTTTTACCGTCTGCGCACGGCTAATATAACTATACCGTATTTTTTATTTAAATTTTAAAAAAGTAAAAAGAAGTTTCAAAAGAAAATGGTTAGCAAATGTCAATAATATGCTTTGCAAAATTATCTATGTCGAAAATGATGCCATGGATAGCGAGAAATAGCTATTTTCATTCTTAAAACTAAAAGAAATAACTCGATTACCTAAAAAAAAATGACGAATGTTAACAGTTCCATTTTTGTTGATAAAACATAAGATTTAATATTATTTCGTTAAAGTAACATAATTTCTCCTATGGCAGTATTGAAATTAATTGCCTGGAAAAGAAAATTAACAAGAATTATGTCATTAAAATGGGATTTCTCTGGAGAAAAAGAGACGTCATATTTGAAATAAAATGGGAATTTTCCAATATGTTTTAAAATGAGTTGAATCAATTCCTTACATTAATAATACAAGGAGTAAGTATAAAAAGTAGATGGCTTTCACGCCATATTTATATCGAAAAATTTAAATGTTTTTTTTTTTTTTTTTTATCTATGCGGATTATTAAGCATGAGTATCTGTTATATACAGATGAGAGTTTTCTGCTAAAAATCACATCATAATTTTAAGAAAAGGAAAATGAACACGAATCTATTATATTAAAATCTGACCGCGTGTTTGTATTTCGCAACTACTCCTAGACTATCGAACGCAACGCGATTTCTTAATACCGGTTATCATTGGTCCGAGAATGTCACATAAACTCTCAGAATTAAAAAAATTAAATTAAATGCCAACAATTTTTTTTTTTTTTGTAGATGTTAACGAAGTTTTTCTGAAAACTGAAAGTAAATTACTCCATATTTGTGTATAAAAAAGGAGAAATAAAACAGATCAGTATATTTTTTACACCATTTTCTCATTAAAACTGAAAAACAGAATTTATTTTCACTTTGAATAGATGGTGAAAACAAAATCTTAATTTCAGAGAATTATCCGAAAAATAAAAACATATTTTCACATATTCAAACTTCATGAATCAATTTATTCTGGAGAACAAAAATCGCCTGTCAACATACTGTCATTTAGAAAATAAGATTTGTTTCAGCTATACATTAAGCCAAGGAGGCAGAATTGAATTTAAAGAAAAAGCATATACTATTTCCAATTAATGTTTTTTTTAAAGGATGGCTGTTAAAACGTTTCACAAAGGCGTTAAAAGTAAAATTGTCTACGAGGTAAAATTGACATTTGTTTTTACCCAATTCGTGTATTTCCACGATTTTATTTAGCCCTCCTTTTTGCATTGGTTGCAATTTCATTTTCGCGATTATTTGGCACAAAATTTCACTTTTTTAAGACTGAGTTATGTCAAGTTTCCTATAACAAAAAATACTGTATTGTTTCCTATGAAATGTGATGAATAGTTAGTTAATTATGAACGTTTTTAATTATCGGGAGTGAAATATTTTGCTTAATTAATGTATTTATTCTTCTTTTAATGTTGCGTGAACGAAGTCATGGGTAACAGCTAGTAATATTATAAATCCGATTGTGTGCAAATGTTAGGCTGAAGCCAGCATCAAAATGGAGAAATTAATGGCTCTGTATCTTTGCATATAGGTGGATTATAAGCCGGAAATGAACATAGACTGGTTTTTGTTTATTTTATTCAAATACTTTTCTTAATAATTCAAAATTTGATTATTTTCATAGAGAATCAATGGACATTTTTAGATAAAATTTAACCATTTTACTTTATTGTTGCTAGGGCTTTGATCGTTGCCAATAAATAAAAATGCAAAAAAATAATTTTTCCTCAACAATTAAGTTTCAATTGAGCGATTTTCACGTGAAAAATTAAAATAATTCAAAAGAAGATGAATTTCTGTGATATTTGAAACAACAATATGGGGTATTTGTTATTATACATGAAGTATGAATATCAATTACATTAAAAAGATCTTTTTCTGTCAAAAACTGCGTTATAATTAGAAAGAAGAATTAACAATAATTATATTATTAAGAAAAAGATTTCGCTTGAACCATGGAACTATGAAAAGGATCCTCCTTGGCTTGAACAAATACGACGTCATAAATAAAACATGTATTTTCAAATATTCGTAATATTACAAAGAGCATGACTATCAGTGTATAATAAAAGTATATACATAATGGAAGTCATATTTAAGATGAATAACTGAAATATTTTTTTGATACTGATTAATAATAAGCTTGAATATCAGTTACAAACAGATGCGAGTTTTCTGCTAAAATTCACGTCATTATTGCCAGGAAAAGAAAATTAACAAGAATTATATCATTGAAAAGAGATTTCTCTGGGATCAAAGTGACGTCATAATAAAACGGGATTTTTTAAATATGTTTCAAATGAAGCGTGTATCAATTTCATACATTAATAATCACTGAGTACAGTGAAAGAATAGAGAGGTAATGAGCCGTAAAATCGGCTTGCAATATGAAGCCGGTTATCGCTCAAATCATTAGGCTCAAGGGCTGACTTCATTGGATGGAGAGAGGCTGCACGTGGAACAATGATTGGATTCATTGGACGAGGAGAGGTTTTCAAAGCAAGCCGCCAGTTGTTTGGGCTGACTGTAGGGTTGCATTTTCAGCATCACGCCAAACATGAACATTTCATCTCCATTTATTCTCTGAATGCTGTGATTAGTAATTCAAGCATCAGTAAGATTATTAGGAAAAGAAAATTGAACACAAGTCTATTAAGTTAAAATCTGACTGTGTGTATTTCGCAACTACTCCTCTTAATGCAACGTGATTTACTTAACACCGGTTATCATTGATTCGAGGATGTCATATAAGCTCTGAGAATTTAAAATTTTGAATTAGATTCCGATATATTAATATATTTTTTATAAATTTTACGAAATTTCTCTAAAAATGGTACTTAAATTACTCCATTTTTGTGGATAAAAAAGGAGAAATAAAACGGATTAATATATTTTTATGCCATTTTCTCATTAAAACTGAAAAAAATTATTTTATTTTCAATTTGAATAGTTGGTGAAAAAAAAATCTTGATTACAGTAAAATTTCCAAAAAATAAAAACATATTTCCACATATTCAATTTATTCTGCAGAGCAAAAATCGCCTGTCAGCATATTGTCAAGAAATTTGTTCAGCTATAGATTAAACCAAGGACACAAATTTGCTGTTACATGCAAACGTAACACTTGCAATTGCAAAGCTTTTTGCAACCCCAAATTACATGCAAGCTTAACATTTACATGTAATTTGCACCCAAATTAATTTTAATTTGAACCGTAATAAATGTTAATTTACAATGAAAATTACATGCAAAAGTAATGTTTACATATAATTTTGGGTTGCAAAAAGCTTTGCAATGTAAGTGTTACGTTTGCATGTAATTTTGGGCTGCAAAAAGCTTTGCAATTGAAGCTCCTTGCATTTAGGTGTAGAATTATTCCTCCCTATTCACAAGAATTGAATTTAAAGAAAAAGCATATACTATTTCCAATATATTATTTTTAAATGATGGCTGTTAAAACGTTTCTCAAAGTCGTTAAAAGTAAAATGGTTTATCAGGTAAAATTGACATTTCTTTTTACTAATTCGTCGATTTACATGATTTTATTTGGCTGTCCTTTTTCCATTGGTTGCAGTTTCCTTTTCGCGGTTATTTGGCACAGAATTTTACCTTTTTTAAACTGATTTATGTCAAGGCCCCTATAACAAAGAAATATCGCATTTCCTTCTATGAAATGTGATAAAGAGTTAGTTAATTATTTGCGTTTTTAATTATCGGGAGTGAAATATTTTGCTTGATTAGTACATTTATTTTTCTTTTAATGTTACGTGAACGAAGTCATGGGTAACAGCTAGTAAGAAATAAATTCTTTGGGCTACATTTATGTCATGCATCTCACTTTTAATTACCTTAACTCAGAAAGTGAATGTTTGTTTGTTTATGGAAAAAGAAGCTAAGTCATTTATAAAAATAACTGCATAAATGATAATATCTTTGAGATGTTTAATCCTATTGCTTTTTAAAAATATAGACAATATACGAATTAACGAATTTTGCTAAAAAAAAATAAGAAAAAATCCAAACTTCTTTTGAAAGTTTCGAGACTTTTCGCTCACTAAATCTGTATACTATACAGTTTACCTCAGATACAGTGTTAGAACAAAATTTTCTACAATGCAATTTTATATTAGATCAACTTGTTTCTTTCTATTCACTTGTTAAAACCAGGTTCTCATTAAATACAAACTCATGAGTTCCACAGCATTATATTCTGTACACAACTATTTACTAATATTATCACTTCATGTAACATTCACCAATTTGAAAAGTTAGTGCGAGTCTGTATCAAACACTTAAGCAAGGGATGTATATATCTTACACTATGATGTAACTATCATAAAAACCAACACAACTGAGTTGAGACATATAAAACATGAAAATCACGTCATTTTCTAGACACTTACGGTCACTCATGAAATTTTATCGGTAAAGAGAAACATCACCAAATATTTCACTATTTAAAAAAACCTTCTTGATTCTGATTATTACATTGTTTGAGTATGTAGTTTGATTGCTTATCTGTTAAATTTGCATTTTATTTATATTATTCTTTTATTTATTTATTGATGAAGTTTTAATTTTGTTCTTAATTATTAGCTGGAAACAAATACTGAACCTATTTATATTGTTTTAAGTGCAAACTTGTCAATCTTCCAAAAGACAATGATGATAATAACACAACACAATAGAGATTTAAAAAAAAAAAAGCTTGAAAGTTATTTTATAACCAATAAAACAGCAGTAAATTGAAATACAGTTTTCAAATAAATTGCATTTAAAAGTACATTTTTTTTTCTATTCAACAGTGAAAAATTTGAAATTTTATGATGTTTAGAAGTTAATAAATTTGGGGGGGAAAAAGTGAAATTTATTTTTCAGGTTATTTTATTGTCAATATGATGCCAGTGTTACTCACTTGCACGTTTTTTCTTTATAATGTAGCTATTGTCCATATGCAGTTTCTTTTTGTGGCAACAGGAGATAAAAAAAATGAATTCGGAAATTAAAAAATATATAGTGACTTTTAACATTAAGTCTATGGCACTTAAAATTGATAATTATTCTTCAAAGACATGATTTTCATTAGAATTTTCTTTTTCTTTTTTTTTTAAATGAAAAGCATGATGGCCATGGCATATATCACTGGATTGAATTAGATGGCTATCAGCCAAATAGTTTACGAGGAGTAGCGTCACAAAGAAATCATTGGAGTTTTACTGCAAAAGAGCTTTGCTTCGTTCAGCTCAATGAATTTCAATAAATGAGAAGGCATTTTTTCATTAGCCAGGTGCATGTGGTAAATTTCCAAATACTGTATACAAGTTCAATAACAATGGAGTTAATTATGTACCAAACTACACTCCCTGAAATATGTCAACAGGTTGTGAAACTACAAGAATGAAATATTTTAAACACTAAGTAGAAAATAAAATATAAATTAAAAATAAAGAATGTAATAATTTTTTTATAATGTGCTTTTATCAATTAATAGCATAATATTAATAAAATTATGATTATACAATGAGAAACACTTTAGAAATCCTGAATAGATAACGTAAATAATCTCTCTTTTTTTTTTTTCCTTTGCTGTTGCCATACTTTAAAACATATAAATATTTTTTAATGAAGTCACTAGTTTGCACTTTCTATCATGCACAAATCAAAGTGGTGAATTTTTCCATACTCGAGGCCCATACCAAATTAAAGTATAGCAATGGAAATTTTTTGGAACAACATGAATTGCAGTAATGAAATTAGGTGTGATTTTCAAGATAAATACTGAATGCTTATAAAAGAGTGTTTTAAAAAAATATTTTTACTTTTACACTTATTAAAAAATAACAAGATGAGAAGGCAGGAGGGAAAAAAAAGTAGTTTCTGAGAAAATTCTAAATAAATCATGTAAGTCAATATAAACATTAATGGAAGAGATACATAAGTGAAAAACAAGTCATTAATAACAGAAGCAGGCTTTACAAAAGTGAACATATTCTACCGTGTAGCTCAGATAGCTTGGCCGATGGCCTTGAAAGAATCTATTACTGACCAGAAGCTACAGAGTTAATGGTTGCCAAAGTATAAGTGCATAATTTCCAAGCTCATATTTTGCCAGATTGCAGAAAAAAATATCTGCAGTACATGCATAGTATTTCAAATCGTAGTGTATCCTTCCGTTTAAGGACACTATTGTTCTTTGTCTTTCAGAAACTTTAATTTATATCTTCTCAAAACATCATCTGATTGCAACATTTCTTCTTACTGAGATACAATAAATAGACCCAATTGTTATCTAAGCATTATTTTTAATTCAAAACCATATGTTTAATTATGAAAATTGATATATATTAAAAAATATCAAATATGACCTACATTAATTTTTACATAAAAAGAATTGCCATCTTCAAAAACATGGCTATGATCTTTTAGAGCTCATTCCATGTATTAGTTTTTGACATATAGAGAAATTTTACTCTTTGGCAGGTAATAGACCCTCCTACTCTAGGTAATAGATCTGCCTTAACACATTTTCTTTTATAACTAAAATCTACCATAACACATTTTCTTTTATAACTCACTTTTTTCCCCAGTGGCAGAAACACCGCGACATGGCGACATAGTCGCGGACAAAGAAAATCTCTTGCAGACAGTTTCTGTCTGCAGTAATGAAATTAATTTAAAACATTGTCCGCAACTTTCGGCCCGCGGGATCACGGTAAAAACACATGAATTTCGGCAAAAGATCGCGGTAAAAACATGTGAATTTTGGCAAAAGATCGCGGTAAAAACATGTGAATTTCGGCAGAAGATGGCGATAAAAACACGCGAATTTCGGCAAAAGATGGCGATAAAAACACGTGAATTTCGGCAAAAGATCGCGGTAAAAACACGTGAATTTCGGCAAAGGATCGCGGTAAAAACACGCGAATTTCGTCAAAAGATCGCGGTAAAAGCACACGAAGGATCGAGGCAAAAAAACACGAATTTTGGCAAAAGATCGCTGCAAAAACACGTGACTTTCGGTAAAGGATCGCGGTAAAAACACGTGAATTTCGGCAAAGGATCGTGGTAAAAACACACGAATTTCAGCAAAGGATCGCGGTAAAGACACGCGAATTTCAGCAAAGGATCGCATTAAAAAAACACAGAAATTTCCGCAAATGATCGCGGTAAAAACACAGCAATTTCGGCAAAAGATCGTGGTAAAAACATGCGAATTTCGGCAAAAGATCGCGGTAAAAACACGCGAATTTCGGAAAAAGATCGCGGTAAAAACACGCGAATTTCAGAAAAAGATCGCGGTAAAAACACGCAAATTTCGGCCAAAGATCACTGTAAAACACGCGAATTTCGGCAAACGATCGCAGTAAAAACACGCGAATTTCGGCAAAAAATCGCGGTAAAAACACACGAAATTTCGGCAACAAATCGCTGTAAAAACAAGCAAATTTCGGCAAAAGATCGTGGTTTTTTTTAAAAAAAAAAACGCGATTTTTATCCAACCATTGTGGAAAAAAATAATCGTGAGCATAGACAAAATTTACTGTATAAAAAGATTGCTAAAATATTGAAACTCAGTTCCTTTTACTAATGTCTAAAGATCATCGCAAAACGAGAAGAAATGCTAAAAATTGCAAAAAAATTCAAAAATAGATACAGGGATTTCGGATTCTTTTTACTAATGTAGCAAATTTGCTGCAAAATAAATAAATAAATAAATAAAAATACATAAAAATTAAGACAACTAGTTCAAAAGCGGGCTTTGAAGTGCATAATTTCAGACACTTCCTGCCAAATCTTGCAGCTCTGCACTTAGCGGTCTCTTCAGAAAACATCACACACAGACAGACAAACATCTATGTTTAACACATAAATTTTTAAATCTGAAACATATAGGTGAAAACTGGGAAATTTAGTTAGTAGCCAGTGGCCGGTAGACTCAGTTTCATTAGTGGCCACCAGGCTCGGACTGGCCCGCCGGCCCATCGGCCCGAGGGCCGGTGCGCCCTCAGCCAGGGAAAATTTTGCGCCCCTAAGCCACTGCAATGTTTTCCCCTGGCTATAAGCATACATTCTGATTATTGTACTAAATTTGGATAATTTTCTTACGAATAATCATCAATTAAGACAAATGTCAAAAGAGAGAGATTTTTATTATCATGAAGAAATTGAAGATACATCGAAGGAATTTCCTGAATAGGAAACCAAAGCAGACGTGTTTGCATACTATTGAGGAATCTTCTTGCGTACTATTTAAGATCTTGTTCATAGGGAAAGTTTTAAAAGCCCTGACGCGCTGTGGATACTACGCCCAGGTATTACTCCCGCGCCCTGCGAGAAATTTTTTCATTGGTTCTTAAAATAATATGTTTTAGGTCTTACATTTAGGCTAAATATTTTGGAAATTTTCCGTCCCTTAGCTATTAGGCGGTCAACCCAGGGCGGTCACCCACAGTGTTGAATTCAGAAACTTTTGCCCGGGAGGGATTTCTGTAGGTCCAGGGGGGGGGGGGGGGGGGAAATTCCACTTTTTGCCCATTGAAAGCATAAAATCTCAAATCTTCCGGGGGGGGACATTTCCAGGCTCAGAGGGATGATGTCCCCCCCGGGCCACCGCCTGAATTCAACATTGGTCACCGAACTTGCGCCCCTTTAAAGCCGGCCCTGAATGTCCCTATAATCGAAAGTATGCTTTTCGAAAAACAGTTTGATAAAAGAAAGAGATAAATATTAGAAAACCAAAACGTTTTGTGTGGATTTTGTTGTTGACTGGAAAACATACTCTTTCTTTTCGAGGAATACAACCTCGATCACATTTCTGGATTGCAATTCTACAAGCTGCAAATTCCCGCGGCCAGCGTTTTTTTTTTTTTTTAATTAAAAAAACCTATTATATTTTTCGGATAGTAATCTTAGATATATTTAATAACAGCATTTCTGTAATTAAATAACTAATAGAAAATTCTGGTATGTATTTTCAATAAAAAATTACTTTATTTCATCACAGAAAAATCGATCATTTAATAAAGCGATGATTACTATTCAGAAACTATTGTAGGTTAAAAAAAAAAAAAAAACGCTGACTGCAAAATCCTGTAGCTTACAGGATTGCAATCCCCGGGGGATTTATTTCAATTATGGAAACTTAAATATTTCCCTTGATCTCTAATTGTGATAAAAAATTTGCAAATCATGGTAAGAGTGTTCTGAAAAAAGTAAATTTACTCAATTATTTCAGTGATTTAAGTCTACTAATAGCTATTTCCGATCTATCTTTTCAGTAGAAACTTTTTTATAGTGCGATATCAATTCAGTATTTAACGGATGCATAAAGTAATTTTTAAAGCAGATAAAATACCTCTTCCCCCTCCTGTCACTCCTTAGGTCAAATGCTTCAAGTCTAATATTATTTTCACAAGTAAGTGTTCTTTCCGCATTTACATACAAACAGTAATACATCATACATTCATCATATAGTTCAACATTCAAATACTGCTATAATGTGTGGTACTTTTTCCAAAAAATATATAAATAAATAAATAAATAAATGAAATAAAATAAAAATCAAGCATGAGTTTTAACTTCAGAATTTCTATTTCCATTTCCATACGGAAAGTACATTTTTGTTTTAGATATAAATATTTTTTGAACGAAGTTTGCATATTAAATCTTTTTCTGTGTGTATGTGATGAGGTAGACACCTGCAGAGATCCCATTTAAATATACTACTTTGCTAAAGAAAAAACAAATATTTAGCAATTTTAATCAGTAATTCTAGAAGCATAATTAATTTTTGCCTAAAAAAATCGACAAATTAGTTGAAGTTTCTAATTAAAATAAGGTCAATTATTATCGTATTTTATTGTTATTATTAGCGCAGTTTTTTTCCAGTAAACATGACTGTTGGTCAAATGGCAAGTCATATCTTTAGACCAAAGATCAGCCAAACGTTGACTCAGACGCAGTGTTAGCTGTTGGTCCAACTAATAGAAAAATCTTTGGCCAATGTCAATCGCCAAACTGCCAATCGCAAGACTGCCAAACTCAATCGTTAGCTAACGAAGCTAGAAAACAATGAACTAATTATATCCCAATAATTCTGTCTTGCTTGAGTAAAAAAAAAAATATATATATAAAAAAGGGAAGAGTCGTAACTCACAGAAAGATGACGGTAATATACATATATATATATATCGTTAAGCTTGTAATAAAATCTGAAATTGCTAAAAAAGTAAAGCAATGTTATTTTTGTTGTTGTTAATGGACACGACTATGGATATACCAAGTTGGACTAATGTGTTAATTTACACTCCTGGACAAAAAAAAATCAAGCTAGACTAAAGTGTTAATTTAAAGTCCTGGACAAAAAAAAAAGCGATCACCTCCTACTAATTCCTGTAAAAATATTTGTAAAAAAAATTATAGGTATCAATCGATTGGAAATAATGTCTACTAATTAATGCTATGCATAAATAATGTTTCAGGAGTCGTCTACATATTAAATATTATACCAACTTTGAATTTAAAACCATAACACGCATTTTTTAATCCCATTTGAGTTCCTTGGATCGAGACAGCTGGCGGAAAGGTATAGTTTATAGTATTTATCTTAAATATTCATAGAATTAGAAGAGTTTAAAGTTTGAGGATGCTAATGTTAAATACATTTGACAAACTTATAAAAATTATCCGATTGAATTTTTATTAATTTTTTAATGAAATACACTTAATTGACCTAAACATATTCCAGGCTTTTATTGTATTCAAAGACATTTTTTTTAAAGTTATTAATAAATTCACATTAAAAAATTATAAATCATGAATTGCATTAATTTTTGTATAAAAAAATCACTAGTGTGTAAGTTTACATCTCATTTGAATAATTAGTTTTCGAGATATAGAAAACCTTCTTCTGTTTTCAAAAGATCCACAAAATATAAATCGTAATATATTACCTGAAACATTTTGCTGTATTTACTTTTATAGAAAGAAAGTTAATTATAAATTTAAAATTCCTGTATAATTTACTGGTATCTAAATGAATGTTTTCATTACTTTTTCTTGTAGGATTTTAATTTTATTTTTCGAAATTTTTAGACAAACCCCTAACACATTTTCTTTTATAAGGCTATGGAGATTTAAGAGAAGTATATTCCCAAGTTACCTTGATCCAGGGAACTCAAAGAGAGTGTCAAAAGTAGGTTTTACCATTTGAAAAATCATGGTTCGTGCATTTTTTTTAATATGTAGACAATCCCCAAAACAAAATTTATGAATAGAATTTAATAGTAGATATTATTCCCAATAAATTGGTACCTGTGTTTTTTTATATCTTATTTGCAGGATAATTAGTAAGGGTGATCACTTTTTTCCCATGACTTTGTAAGGCATCTTCTACTGACAAAAAAGCTAAAGTAGGAAAGCCGTAACCTATAGTCAATCTACTACAATGTGTTCAACTACTATTTTCAACTTTCCAGCGTTTTTGAACATTACATAACATGTTTTGGAAAATTGTGTAGCATTGTAAAGATTTGATGGAACATCAAACATACACGAGGAATATAGCGAAGTCGTCTTTCTAGACTCAATAATATTATTGGGTTGTCCGGAAAGTTCGTGCCGGTTGGGAAAATCAAATAGTACCGGAAAATTCCACCATTTCAGTATTAGACATTAAATTCGATTCAAATGTATAATAATTAACGGGTTGAATTTTCCGGTACGAATTGATTTTCCCAACCGGCACGAACTTTCCGGACAACCCAATTATATTAAACAATTTTCTTACTTAGTGCTATGCGAATGTGTTATCTCTTGTCAAGTAAAACACAGAAAAAATAAGTAAGATTGACATGAGTTATTTAACATTTTCATGCCCTCTGAAAATCCAAGGTCTGCGCCCTTTCCCCTGGCCCAGTCCGACCCTGGTGGCCACTTTTTAAAGTTAGTGGCCACTATTATGTTTCAAACCAGGGATCTGTTTAGGTAAAAATTAGGTCCTTTAAAGGACTCTTCACGAAATTTTTCATTTCAAAACAGGACTCTTCAGAAAATTATTTTCCCTAAAACAGGACCCTTTACAAAATTCTGTGTCTTAAAAATAGGTTTTTAACAAAAATTTTCCATCTTTAAGCCGAACATTTCACAAATTAATTATTTAAAAGTAAAATCTGACTTGTCACTTTTACATATATAAAGAAAATATATGTATTTTACATCCATATATCTTTTTAAAAATGTATAAAGAAGAACCTGGATATAACGATCATTTCAAATTCACAAAATTATGATTAGATTTTTTACAAATATAAAAAGCTGTCCACAATTTCACAAAAACAGGACCCTAGGAAAAAAGTCTGGACAGACCCCTGCAAACTTTCTTGACATCTAGAAAAATTATAATCGTTGTATATAAACATATTTTTCTATAAGAGTTTTATACCTATTGTATGAGTATGAGTGTATTTCGCATGATTAAACAGTATCTCTTGAAGAAAAATAATCCAGCTGGTGAGGATGTGGCAGGAGTCGAAATATTGAAGATACTGTTGAAATGTCCTTAAAATCTGCTTGTATCCGGGGGAAAAATGGTATAAATTACTTGAAATACATGTGGAATCAAAGCTGATGAATATATTTTGCAGAATAAAACTGTATTTCTTGAAAAAATAATCAACTAAAGTAGGGGTGCACAACCTGTGGCCCGCGATCGGATTACTGGTGGCCCGCGCATCAATTTCGCCGATCGGAAGCAAAAAATCGCGAATTTCGCCGATCGGGTGCATAGAAATCACGAAATTTTCGAAATTGCGCCGATCGAACGCGTAATAATCGCAAATTTTGCCGATCGAACGCGCAATAATCGCGAATTTTGCCGATCAGGTGCATATAAATCGTAAACTTCACCTATCATATGCGTAAAAATCGTGATTTTTGTCGATCGGGCGCGTAAAAATCATGAATTTTGTTGATCGGGCTGGTAAAAATCGCAAACTTTGTCGATCGGGTGCGTATAAATCGTAAATCATGCCGATCGCCGGCGTAAAAGTCGTGAATTTTGTCGATCGAGCGCGTAAAAATCGCGAATTTTGCCGATCGGGTGCGTATAAATCGCAAATTTCGCCGATCGTATGCGTAAAAATCGCAAATTTTGTCGATTGGGCACGTAAAAATCATGAATTTTGTCGATCGGGCACGTAAAAATCATGAATTTTGTCGATCGGGCGCGTAAAAATCATGAATTTTGTCAATCGGGCCCGTAAAAATCGTAAATTTTGCCGATTGGTTGCGTAAAAATCGTGAATTTTGCCGATCGAATGCGTATAAATCGTAAATTTCGCCGATCACCTGCGTAAAAATTGTGAATTTTGCTGATCACCTGCGTAAAAATCGTGAATTTTGCCGATCGTGTGTGTATAAATCGCGAATTTTGCCGATCAGGTGCGTATAAATCGTAAATTTTGCCGATCGCCGGCGTAAAAGTCGTGAATTTTGTCGATCGAGCGCGTAAAAATCGAGAATTTTGCCGATCGTGTGTGTATAAATCGCGAATTTTGCCGATCAGGTGCGTATATATCGTAAATTTCGCCGATCGTATGCGTAAAAATCATAAATTTTGTCGATCGGGCCCGTAAAAATCGTGAATTTTGCCGATCGGTTGCGTAAAAATCGCAAATTTTGCCGATTAGACGCTTAAAAATCACGAATTTCGCCAATCGGGCGTTTAAAAATTACGAATTTCGCCGATTGGGCATGTAAAAATCGTGAATTTTGCCGATGGATGCGTATAAATCGTAAATTTCGCCGATCACCTGCGTAAAAATCGTGAATTTTGCCGATCGGGCGCGTATAAATCGTACGTTTGCCGATCGGGTGCGTGTAAATCGTAAATTTCGCCGATCGCCTGCGTAAAAATCGTGAATTTTGCCGATCGGGCCCGTAAAAATCGCGAATTTTGCCGATCGGGCCCGTAAAAATCGCGAATTTTGCCGATCAGGTGCGTATAAATCATAAATTTCGCCGATCGTATGCGTACAAATCGCGAATTTTGCCGATAGGGCGCGTATAAATCGTTACTTTTGCTGATCGGGTGCGTGTAAATCGTAAATTTCGCCGATCGCCTGCGTAAAAATCGGGAATTTTGGCGATCGGGCGCGTAAAAATCGCAAATTTCGTTGATTAGGCGCGTAAAAATTGTGAATTTTGTCAATCACTAGGAAAAAACTATGAATATTGTCAATTGCGCATGGAAAATAAATGCAAGATTTTTCTATCCTTGCCAACTGAAATGGGTTATACTGACTAAGGAGGTGGTTGAGTATAGGGAGCTAACTCTCCTTTTAAAATTAGCATTTTTATGAACTTTTAGGACGATCCTCCCCCTCCTTCCCCGAAACAAAATTTTGTTCACCCTACGGATGTTGGCTCTCGACAATCCAGTCATCTTTGTGACTGGCCCTCCTCTTATAAAGGTTGTGCACTCCTAAACTAAAGAGTAAAAGAGAAAACATGAGAAAAAGCCGAAATATTGAAAATACAGCTAAGTCATTGAAATCTGTTTGCATCTGGTAGGAAAAAGAATTAACCAGTTCTCTAATTAGAGGTAATCAATGTAGAGATGCATATTTCCATGAAAAATGGTGTATTTCACTTGGCGATCAATAACAGATTTTTTAATCGCCATTTGGCGAGTGGCGACTAGTGTGGCGATCGATGGCTGATTTTTTAATCGCCACTTTTTAAACTTTAATCGCCACGTGGTGAGTGGCGACCGCTAATTTTCACCTATACTGAAACAATATACAGAACCAACTTTTAAAAAATTGGGTTAACCCGAACCCAACCTGCAGGAATATAAATTCAGTTCGAACTGAAAACAGAAATAACCCGATCTGCAGCTGATGCAGGACTTCAATTAAGACATTTTTCTCAAGAAGGAATTTCTGTAGCTGTGTCAGGAGAGAGATTTATCTCATCCTCCACACCTCCCACCCTGGATCATTTCAGAAAATATTCTTTTACTCAGAATCACCCTTGGTCTTGGGATAAGCGTATCCTTCCAATTTTAGAAATCGTACAAAAAGTGAGATGATGAAATGACATAACATCAAAAGTTATTAGCAGATTTGATGAGAATGCATCCTGCTTACCATGTTTTATAAATAAAATAATGAAAAATCCCTAGTTTAGTGTATTATTCATTCATTAAAATTACATGCAAAATTTGCAGACAGATTATGAAATTTTAATAGCTTGTCGCAGACAGCTACAGAACTTTCTGCCACTGGGCTTTTTTCTAACCCATGATAAAATGCATACCTATGCACTTTTCCAGGGTGGTTTGATCTAAGGAGCTCAATTAAAGTTTCAAAAGTAAGTGTTACTATTTGAAAAATAAAAGTTGGTATAATTTTTAATATGCAGACAACTTTCAATACAAAAATTGTATTAATATTCTAATAGAAAACATTATAACGAGTCTAATGACATATTGTTGTGATTTTATTTTAAACAATTTGTGAATAAAAGCAGGTGTTCCTGCTTTTTTTCTTTCTTCTAAGGGCTGCACATAAGCGTAAAACTTTTTTACACATGCACTCTCTCTCTTTCCTACATGTACACATAAATGGAAAAAAAAGAAAAGAATAAATTTACTTGGCAAAATAATTAACTTTTATAGCAATTTTTTTATTTTCAATTATTAAAAGCACTGCTTAAGTCTTTAAATATCATAATTATCTTTAAAAGTATTGTTATTAAGAACATTCTTAAAAACATCACAGTTTATAAATCATAGTTTTCTAAAATTCATTTCACAGTGTGATTACTATATGTTGAGCTTATAGCCATTATTTAGGCTAAATGTGCCAAATACATTTTAAAAACCTACCAGCGACAAATTAAACAGAAGAAAAACATTTAAAAAAAAATAACTTCTGTTATTAACAGTTTTTAATGGAAAACTATACCAAAACATGCTTATTGCACAATGCAAATTTCATTTTCCAGTTATTTATTAAAATTTCACATGTAGAATGCCTAATTTTGCCATTACTATTTTTTCTCACCATATCTTTATTGAGTTTCCTGTTTAAAACTGGTGAATAATCTGATCTAACACATCTTCTTGGAGCTAAGGGCAAGATGTTTTGATGTGATTCATGGATCCATCGATACATTTTCAGATGAAGCTATGCTGAAATGCACAGAGCTATAGTAGAGGGTACCGCCATTTACCTTCTGATTAAAAAAAAAAAAAAAAAAAAATCCATATATTACCTGTTTCTCAGGAAAAGCTATAGAGTACACTATCTGCCTAAAGCATATACACCTTTTCTATTTTTATAACTACAGCACTAATTAGAAATATAAACTCTACCAGTTTGATAATCATATATATTTCTGATGTCAACATCCCTTTTTCTATGCAATGAATGGGGTATCATATAAAAGGTTTGTGAACAGGCTTTTGACATAGTACATTAAAATTTTGTTAAAGCACATTGTTTGATTACTAATTTCAGCTAATTAAAAAATTAATGAAAAAAACATATCAGTAAATAATCAAAGATTACAGTGTGAAAACTTCAGACAGATCCACTAGTATTCAGAACCTTTCTTCATCAATTATTGCAGAAAATAATTGTTTTAAAGAAATTGTCTTGCCACACACCATAAAATCATTCACATATATTTTACACTTTCTAGCCCCCTTTTCCCGCATTTCAAAATTTTCATAGTTGAGCAGAAAGGACAGACTGATAAAACTTTCTTTCTGCTTTCACACTCATTAGTAGACAAATTTTAAATGTGGTAAACAGTTTTCACATCATAACAGATTATCAGCAAAT
Source organism: Maratus michaelseni (assembly GCA_963931845.1). Lineage (NCBI taxonomy): Eukaryota > Metazoa > Arthropoda > Arachnida > Araneae > Salticidae > Maratus > Maratus michaelseni. The sequence goes on along the minus strand of OZ007592.1, from coordinate 45,323,610 downwards.
AGGCTACTCACTACAATGGCAGATATAGGTAAAAATATGCATAACAAACTCATGCATAAATTTTTACTCACTATTTGGTGAGTGTCATCCATGAAAACTAAACAGAAGCTTACAACAAAAAAACATTACAGAAAATGAAAAGACAAAACAAACACAAAATAGTAAAGAAAAAAATCCATATTAAAATCATTGAATTAATTTCATGTAAGAATCAGTTTAAACTTCATAAATCAGAATACAGTTAAAAGTTAGGATAAAATATTATAAAGTTCAATGCATTTACATACTAGCATGTACTGGTTCCAAAGCAACTCTAACTATAGGTACAGTAGTTGAGTGTAGATCAATGAAACTTGGGCAGGCAATAGTACTAGATAATGTTGCTGACTTTAAAACATGATTCTGCAGTCCTCTGATACCTAAATTATAATGAAAAAAAAAAAAAAGCATGTAAATATGTTAAAACTTTATACTGTAAAAACAATTAATTTGTTTATATAATCAAATTAATTATTTTTAGATTATTCAGTTTTATTGTCAATTCTGACATTGCAATCAGAATTACAATATGAACAAAATTAATTTCCAATTATTAACAACAAGATCTATGAGTCAATGAAGCTACATTATCATAAATTGGTAGTAAAATATTTATATTCAAAACAATTTTAGTGAATATAATATAGCATAAGATAGGCATTGAAGTTTATACATCTGATCTGCATGAAACTTGCATGTTTTGAATGTGGTTAAATTAAATGCACATGGTTTTTGGTAGCCTTTTATTTTTGGATTGACTCACCCTGCATTATCCAAGCCCAGGATAATAATCTTAAGTAAACTAGGTGTTGAATTCAGACATTATTCTCCAGGAGGAATTTAATATGGAGGACCCCAATGCCTTCGGTAACATACATTTTCGAATTTGTATGATTTTATACTTTAAAACGAAAATCCATGAGATCTACAAGTCTAGAGTTGGAGGTCCACTGTCTTTGGCAGTGCACACCCGGACATGCTACGTATGCTCTGATATGTTTTTGCAAACAAACCTTGAATTTGTATGATTTTACAATATTAAATGAAAATCTTTTCAAACAAACCTAACATTGACGGCCCCACTGCTTTCATCAGCATATATCCTTGAATTTGTATGATTTGCATTTGCAAAAGAAAATCTATAAAAACAAACCTAGAATTGTGGGCCCACTGTCTTTGGTAACATACAAGAAGCATGCTATGCAAGCTCTGATCTGTTTTTGCAAACAAACCTTGTGTATGATTTTATATTTTTAAATGAAAATCTTTCCAAACATACAAAAGGGCCCCATTATAGTGATTGTTGATTTCATTTCTGACATTTAGCTATAATAGGCTTTCAATTCTCACTAAAAATTCCAGAAAAAAAAAAATAACCTATTGTATTCTTATCCTCTTTGTAAATGAAGAAAATTGGTAAAAAACATTAAAATTGGTCAATTAACTGTGGAGTTATAAATTATAAAATTTTTAACAAGGTTAAAAAAAAAATCTCCTTGCTCAATTTTTTATCTTATTTTAAAGCACAAAATGATATTTCCGGAGGATTTTCCAGATATGTACAAAAGCAATCCCTGCACAATAGTAAGCTCTCTCTTTTAACCACTTCACCGTCCGAATATTGAAAATGAATAGGATTTCCTAAACATGCACAGAAGCAATCTCGTTCATAAGGGTTTAACAGGGTTCTCGCTGGCTTTTGACCAACGTTAGCAATTTGGCTACTCAGAAATAAAAAACATTAGCCAAATGAAAAAAAAAAATAGGTTAGCAATATAGATTCATTGTAAAACACTGAAAAATCAATCGTTAATCTCTTATCCTTAATGTACTTTTTTTTTCAGTATGTTACCCAAGTTTTTGTAACTGCTTCAGACCTGCCAACCTTTGAAAATGAAAAATAGTAGCACACCAAATTCAAATTTATCTGAAGGTTGGTTGGTTGGTGGCTGTTTTTTACGCTGTAAATTTTAAGCGGGCAAATACTAATCAATTAAACGCATGTGTATATCCATAAGCACACTTTTGTTTTTGCTAATATTTTTGTTGCGGGTGGGATTGATTAAACATAATTATTCCTATTCAATTAATGCTCTGTCCACTACTAAGCCAAATTTCTGAACTTCACCGTGAATTTTCTGAAAGATTCCAAGGCAGTTGGGGGGAGGGGGTGATGGAACTACGGGTATATCTTCCAGAGAAAAAGTCTCAGTTAGAGTCCTTCATCAGGTCGAGTAAGCTGATACAACCGGGAGTAGGGGTGTCCACTCCCGCCACTTTTTTTTGCGTCTCTTTGACAAAATTTGCATTTTTTCGCGATCTTTTGACGAAATTTGCAGTTTTTTTCGAAATCTGTTGATAAAATTTGCATTTTTTTTTTTTTTTTTTCTGTAACGAAATTTGCCGTTTTTCGCAATGTTTTTGACAGATTTTGCCGTTTTTACGCGATTCTCTGATGAAAGTCACGTTTCTCCCGCGATCTGTTGACAAAAATTTGTCGTTTTTTCGCGATCTTTTGACAAAATTTGCCGTTTTTCACAATGTTTATGACGAAATTTGTCGTTTTTTTGTGATCTTTTGACAAAATTTGCCGTCTTTCGCAATGTTTTTGACGAAATTTGCCGTTTTTTCGCGATTTTCTGATGAAAGTCACGTTTTTCCTGCAATTCTTTGACAAAATTAGAGATTTTTCTTTAGGCGAAAGACGAGATTGATTTTTTTCAGCGATCATTTGCCGAAATACCAATACATTTAATGTCCGAATTTTCGGATTTATGACCGATATATTTTTTTTTTTTGGAAATCATTGCCTTAATTTTTCGGAAAATTCGGACCAGAATCACCCCATGAACGATCTTTTGACGAAATTCGCATTTTTTTCGGCAATCAGTTGAATGAAAGTTACGTTTTTTCGGCGATACTTTGGAGAAATTTGCTTTTTCCCGCCAATTTTTTGACGAAATTCGAGTTTTTTCAGCGATCCTGTAACGAAATTCGCATTTCTTAGCTCGATCCTGTGACGAAATTCGTGATTTTTCGCGCGATCCTGTGATGAAATTCGTGATTTTTCGAGTGATCCTGTGACAAAATTCGCGGGTTTTTTTTGTGCAAAAAATCGTAGTTTTAGACAGATTTTCGTAGCATTGTAGTTTGTGGCTCAAAATCGTAGCAACTACGATTTTTTCATAATCAGCGAAAAATCTACGATTTTTTCATACAGCAGTTGGCAGCTCTGCTGCTTATAGATCAGTTATTCATCTAAATTCAACTATCTGCTACAAAAACTATTAAACATATGTACATTCCAAATCCAATTTAACTCATTAAAATGTTACGAAATAAAACTTCCAACCCATGTTAACTAAGGATTTTAAGATATATTTAATGAATTCTGAAAATTCAAAATATGAACAACAAAATATATGTCACATTGGAAAAAAAACTTTATTTTTCTAGAATTCTTCGTCTTTTCATTGAAGCTCATACTTCAAAGGCAGTTTCAAAATCGTACTATTGCCTATTAGGCCGTTAACGCATACTGAAATGACATTATTCAAATTTTTTATATTCATTCAATTTCTCAATTTAGTTTTTGTTGCGTTCATCACACTGAAGCCTCTCCCACAGTCCACTGAATGTAGTGACAAGATTGCAGCAAAATACAGCATGTTACATGCTATCGGATAAAGCTGCTGCAGATCGTTTTTTTTTAATGAAATCTATGAAATCGCCTAAATTCATGGTTCTGCAACAATTCAAGAAACTTTTAAATAATTTCAATTCTGATAATATATCAGATAAGGAACTGCCTGTATCATCCAAATGCATAATAAAATTAAAAATTGATTCAATTTCTCTTATACCATAGTTTTGAAAAGTGTCCTTATCCATTTAGTAACGCGAATAAGAGTATCACTTGTAGTAACACACACACAAAAATTCAACACTCGCAGTTTGACGAGTCTAATTGTTCATTTACTCGCCAAATGAAACATTTTGTCGCAATTTGGCGCAATGACTCTGGGGTTCAATGAGGAATTTTTATAAAAGTGGGTTACAGAACAGTAAATATTAATATACTAGCTGGCTTCGCCCGCCAGCGGGCCCCTAATTTACATCGGTGCCTCGAAACTTTTGTATTCTCCGGCTCGCATCCCCCTCGAACCGAACGAACCTCCGACCCGGGTCCCCGCTGCCTTCGGCACCGTACACCGGTCGTGCTACGCACGTCCCGGATAATCCCATAATTTGCATAATCCCTTAATTTGCACATCGAATAGTATAAACCTCTAACTGAACTAATCTCCGACCCTGGTCCCCGCTGCCTTCGGCACCGTATACCGGTCGTGCTACGCACGCACCGGATAATCCCTTAAATTGCACATAGAATAGTATAAACCTGTCACTGAACGAACCTCCGGCTCGGGTCCCCGCTGCCTGCGGCACCGTATAGCAGTTGTTCCGACCCTGGTCCCCGCTGCCTTCGGCACCGTATACCGGCCGTGCTACACACGCACAGGATAATCCCTTAAATTGCACATATAATAGTATAAACCTCTAACTGAACGAACCTTCGGCTCGGGTCCCTGCTGCCTGCGGCACCGTATAGCAGTCGTGGCGCTGCAGTATACGTTAGTTCCACCTTCCACCACCAGGTGGCGCAAATAGAAAAAATAAACCTCGAATAAGATAAACCTCGAACTGAACGAACCTCTAGAACCTCACAGTTAAGATAAAAAACTTGAGGGGGGGGGGGGGAGAGGACACTGCTTTTCCTTAAACAACTGAATTAGACTGCCGGGGAAAAAAAAAAAAAAAAAAAATCTGATGTCAAACAACTTATTTAGACTACCGGACTTCTTGTTCAAAGACAGGGACCTGTAGGAAAACTTAAAACTGAAAAAAAAAAAAAAAATCGATAACGGGCGAAGCCCGCTTTTCCCTATCATAATATCTGGTTGCCACTCTAAAACAAAAACTTAAGATACTCGTTATGGCAGTTTTTAGACGCAGCCTACTTCTTAAAATCGTAATATCTAGCCGGCACTGTAATAGAAATCTTTCTTTTGCTTTAATTATACAAATAACGATGATTAATTATACAATAAAATAATATATCGGCTCCTAATGAAGATATGAGAATAATTTTTAGATATTCTGAAAGCAGAATCCATTTTGAGTCGTCCTGTCAAAGTTTGGAATTAATGCGCCCCTTAGATTCGGAAATGGGCCCCCCCTCTGAAAAAACGCAGTTGAAAGTCACGTGACTATTTTATCTCTTTCAGAAATGACTTATCCACAGACGATTTGTCTGCGTTGAATGTTGAAATAAAAAAAAAGAAGCTGTCTCTTCGGAATAGAAATAAATTCATTTGCCGTGTCATTAATGAGTTTTAATTGATATCTTTAAAAATTACTGGTCGATTTTTACGAATTTTTTTTTGTTGAATTCGCGATTTTTTTATACACGTGTTAGCAAATTTTTGCGAATGTAGAGTCATTATTTCCACTTGTTTCAAAAAGGAATGGGGCGATTTGATCTTGGATCTGTCGACCCTGCATTCTTTACGGCAACCTTTTTTTACGTCTGGGGTCGATGTTGGATGTCTGGTCAGTTTTTGGCTGAAATAAAGAAAAGTTACGGTCCGAATTTCAAAAAATTTGACATTTTGGAACGACAAAAATCGGCTGCGTGTGTACACCGATTTTCGGATCGATACCTCCGGTACATTTTTTTTATTCGATGATGCGTTAAAAAGCGACGATTTGGATGTCTGCGATTATCAAAACGAAATTTTTTTCGATTCTTTTTCCAGTTCGGTTTCGGTCGGTAATTAAAACACTTTCGTTCATTAATAACTCCCCGGGTCTGGGTCGGAATTCCAACCCGATCGAAACTTGAGCGTCGCGCCTTTTTTGCGAATTTTTCGGTCCGCGTCCGCCGTCCGTGCGTCGCCTGGTCCCGGAGCCTTTGCGTGTACAAAGGTGGAGTGCACAGACAGAAACACACACACACACACAGACGTTTACCGTGCTTAATATTAGGGATTTTTTAAACAAAAGATATTGCTGCAACCAGAAAGATACCCAGAAAAAGTGGGTATTTTTTTCCCCCCATCTGGGAAATCGAGAAGGCAGTTTCAAAATGGAAAACATGAAAACTAACATGAAGTAGATCGCTAGAAAAAATATCTTTTTAAATAGTAAATATTAATATTTTTTAAACAAAAGATATTACTGCAACCAGAAAGATATCTATTTGGGAAATGGAGAAGGCAGTTTCAAAATGGAAAACATGAAATAGATCTCTAGAAAAAATATTTTTTTAAATAGTAAATATTAATATTTTTTAAACAAAAGATACTGTCTAAACTGAGAAAGTACCCTGAATAAGTGGGTATTCTTTTTTTTGTATTTTTTTCTGAAAAACAGAGATGTCATTTTCAAAATGCAGAAAACGGAACCTTTCTCCTTTCATCTGATTGAAAAATCACGGATTCTCTAGACATGTGTGGAAGTAATCTTAACAGCAGTGAACTGCCGAAAATTGAAGCTTCTTCATTAGGGTTTTTAATTAATATCTCAGCTAATTAACGAAAAATCTGAGCCTTAGGACCTGTCTTCATCTAGCCTTATGCAAATTGTCAGACCTGTTATGTGTGATAGATTCCCCCCCCCCCTCCCACAGACAGATACATCTTTTTTTATATTAATGTAAATTTAAACACCTGAATAAGTCATGTTATCAATATTAATTTGTATTTCAATTTAAAGTTGACTAATGTTTTAACTAAGTACCTAGACATCACCTCATAAACTATTATAAATATCAAGACAAATCAGGACTAGTCGTTGGGGGCCACCGTAACACTTACCCATCATGGATATGCATAATGTAAAATATTAAAACAAAAATGTGTAAACTACTTATAAAATGCATAGCAATTCAAATAAAATCGTGGCTTGATGACGTCACAAACTTTATACGCTCGATTACTGAATTGCTTGAAAGAGGTTTTTCCTTATAACTCCAAAAATAATAATCCTATTAACTAGCGGTTTATTGCATCTGATTAAGCGTCAAATTTCCAATTAAAATATATCTTTGGCGTGAAATTTGGATGAAATACAGGGTCATGAAAAATCGAAGAGTGTGGAAAATAGGATTACAAATATCTCAGCAACTAATTATCCGATCGACTTCATGCTTTATGCAAAATTTATGTTTTTTTATTGCCTTTTATATTCATTTCTTAAAATAAACAATTTCGAAATTTTTTATATACCTTTTATCAGAACGAATATTTCGAGAGTCCAAAAAAAATAGATCCGGTTAATTGAAATTGAAATGAAATAGGCTTCTTCCCATTATTACATACTAAGTACATACCAAATTGCAAGTGTCTATCTCAATTTTTTCGGGAGATAGAGCGTTTACAGACACACACACACACAGACACACAGACACACAGACGGACGGCAATTTTTTTTTTTCTAAAAATATGTTTTTTGAAATCTCCAGTGTTTGAAACGTGTAAATCCGTCAAAAAAAAATTTTCGATTTTCAAAACGATTACAAGACTTACCCTATACTACGTATGATGGGTAAGTAAAAAAAAGAAAAGAAAAGAAAGACTGAATAATAAACAAAATAGTAAAAGATAAAAAATCATAAACTAAAGCAATACGGCTTTTTTAAATATTTTGGTATACTTTAGGTTTTCTATCAATATAATACAAAAAAATCTGTTGTTTCTTGAAAATCAATTTTTTAAACTTTTCTATACAAAGAAAATTTTTTGTATATTAAAATTAGAATGGGTAAATAAATGCTACTGAAAGAGTTAATATTTTGATAGTACATTTTAAAATTTATTATTATTCACTTCAAATTACAGACAACTTTCTTTGGAGTTTCCCTATCTTAAAGAATTTTGCAGGCTCTACTTCTCCAGAATTGAGGGGGTTGGGGCAAGAGAGTACCAAGCCACATTTTTGAACTTCCGAGACATTTTAATTTGAAAATTTGAAATCAAATACTCAAATCAAGATATATAACCTAAAGTTTTTCGCCAATGTCTTAGCAACATTTGAGATATTTTGAGTAGTAATATGGCATTACCTTAATGATATTACTATTATGTTCTTTGTAAATTAGCTATCTTTATTGGGGGCATAAACATCTGGGGCCAAAACAAAACCTGTCGCCAAGTGATATTAGAAACAAATTATATGTTGGATATTATAATTTACAATATTAAGCAACAGATTACAGTGTTAGATTTATTTCACCAAAAATGTGGCTTGGCACTTTCTTGCCCCGACCTCCTCAATTAAACTCAAATAAAAAGTTATCACTAACTTATAAAAAATGTATTTCTTCTTCCCTTTCCTTCAGCTTCAAAAGTAAATATATTATACAAACCTCACAGATAGAAATGGATTCTTTCTGTCTTTATAATAGCCAACAACTCTCAGAGATTTACTACATGTAAGCAAAATTCTCTAACAATTAACACAAACAAAATACAAAAAAAACATTGTTAAACTGATACATTACTATCAATATTTTTGCTCAGACAAGAGCAGAATATATATAATTATAAGAATGTACAGAACATACCAACCACACTCCCAGCTGGACCATCTTCTAATTCAATCAATTCTTTTCCCATAAGCAAATATACACCATTCACTGTGGCAAGAGTAATATGTTGATCAGGATGAAGGTCGTGAACAGTAATTTTATCACTAACAGAAATTTCCTAGCAAAATAAAAATTGAAACAGAAAATAAATAAATAAATATATTTATGTAAAGATATTTAAATATATATAAACATAATTAAATCTGACTGAATCTTTAAAATTAATAAGACATTTAAAATTCAATTTTTTCCTTAAAGAAAAAAAAAGCAATTTAATATACAGTATTAAGAATTCTCTACATTTATACTTACAGTGCTTAAGGCTTTAGCAGGATCATGCTTTGGTCCCAACACATACAGTTGTTGCCCTTTCTTTATGGTCCCACTATAAACTCGGGCAAAAGCAATAAAGACAGTATCTGATGTGTCTTCTGATGCATTACATGCTTCTTTAGGAAAAAAAAAAGAAAAGACATATTTCAAACATGTAAGACGACAAGAAAAACATTTATATATGCAAGGATGAAAATAATTAATTTTTATACTGCATCAAAAAGTAATCAATTTTGATTTGAGACTAGCCTTAAGAATACTAAGCTATATAAAAAGTGTCAAAATATACTTTAGCTACATATGCACAGTAAAAAATTTGTAATTATTTTGCACAACTTAGTATCAGTAATCAGGAAATCCAATTGACTTCCTATCACACAGATAAGTTCTTTTAATAATATGAATATTGATTTTAAATAATGCTCTCTGACTTATCAGACATTTTGTCAGTATGTAAGATCAAATGTTTCAGGTACAAATAGGAATATGCTAAGTTTATGAGAAAAGAACTCCAACAATTATGGATAATCCAAAACTATTGATGCCCACTTGTTTATCTAGTGATTAGAGGCTAGTTACTAGGACAAGAGATGACAGGTTCAAATACCAATAAGGTATGGATCTGTGTAGTGGCTCAGATTCCACTTTAAATGGAGGTCTTAGTCTGTTTCGACCTTGGGTGCAAAAGATGATTGCAGTGTCCCCAGCCAACTAACAAAATTTATTGGTTTTACTGCTATTAATAAAACTGAGACAAATTTAAAAGAATAAGGGCAATTAAGAAAATTCACAAATTAATGCAATTTATTTGAATGTGGCAAATATATATATATATATATATATATATATAAAGCATAACTTTATATTATCAACAAATTCGATGATTTTTTGTTCTAATTTTACAATTATTTTTAAAGAAAACTAATTGCTTTCTTTATTTATATAAAATATGAAAAAAGAAATATGACCAATCCTTACAACTGCCAAAGTAACAGTTAAAGGAAAGAAAATAAATATGTAAAATAGTTATTTTGAGACTGGGAAAACTATACAAGAGATATTTGTTCCTGTAGTAAGTTTCAGTTCTTTCTGGAATCTTCTCAAAATAAATATTTTATCGTACTAAGGATCACTTCTACAGAAACCCCAAATCAGAATATATTTTAATGTTATAAAGTTGATTCTCTATGAACATGTGGTATTAAATTTGACATGTATCTTGCAGAATGAGGGGAGGGGGCAGATATAAATTAGCACTATCTTCCCTATTAAGTGAAAAAAAAAATTTAAAATAATATATTTGCATAGCTCTGAAAAGAGCCTTTTCTTTTCCTTCATCTTGGTATCTCTCAATCTTTTTTTTTTTTTTTCATTCTTAGCCACCAGCTCTCTCTTCTAAGTCTTTTTATATCCTTGGTAGCGCTAGAATTAGAGAACTTTTTCATGGGCTTAATTACTTTCTTTATTACATATCCTCCCCTTTCTGACAGCCTCTCCTCCCCTGCTTAAAACAAGAGAAACTCTATAAAATCATACAATCAAAATATACTGGTTTTATTTTAATGGTGCAGTAATTCAATCTTCTAATGACTGGACTTCTAAGATAATTTTTCTTTATACAAGATTTGTTCATTAAGTAATGAGACTGGGAGCCGTGCAGCGGTCCAGTGACCAGCAGAGTGTTCTCTGGCAGCAGGATTTAAGCTAAGCAATGCACTGGCCGGCAGTCACGTCCAAGCTCTGACACAGTGAAGATCATGTGTGGCACAATACTGTTTTTGAGTTTTTGTCATGGCAGAAAATGGCAAAAATGAAGTGTTTACTGGAGCAGTGCTACACAATTAAATTTTGCTTTCACATGGACAAAACTACTTATGAGATGCTTGCCATGATTAAAGAGGCCCAGGCTTTCTGGTGGTGCAGTGAATTCAAGAATGGACAAGATACTGATAAAAGACATGGAGTGATCTGGATGCCCTTCAACAAGTGGTTTGGCCGAAAATGTGGCCAAAGTAAAAAATCAATTCGTTTTCTACAAAGAAGTCCTTGCATGGCTGCACAGAGTCATCAAACGGAAATTATCAGATTGCCAATCGCTGGAAACTTCACCACGACAATGCTCCAGCCCACACTGCCTTCATTGTGACCACCTACCTGGCCCGGATAGGATTGCACCCTTGCCGCAGCTACCATACAGCCTCGATTTGAGCCCGGCAGACTTTTTCCTGGTCCCAAAGCTCAAGAGAAGCCTGAAAGGTCACCGTTTTGAAGATGATCTTGCCATCCAATGGGCTGTCACAAAGTCTCTGAAAGAGGTTATGGCAGCTGACTTTCAAAGAGCCTTTGCAGCATGTGAATCGCGTTGACAGTGATGTGAGACTATTTTGACGAATTTTAACAATATTTACCAATTGGATCAATAAATTCCTTTTACCAGACCCAGTCTCATTACTCTACGGACAAACCTTGTATTATTAAACATTATGCATCAAAAATTTTTTTATTATCAACTGATTTAATGTAAATTGACAAACCATTAGATTCATCAGGTTTTGAAAGACTGTCTTGATCATTTTCATTTTCGGCAGAGCAGTTTTCTGCATCTTCAACAGACTTTGCAGCTGCTCTCATTCTAATCTTTTCTCGACGAAGCGCAATTTCTTCTGCAGTCAAAGGTCTGAAATAAAAGTAAAAGAAATAAGGAATGGCATATTTTTGCTGAACTTGAAGTAACAATTTGAAATATGATTCAAATCATCAAAAAATATATTAATTTAAAGTTAGTATTAATACTTATGTCGATTTTCAGGAAGCATTTTCTTTTCCACTGGAAACATTTTCGAAATGCAAACAATAATTGGAGCCATTTCAGAAGTGGAACATTCTTTAAAATCTATAAAAAATAAAATATTTAAAAATGTAGAATTCCAAATTATATATCACTTAATTAAATAAAGAGAGAAAATAAATTCTAATTTGAAAATACATTACAGTATTAAATTACAGAACAAGAAAATATTCTAGAAAAATAATTAATTTTAATGAGTAGAATGGCTGTTTTATTTTAATTAACATACAGTTCAACAAACCTATATAAATATTATTTTTATTTTGATCAACAGTTGCCAATTTTACAATTTTAACTTTCATTTTTAATAATTTTATTTGTCATAAAAAAGGTTATTTTTCAATACATGGAATGCTGATTACGCAATCAGAGTGGCCAGCATTATATTTTTTTCATTTTCCCTGACTTTTTCAGGTCACTTTCCACTATTTTCCCATGCGACTTTTATGAACAACAATCATTCTACAAAAAGTTATTCATCTCTTTCATTAGATATTTTCTTATCAAGAAACGAAATGGCTTTCAAAGCTGGAAGACAGGAGGTGCTAGGTTCAAATCCCTGTCGCACTTGTCGACCTAACCATTCGGAGTTTTTCGTGGTTTTCTTCGAACCTTGCCGTAAATACGGGTTAGGATCCCTTAGAAATGGATCACCCCCCCCCCCCACTCTAGGGCCTATATCCCTCGAGTAGATAATCGGCCCTCATAAATCAACCAACCAAGAAACAAAATGGCAATTTGGAACAGATTTCATGCAAAAACAACTGTTTTGGCATAGTATAGCAGAAGAAATTTATTTTAGTGCTGTTTGATGCCATTTTGCAATACAGCACTTTCTCTTTCAAGAAATCCTGCCACACATGATACTACACTTAAATTTCCAGATTTCAATCAAAATTCCCTGATTTTTACTAGGTTAGCTGGTCACTCTGTCAACTATCTACTTTTAAAAGTCAGGAAATTATTATTATTTATGTAGGTAATAATAAAAAGGCAGTCAAAACATCATTAAATAACATAGTTGGTCTCAGTTTGAGAGAAATTAGAATATATGTACTTCTCCATTATACCATCGACCACTTCCCATAATAAAAACTATCGCCAAGATATTCACCAAACTGTAACTCCAAATAAACAAATGAAAGAATGTTGCCATTAGAATCTCACAAAAATACAAATAATTAGGAAAAGCCCCATCCACTAAAATGTCTACTATCTGTAACTTTACAGAATAAAATGTACAATATAGTAGTGAAAAAAAAAATCCTTCAATATTTCTTTATTTACATTGTTTTTCTTAATTATCCTGGTGGATAAATGTTTCTGACATCAGTTGAAATTGATCTATTGTATGTAACTATGCATACCAACATTTTTTTTCAATGCTTTTTCTCTTTTAATATGATGGGTCGCAGTTTAAAAACATAATTATTACTTTAATTAACAAAGTAACTATCAGTAAATTATCATTAAAATATCATTAAATATACAGATAAACGTCAAATTAAAAATCACCTAATGGCATAACAAACATGTGAATCTGACGTCACGTTCATGCAATTTTGGCATTAAATCCTATAGTTTGGCAATAGTTTTTTTTTTTTTTTTAATGAAGAGTGGTTGACAGGATAATGGAGAAGTAATGAATATATTTCTGATTTTTAAATTCTTTTCAGCTTAAGTTAAATTTTATTTATTCCCTGGAAATAAAATACTTTACTGTATTTTAGAAAATAATCTCAAATTAGAAAAGCAATGAGAGGCATAAATACAAAATTATTTCTAAAGATCAGCATTAAATATATATACAAAGTAAAATTTATTATTTCTCTCTTTTTTTAAATACCCACCATAAATACACATGAAATAATTCTATATATGTTTCTATTGTTATTTTTAGTACTTGTCTATTTTCGAATCAATTACTTTCTATAAATTATAATTGTCACCAAACAATGTGATTTAATGCTAAAATCACATAAGTGGGGCATCAGTTTTACTTGACATCACATTCGTTTATGTTCACAATTTTCAGCCAATAACCGTGACCGAATACCTTGTTCATGTATACCAAGCCTGACTGTGGAAGATTGTCATGAAGGCACTTCATCAAAAAATATAGCCATGACAAAAAAAAAAAAAAAAATCAAAGGATAAAGCTACTTGCATCAAAAAATCCTAGTTTAAAGTTTTCTATACTACTGTTAAAAGTTAACTTTTCTGAAGAGATAAAATAAATGCCAAGTTTGAAAAGAACAGATTGATTTTTATTAAATCAGAAAATGTAAACAGATGTAACATATACAATAATCATAAATATCACATATAACACATAAAATGTACATAAAAATTCCATAAAATCTTGAAATTATGAGCCAATCCTTTTATAATAAATATTTGCTTATCATAGTTTTTAGGATTACATCGCCATTTTTTATCTATTAGCCGATAAAGTTTCACAACATGTGCATTAATGCACACTTTTGTTGACAGCTGAATGCCAAAATCTTGAAAATAGTTTATCACAAAATTATGTAGATGAAAGATTCCTGATTTTTTTTTTTTTTTTTTTTTCTGAAATGCAAAAGAAAACAGTTAACTTAAATCCATCATTAGAAAAATTAAACTAGCTTATCCACAAAATAAATAAAACTGGAATCCATACATTCGCTAGCACTGCATTTGAAATCAAATGAGATGTCACGATTTTGTATTAGTAGCATTAAATCACATTGTTTGGCGACAGTTTATTTTTATAGTAAGTGGTCGACAGGAAAGTAGACATGTACCTTATTTTCTAAATACACAATTTACATTATTCACAAAGATCTAACATATTTTACAATACACAACTTTTATTAAAATGAAAAAAGCAGAGAGGGAATGAAGATTTTTGTTACTTTTTAAAACATCATTCAAAAATTTTAAAAATAACAACAATAAATAAATTTTACAAAATATGTTTTTTAATTTAAATTTTTTATATTTTTATTGCTTATTAGCTCACAAAACACAATCAGAATTATTCAAAAACCATGAGTAACTCATTACATTATTATTAAAATTATTATTAAGGCTATGTAAATTCTTAAGATTATTCAACGTGCAGGGATATTTAATAATTGGCCACATATTCACAAAAATTACATGAAACCAAATTCCCAGTATTGCAAAAAGTGTTATAACAATATGAAAAAAGAATTGTGCAAAAATAGAAAACTTACTTTGTTTTAAGGCACGTGTTTCTTCTGGTAAAATGTCAAATTTATGAGCACTAGAGCACATAAGACCCTCAATTTTCTCATCACTCAATTGTAATGGACTAGGCACAAATGTACACACCATTTCTAGACAAGTGGAAAAATAAAAGAGAATGATTACTAATAATGACTAAGTTTTCAATGTTTAATTTGTTATATTTCAATAGAAAATTTTCATTTATATAATACTGTAACAATAAAATTTAGAAATGAATTTCACAGAGAAATGATTTTTTTTTTTATACTTTTTCTAATAAACCTACAAATTATTAAAAAAAAAACTATGATTCATTAAAACTAGGCAATCCAATCCGGGTTAAAGATAATGAATATACTGCCCTGTGTACAGAATGTAGGTAAAAATCACTTTTAATTTTAAACTCTAACAGATATTTTAGATTTAGTATATTTTCTTAGATGCCCACCAATAAGCATTTTTAGTACTTTCATATTAGCACAATGTCAATGATTAATCACCAAAGATTTAAATACTTATAGCAAACTGTTTGTTTCTGGTTATTTCAGTGTGTTTACTTATTTATTTATTTGTGGAAATTTCATTTGGTAATTTAGTTATGGAATATTACATGAAACAAACAAATGCTGGATTTTTACATTATTTTAAATGTAAACAAGTTAGTCTCCTGCATCCAGGTTTTATGCTATTTTGTGAAAAACAGATTAAAAAAAAATAAATGAAAAATCATGCTTGAAAATTATTTTAAAAATCATAAAATAGCAGTAAATTAAGATACAGTTTAGAAACAAACTGCATTGAAATTGTACAATGTTTAGAAAATAATAAATTTCCTATAAAAGTGAAATTGAATACCCAGATCCTTGTCAATGTTGATATGATGCCAACGCTACCCATGGACATGCTTTTTGTTTTATAATACTGATTCAATATACTTATTATTTTAATTAAGTGGGGAATTTGTTCTCTAAAATAGAATGAAGATTATTCTTACATAACTTTAGTTTCAAATCAGTTATTTAAAATTAAAAAAACTAATTATTCAACCACAGAACAAATAAACAGTAAAACAAACCTAAAACAGCTTTAGACAAAGGGAGCCACTGTCCAAATATAGACTGCAGATACACTTTCGGATCTTTGTGATTGGCATCTCTTGGTGGAATTGTTAAGTTCAAAGACTTAACAATCTTCTCAGACTGAGATTTGTCCCTAAAAATATTTAAAGGTACAATGAAAACATTTTAAAATAAATCACATCTAAAAGTAAATTGATAATATAATATGCCAACAACAGAATATATAGTAAATAACATATCATAATTATCTTGCTAAAAGATTTTGTCTTGTTATGATATTTTATCATAAAATATTTACTTTTGTGAGCCCCATGCTCATTATAATGAACTCAAAATTCAATTGTTTTTGAAGAGCTTAGGCAGTACATTTCCATTTAGTCAGATAGTCTTTTTTGTGGGTTTCTAGAATCTTACAACTGAAATGGATAAGATATAAAAATCTTTTAAAAAATGAAGGAATACAACTGGATGCAATTGGAAAGAAGATCCAGAGAAGTTTTTAATTACAGAAACAGATACTGATATTTTAAAGCCAAATTAATCCCCAAAAGAAAGTAGTAAATCAGTGAATGATTGCATGACAGGCAATCTTATTCCTAGAATTTCATTTTTAAAATGATTTTTATGTATATAGATTTAATAAAAAATTTTTTAGAAAAAAATACAAAAAAAGAGACTATTATCTGAGTAAAGAGAAATATACTGTCTATGTTCTTTAAAAACAATTTCATTTTGAGTTCAACGTTCCGCAAAATATTCGAAAAAACACGTCAGAGAAATTTTTAAAGATATATATACAGGGTAAAAGCATCAGTAGTCAGCCACTCAAGTGCTTTGTGTTTTTTGTATATAAAGTACACTTAAAAAAAAAAAACAGCACAAATTTTTTGACAGTGACATACTATATTAATGTATACTTTTTGTACAATGCTTCAGCAATTATTTATTAAAACTAGCTGATCTCGCACAGGGCATCTGTGCTTTAGCGTCTACTCTTTTAAATAGATGCATATTAGAATACACGAATTTCAGCATTATATGTATAAATACTATGCATAAAAACTTCTCCACTTAGGACTGGGTACTTTGAAATACACACATCATAAGATATGGACACCATAAAGAAATATGAAAACAGAGGTATTTTTCAGCATCATGCATATAAAACCCTTTGCCTACACACAATAGTTACTGGATACTCTTTAAAATTAAAAAAGTATACACATATTATATTGAAAGTATCTACACCATTAACAATTATCAAATTACTTTTCTCTTTTTTTCCCCCCCAGCATCGAAATCTTTTTTATATACACAATTGTAAATTTCAGAGATCGGAGATACTACAGTAACTGAATCAATAGATCTAACTCTTGAAAGACCCACATACAACCGACAATAGCTAAAAATTGGTTTTGATAAATCTAAGCAAATTTTTTCAAAAGTTTGACCCTGGACTTTATTTAAAGTCATTGAAAAAGCTAATCAGATAGGAAATTGTATACGCTTAAATGTAAATGGCATATTACTGTCTGATGGAATAAGTGGTATTCAAAGGATCAGAAAAGTTTCATTAATATTGGTAGTAATTTTTTTTTTTTTTTTTTTTTTTTTTTGCTTCAATAACATTATTCTGAAAGTTACTAATAACTATAAGTATTTTACCACTGCACAAACTTTTAAAAGGTACTAAATGTTTTAGTAAGATTATGATAGCTCCTGGCTTTAATTTCAGTTTAAGGTGGCATTTCAGTTGGTGTTACACTGTTTAAAATTTATTCAGCATATGCAAGTTGATCGTGTAGATCATCACTTATGATGATGATGATGTCAATGCTTTCATGAACCATTTCAGTTCCTAGCATTCAATGTAAAACACGATTATTAATTTCAATCGACAAATTGTTTGCCACTGTTAGTATGGCTTGTTTTTTAAGCTTCTGAGGTGTCACTGTCTTAAAATTGATGTCACTGAAAAGTTGCTGGATCTTAAGTATCTAGATAGCAAATTAGGGACTGCTTAATAGTTTCTCCACTTTGACATTCGTCAACCTATAACAGTCAACTTGCTAACTCTCTCTCTGTTTGAAGGGCACACATATTTTCTTAAGTTTCCTAATGTGAAATTCAGACCAAAGTCTATGCTTCCTTATGCAACTTGAAACTATTAGTGATCTTGAATCTCTAAAAATGGCATGTAGGACTTGAGAGAAATCTCCGCCCAATAAGATTATTTTATTCATTTATTTATTTTTATTTTTTATTTAATCTATATTATAAATCACAAATATGTGCATCAGTAACATTGACGTCATAACGATGCTGACAACAATGAGGTTAAACTGCATAAGGTACAACAATGGAGCTAATGTTTTAATTTAATTAATAACAAAATGGAATGTTTTTTTATTTGAATTTTCGCATTTTACTGTTATTCCTTTTTAGAAAGTAGCTAATTTTTTTCAAAAAAAATTAAGAAAAATTACCAGCCGGATTTTACAAAAATTGCATTTTCGGATACAGAAAATTTTTCTACATATGAGTGTGGTGAGTTTAAAATCGATACTTCAAATACTTTTCTTAATATTCGCAAATTAGTGAAAACAAACCACTTGTTGCAATCAGCAAAAGTGAAATAGTCGCTTTTTCACTGACACGTACCTTAGTGTGTTATATATATAGATAACAATTTTTTTTATTTTTTTTTTATGGGAAGTTAAATTTAAAATTAGCAAATTCTCTAGCAGTCAGCCTTTTAAATTTAGTATTCAGCTATCACAGATTGGCCAGCGGTGACAATAATTACTATGTCATCGTGTTTAGAGATGAAATTATGATGTAGAACAAGATTATTAACAATACATGAAAGAAAGCCTGATCTGCTTCAGCATATCTTGGTATGGTAGGAGAGCAGGGAGCACAAAGTCATAATTTTGGCAGTACTATCATGTCATAGAGTTTCAAGATGAAATTGGTGCCAAATAAAAGCTTAAACAGAGCATTTAAAAAAAAATTGGTCTGTCTGCATCAATATCCTGATAAGACCCACTTTCAGACTAAAATTTAAGGCAGAAAATGCTGTCATGTAATTTTATAAACTAATATTTTATATTACATCGTCCTGTACATTAGAACATGATGAAGCTTCAAGACAGTTAAATAATATTAAAACATATGCCAAACTAATGGACTTTTGGATTTTTAGAGCATTTGTCCGTTTTTGCAAAACATTTTTTATCCATAATTTTACACTTTTTTTTTAATGTCCTTTATATGCTACATATCTCATGATTTCCTTGCAAAGAAAGGGATATGCATAATGCAACGGATATAACTAAATATAGAAAAATATCGGCTCAAATTATAGGTGCACATGGCATGGGTGCACTGGAACATGTTATAGCCCAGGATCTACAGCACAATATTGGTTTTGTTGTACTATTGTTAGAGAGTATACATTACAGCTTGATTTGAAATTTTTTAAATAAAAGTTTAATTTACATAACTTTTATTAATATTAATGTGTAAGCTAATTTAATAAGTGACAATGACAAAGCATTAAAATAATGATTTTAAGTTTAATTCCGCATAACAAAGACTCTTGTCCAATTGTCATGCCACTTGTCCCCACTTTTTATTAGGTTTTTGTTTTATTTTGATAACAATTTGTTACTATCTGGATGGCAAAAGTCCCATAATTAACATACCCTTGTAGAGTAAAAGCCACAGCAGTTTGCCAAAACCTCCTGTCCTGAAGCTTTCCGCTCTTCTGCGAGCAGAGAAGAAACGAGTAGGGAAAAAGGCTCTGTTTCTTTCCCATTTCTCCAAGCCCAGATTGTTTTAACAATTCAAAATGCAAACAAAAACAAAAAAGAACGAAAAATCATGCGTGAAGCATAGATTATGTAACACTTTCCAACACTTCCAAAATAATTTTACAAATCATTACCGTTTAATAAGTTGAAAGATAACATCTAAGTAAACAGTTTGGAAAACACATAACATATTTAAAAATGTAATTTCAAGAATTTTCAACATATACTATATTCGGAAAAATATCCGAATACTTTTATTCAGCCCTGTATATGATCTATAGATATGTATATATACTACATAGGATGCTAAATTTTAGTTTAGTTAGGAAACGCGTAGCACAGTTTAAAATTCTACTTCTGGCGTTTCTTTCAATAAACAGAAATGTGTTCGCGAACTTTTGAGCTGACCTGTATATGAAATACAGAATTTATACACACCAAGTAATAGACAAAAAGCGAGTTAAATTTAAAATCACATTCAGCAACTTAAAATGCACTTCCAGGAATGATTGTTAACAGACAGTAGAGAATTCTTTTGTGTGTCCCTGTAAATGAACGATGACTGCTATACACACAATATTCTGTAGTAAGCCTCTTGTAACGCACCTTCGTGATATATAAATTTCAATGCATTTAAAATAGTGAAACATTATTTAATTAAACCGCAAACGATTTTTCTCCATAGACGTAATGTAACAGAATTCTTTTGACTGTCCCTGTAAAGTAAATATAAGTGCTAAGCACACCATATTCCATATTAAGCTTCGTGTAATGCACCTTAGTGATATATATCAATTACAATGTATTTGAAATTGTGTAACATCATTAAAATAAACTGCAAATGATTTTTCCCCATAGACCATAAAAACGGAATTCTTTTGACTGTCCCTGTAAAAAAACTATGAGTGCTACACACTTCAGTTGAAATAGGGAACATACTATACATAACGACAATAACATATAAAAATTGCAGGCAATCCGAGCATATTTACGGGAGTTTGAGCACAGTCAGACGGCAGACAAACCGAAGTCATTCACTTTTCACGAAGGAACACTTTTCAACTAGGTTGGAAAGTATTATAAAAAGGTACACCCAACATTCATACTTTAAACTATCTAATGGTGTAATTCATTTTTAAAAATAATATTTACCCTTTAAAAATTATTTTTGAAACGTCGATTTCGTGATTTTTTTTCTTCTTCTGCGTGTTTACAACTACCCATCCACCCTTCCATTTGAAATAAGGAAAAAAAAATCATTTAACTGGATACCTTTACCTATCTAACAACATCTTCAGTTAAAAAATACTGACCCTTTATAAAAAATTATTTTCGTCATGCTGTTTTAGGTACCTTTACCTTTAAAAAATAGTCTTTGGTTTTCATAAATATTAATATTAACGCTTTCAAAGAATTATATTCCTAATGATGATTGGAAGATTTCTATGTTTTGTGCCTTCAAATTCTACATCCATTCAGGAAATCAAAATATAAAATACACTTAACCGTCATACATTTATTTTTCTAACAATATCTTCAGTTTAAAAAACATTAATATTAACCCTTTCAAAAAAATTCTTAACTGAAAGTCAATTGAAGGTTTTGGCAAACTTTCTATTTTCTCAATGATTTTTTTTTTTTTTTTTTTTTTTTTTTTTAAAGAAACGATTTGAAATTAGAAGCAACAACACAGCCAGAGAATTGTGTTTTGGAATTTTCAAACAGGGAATGGAAGATATCATTTAATGTCTTAAAAGAAGAATTGGAGGGGGGAGGGGGGTTCTATTATTAAGGTTTCTTCAGAAACTATTGTTCAGAATTGAAAGTTTAATATATCTAAATGTCAGAAATTAAATTGTCCACCTCATTCCTTTTTTAAATTTATCAATGAAATATGTGAATTTTCCCCCCTTTATTAATGAATTTATTCAGGAATATAAGAATAATGTATGTTAAGTGTACTACATGACAATTAAGCTTTTAGTGTGTACTTTTTAGATTTAGTATATATTTCTTATCTGCCGCTTCTATTTTATGATGTTTTTTTTTTCTATTATTTACAATTTCCTCACGAACTAATGGTTACAATTTAAAGAAATTAAATTTGGGAGTCCCCACTGCCTCCGCAGCATACAGGCTTGTGGACTTCGACCACCGACAGTGAGGTGGTAACACTGGATAATCTTGGCTTCTAATAGGTAATAGGACGATTTGAATGTGCTTTATATAGTTGGATACATAATTCAATTTGCTATGCTTTAACACAGTTTTAGACACTGCCATTACAGGAATCATTCAACAATGATTTTAAGTATATTTAAGGTAATTATGGCAGGGCCGGGCAGATCAGACAGTAAAAAATAAAGTTTTTATACAAATTTTTTTTTAAGTTTCTTATGGGCAAAAATATTAATTAGACATGATGATAGCAATCTATAGATGTATGCAAAATTATAATAATAAGGTTATAGAAATCAAAAGTAATTAATGAAATTAAGTAAAGGTTTCCATAATTTCACCACAATATTCATTTCTGACTATTATTTGCCATTTGCAATATTTTAATAAAATATTCTATTGGATTATTTTTAATTTAAATAATCACAAAATAGCTTGCATTAATATGTTATGCATTACAATACTTAAAGATTCTTTTTGAATTATTAATTTTACGAATTTTTTAAACCAATAATAATAAAAAAAACAAGAACAAAAAAAAAATCAACATTTAATATGTTGAAACACAAGTTTAATTACTTGAAATTTGATTATTGAAGTGGCTTATCTCAAATCATAGGGAAAAAAAAAAACCAAGAAAAACGTACAAGGAAAAGTGACTAACACAGCAAAATAAAAGTAAAATACAGCAAACTAATAATAGAAAATAACTTTTTAAAAAATTACATAGCGGCAATGCAACTTTGAGAAAAATGCATATGACTAATTAAAAAAGGATCGATTAAAATTTCATTGATGAAGAAAATACAATACTTACCTTTTAAATAAAACAGCCTCATACACAGCCCAGATGTTTTCTAAAATTAGTTGAACAAATAAAGGTTTTTTAGCTTTTGCCTAGTATCAAGAGAAAAATGTTAACTAAAAGTTAAGATTTATTATAAAATGAAGAAAAAAAAAAAAAAAACATATTTAACAACAAACATGTGACAGTAATAAGTTTAAAGAAAAAATAGTACATTCTGAATTAATAAAAATAAACAAAAGGATTAAAAAAAAAAAAAAAAAAAAAAAAAGACAAAGATTTAACTAGCACTATCAGAATGAGGTTTATTAAGAACTCTTAAATATCATTTTAAACAAATATAATTTTGAGATTGATTAAAAGAAAGAACAGAAAATACCATTTAAAAAAAAAGGTACATAGTTTTACATAATTTGTTAATAAAAAAATTGCAAACGAATGAAAAAATGAGCAACATGTCCATTAGTGATAGATTAGTTTAATTTTGATAAATTTTAATATTTTTTTTATTGACCGCTCTAACATGAAACATGGCAATGTAAATAAATGATAAAATTTGTTACAGTTTTATTTTTACTGAATTATTTCTAAGATATGAAACTTACCTGTGCACCTTTTAAAATTGTTTTATTTTTCAGATAAAAGTCTCCCCACAAAGTCTTCCGTAGTATGTGCTCTCTCATCCCTACTTTAGTAGCATATATTTTGGCAAACTGGGATATACTAAAATGAAGACAGGAAAAACACAATCAATTATAATTCATTATTCATTTAAATTATTTAGGAGAAAAACAAAATTGGAAAAGACTATTACAAAAATAACTCTAGATAATTCAGCAAGAAAATGAGCAGGTTAGACAGTTAATATTAAGATGGTATTCAATGTATTACCTAACAAAAAGTGGAGCTGAATATTTACTTCAGCTCAAGACTATACCTACAAGGCTGCCACTGACAACTATATTTTATTATTTTGCCTACCTTTTTCAAAACAATAATCTTTGTGGTGAATTTCTACTAATCTTCAAAGAAGATTATTGTTTTTCAGAAATAGTGATAGGCAAAATAGTAAAAAAAACAGTCTCCAGTGGCAGCCTTGCTGCCAATTTTTTTTTTATTTTTTACTCTATTATTTTCATTTTTTTTTTTTTTTTTTTTTTTTTTTTGGGGGGGGGGGGGGGGTGTTATAGATTTCAATGCAAGGTGGTACTCAAAAAATAATTTGGCAGGTAAGGGAGTGGGAGCTTCAAATTAAAAATACAAAGAAACAACATTTATACATTTTAAAAGGATAATCTCTAAATAATGTGTAACTGAACACTAACTTCAACACAATGATACAAAATGGAAGCATTTATAAAATAATTGAAATGTAATAATACACTTTAGTGACATTAAGTATATTTCAATGTTTACTATTAAAATTATGTTCAAATAAATTTAGAGCCAATAAATAATTTTACAGCTAGATTCCAATATAGTTTTGCATATACTGTATTTACTTAAATATATTTCACACTTCTTTGGAATTTCTTTGACTGCAAATGGAATGAATGTAAAAAATGTGCAATTTTGTAAGGTAAATATTTCGAATAACAAAAGAGATGCTTTCTCTTTAAAATAAACATATTATACCTAAAAATAGATAATTAACTAAAGTGCATTAATTTATTTATTTATTTATTTATTGGGAAGATTCTTACAAAATTTTTAGATGGGCTACTTTAAAAAGGGCAAAAACAAGTCCTGATTTTTAGTTTTCAGGGTAATCAAGAATGAAGGGGGAGAAAAAAGTTAATGAGAGACTAGCAGTAGAATTTTAAAATTCTATAGGGATATTTAGTGTAACTCATTCTGTTATTCTTTTAAACATTAAATCTTTAACTTCATTTCTAATTGGTGGTATTTCTCAGGCTTAGGACTTGGAAATGCTTTTATAATTATATCTGTTTTGCTTACCAGATATTTTTAGCAGTATTTTATTTGCAACAATTTCAAATAAATGCTTTATTCATTTTTAATACTGTTTCAACCAGAGGCTCTATACACTATTTTTACAGCAAATTAGACTTTTCAACTTAAAGTCTGCTCTAAAACTTATTAAGTCTAATTTAAATTGATTTATATTGAACAGAAAGTGAAAGCAGTTCACATGATGGATGATATTATAGCATTTTCCATTACAACAGCACTTACATTCACTACAGGTGGGAGGAGGGAGGGGGGATAATATTTTCTTTCAATTTACTAAACTATTAATTGACAATTTTTTCACCAAAAAGACAAAAATGTTGCTTGGCTGATTTCATTTCGGAAAGGGCATGGGATCCCTATATGACCCCATCTCCATCTTAATACAAACTTATTGTTAAT
This sequence comes from Maratus michaelseni, assembly GCA_963931845.1. Classification (NCBI taxonomy): domain Eukaryota; kingdom Metazoa; phylum Arthropoda; class Arachnida; order Araneae; family Salticidae; genus Maratus; species Maratus michaelseni. Next base: position 45,298,256 of record OZ007592.1, on the reverse strand, counting down.
CTCCTTCTTTATATATAAAAAAAAAAAACATGCCTCAGACCGTCTCTCACTTATTTTTGGAAAGGGTTTAATGCAGGGTTTTGGCTTATTAGATTCCTCTCATATATACAGCCTTGTTTCAGCTTGTATTTGATATGTAAATAGAGATACAACAAAATTTTAAATCAAGTGAATATATATATGTTACTCCTATTCATCCTAAATTTTACCATTCTTTTATCCTTGTTTACTGCTAGATTTTATTCACTTTGCATGTCTTTAATCTGTTCACTTCCATGGATGAGTATACTAATAATTTATATTGAATTATGTGCTTCCATGTCATAGGTGTCACCATGCCGTAATCTGGTGTATGGTTGAGTATATTCATCATACACCGGAATGTTTTCTCAACAACCAATGTCATTGAGAGTAAAATGCAGCAAAAGATGTATCACACATGGTGAGAATTTTTTTGCATGGGCAGTGAACACATTAAGACTGTATAATGGCTGCAGTATTATTCTATAATGTTAACTAAGATTGACAAATAAAAACTGCATTTTATAATTTTGTAATCAATAGCTTCTTTTTCTATTATATTTAAGCTGATGAGTGTATAATTAATTTCAGCATTGTTAAGATATTAAGATAAGATAAGCAAGTTAAGATATGTAAAGTTACACTGAGTAGTGATTTTACTGAAACAGTGCTTAATTGTTAATGCTTATTTATCCATTATATTATAAATGTCTATTCAGCATAACAACCACAATCTGCCCAACAATAGTGTGTAAATTAATTGGGACATCAAGACAAAATGGATGAACTTTCGATTTAAGAAATTTCCCGCAATACTGAAGGAGTACCAGATGAATTGCTTTTGATCTCCGACTATGCTTAAACTTACATTTTGCAAAAAATTCAGTCATGAGTTTATTTAGGAAACCAATAAAAAATTTAACAACAAAGTGCATTCTGCCTAAGGCAAGACTCTGTGTAAGAAGCAAATCTATGTAACACGGAAAATTTTTCCAGCACCAGCAATCTATAGAAAATAACTTTAATTCATGCTGTATAAGCCGGACTCTGCCTAACACAGAAACAGAAAAGTTTTTTAGGTCCCACTGAAACTGAACTTTTGCATAAAGCAGAAAAAAACATTTTAAAAATGAAAGGAATTTGGTGTATGAAATTTTTAAAATGATAAATATGTCAAATACTCACTATCAAATATTTTAATTAAATTTCATAATAGATTAATAAAATTAATTCAACAGAACCAAAAATGTGTAATTTTAAGAAATGCTTTCTTCCAGCATTATTTTCCGATTAAATTTGCATATAAAATTATTAATACTAAAATGAACATTTATGAATATAGATGTATTTTCTGAAGTACAATATATTATGCTTGTGAAATCATCTTTATTCATAAATGTAAAATTTGCAGGTATTTTTATTAAAGTCGTACAATGAAATGGAATGGTGTTTCTCATTTTTTGATAAAGACAAAAGATCTTTCAGAATTGTTGCTTTCAACAGATTTTTGAACAGGGCAATTAAGGAAAGATCATCATCATAGAACAAATTATTATTACTCAAGATTCAATATAGTTATTGGAAAACGAAAAGAGCTATTTGATTGTAAATTGCTCTAATAGTCATGCTTGCAAATTTTATACTTTTACATATAAAAATAACATTGGTAATGTGTCAAAAAAATTTGCATTGTTGAGTAATTTTTTTAAAGATAAAAACTTTGAAATTTTACTAACTTAAAGGCCTGTCTAAAGGCAAGTCTAATGTTGTACATTTTGATAATAAGCAAAGGATGTTTTCCTTTGAAAAAATAAAAAAAATCATACTGAGTTTATTTTTTGCATTTGTCAAAATATTTGTTCAAAAAAATCAATTAAAAAATCTCTTTCATATTGTACTAAGAAAAGAATATCACTTTTTTGCTTACTTTGGACTTTGAATTCTGAACATCTTCAATGTCAATCAGTCATAGTTGAGAGGGTGGAGGAAAACAACAATCGCTTACATTCTGCATGGGGCTTTATTTTTAGGAAGGGGGGGGGGGGGGGGACTGTGAAAGGTGAAATCAAGTCGAAGAACCGCATACTTCATTCTAAAAAAGTCACATAGTCAGAAAACTATCATTGTATGGGTTATGTTCAACTCACATCAATGCGACAGAAAGCAAGGCAGGCTTCTTTGATGTGGGGACTCTTTTAGAGGTCCTTAATGGAGGACCCCTGACATGTTTATCACATTTCCTGCAAAGAATTTATTTTGTTGATCTTGTATACTTTTCTTCCAAACATTTGAAAAGCAATAAAAAGGATCATATCTGACCACAAAGCATTTGGAAAAGAAAACCCAGAGAAATAATTTATGACTCATCATAGAATTTGATCTGTACAGAGCCTTCAGTTATATAACTGCATATTTGTTCTTAGTCGTTTTTTCTTCTCTAACGATGTTGGTAAGTAAATAGAAAGTCTCAATATGCTATCACTGCAAGTTAAAATTGAAGTTATTAGATTAATAACAAAAAATTATTCGGTAAAAGATCTTTGCATTAAGCTTAATTGTGGTAAAACTGAAATTTATAATGCCAGAGGAAAAAAAAAAAAAAAAAAAAAAAAAATTTTGAAAGTGGATCATCTAACAGAAAGAGAAAAAGTGCTGTGAAAAATAAAAACATTCATGAATTAACTTTTGAATATTTTTCAAATGCTAGAACGAAAAATTTGCCCATACCCAGAATTCTGCTGCATGAAAGAGCAAAAGAAATGGCTGAAAAATTAGGCAAAATGAATTTCAAAGCCTTCTAGTGGATAGTAAATGAGTTTCTTCAACACAACATTGCCAAGTTTACAGAGACTTGAAAGACATCCCAGACATGAATTTCAGGAATAGTAGGAAAAGTTTCATCTACTGATGGGAGGATATTAAGCAAAAGACATATATAAAAGTGATGAGATTGGACTATTTTGCATGCATTGCAGTCTCTTGTAGAAAGAAGAAGTTAATGTTATGGAAACAAACAACTGCAGGAGTGATTGTGCCATAAGTCACAGGCTTCTGCAATTCGTGCATCATATGACAGCTTTTCACAACCATTTTCTCTGCAGCAAATTATTTAAATTTAATCACTTAGTGAATTTCTAAATTTACATTCAAATCTATTTTTGGTTGCTAAATCAATGTTGAGAGTGATTACAAACACTAAACATTTTAACTTTAAACATTCCAAAATTGCTATTTGCAATATTTTTAATGCTGCAAAAAAATTTTTTTTATGAATCATGCATGAAAAAATATGTTATTTAATAAATAAAAACAAATTTTCTTTAGTGATACAGCAATTTACATTTATTGAAGTAAAATAGCAGCACACTGATTCAAAAAATTCAGTAATAGTTTTAACCATTTATTTACTAAAAGAAAAAAGACATCTAAAACATAAAAATAGAACAAATATTATGCAAGAAATATAGGTTGTACTGTAAATGGTATATAATGTTATATATTACAGGGTGCAGGGCTAGGAAATTTTGCACACGGGTAGCTGGTAGAGGGCCCATGAACGATCGGGGCAAAAAATTCGAAAATTTTAAATAGATTTTTCATAGATTAAATATTAATTAATGTCTATCCACAAAGAGATCTCATCAAAAATACGCTTTTTCACAGAGTAATCTTCGGTTGGTTGGTTGTATAAAATCTCCACAGAAGTAATTAAATAAATCACGGTAGGGATGATTGCAATTCCCAGTCGAGTGTTTAAAATCGATGGATCAGAGATTATATGAGATGTAGACAATCAACTTGATTATTGACCATTGCCAAATGCTAAAAACTTAATTTTAAAAGATTTTATCGACTTAATGAATGATAATTAGCTAGGTTTAAGGGTTTTTTTACATGACATATATTAGTATGATAGAGATTATTAATACAGAAAACTTTATTTAATAGATTATTTGTTAAATTTGCAGGGGATGGGGAGGGGTGGGGGTTAACGGCTTTTTATTAAATATCACATATATTTTACTTGACCGTGCGCCACCTGGCGGCGGCATTTTCATTAATTGACCCTAATAAATCCAAATCTACTGCTCTGATTTCAACTGAACTAATAACCATTTAACAAATTTAACATTTTTTTTTTAATTCACCCGTAACGTTTAATCGCTGTTTTATATAGATGATACCGCTATTTTAGAATAACAATTTTTGTAAAAATTAAATTTATGTTCCTAATAAAAGTACAGAGCCAGTATTCAGTTATGCATACCAACAGTCAAAGTTAGTGATTTGTTGTTGAGCACTTGACCGCCCGCCTCCTCGCGGCCCCTCCCTCAAGGTTTTTTCTCCAACTGTGCTTTATTTCCAGAACTCAGGTAATTATGTTCAGAACTTCTCCAAACCAGTTCCATTTTGCTAAATTATCATAAAAATCAGCATTCATAGCTTCAGGGTGTACTTCTAGAAAACAGTTACCAGTATTTCCGAATTATAGTCTAAGCCAAATTTCAAATTAAGTTCCTAGCTCAACCAAATGAATCAATCTTTAAAGATGCATATAGTGGGTTTACTAATTTATCATTTGTTGATAGGCACTTGAACATGAACATCCGCTCCCGCCCTCCCCCCGGCCCCTCCCTCAAGGCTTTTTGTCTAACTGTACCCTGTTTCCATATCTCAGTAACTAATTTTCCGATTTCAGCGCAACTGATTCCAAATATCATATTTAACTTAATAATCAACATCCATATCATTGAAATAAATTTATGAGTAGCGGGTCCACTATTTCCGAATTACAGTCCAAGACAAATTTCTAATTAAGTTCCTAGCTTAACCAAATGAACGAATTTTTAAAGATGCATAGTGGCCCTCCTAATTAGTTATTTACTGAAGTGAACTTGAACAGCCGCTCCTCCCCGGCACCTCCTTCAATGGTTTTTTTCTAACTATGCCCCGTTTCAATAACTCAGCAACTGTCTTCCCGATTTCAACGCAACGGATTACAAACACTATAATTAACTTAATAGTCATCCTCTATAACGTTAAACTAAATTTATGAGTAGTAGTTACCACTATTTCCGAATAATAGTTTAACCAAATTTGTAATTAAGTTCATAGCTTAACCAAACAAAAATTTTTTTAAAGATGCATAGTGGTCCTCTTAATTAGTCATTTTCTGAAGAACATCCCCTCCCCCCGGCACCCCCTCATGGTTATTTTCTCTAACTGTGCCTTATTTTCAATAACTCTGCGAATAATGTTCCCATCTTCTCCAAACTGCTTTTGTTGCACGTCTACTATTACGGTGCCATAAGCAACGGGAACCTGTGTCAGATGTTCGTTCGGAAAGAGGTTTGTTTAGAACAGAATGCTCCCCTGGCGGTAGAAGGTGGAAATAAAAGATTTCCCGGAGCGTATGAGCATGCCCGGTAAACGGTGCCAAAGCCATCGGAGATCCGGGACAGAGTTTCGTTTTTTAAGAAATTTAAGTTTATTACATGGGCACGGGCAATGCCGGGTGGGTCAGCTAGAATAATATCTACCCTATTAAAATACGTGCGCGTATCTATCTATGTAACCTCAAAAACTCGGAAAAACACAGGGCGCAGGGCTACGAAATTTGGCATAATGGGTTGCTGGTAGGGAGCCAATTAACAACTGGGGCAAAAAATTCAAAAATTTTAAATAGATTTTTTTTAAAATGTTTTTGACGAAATTTTGCCTTTTTTATGTCAACCCGTAATCTTGAGAGTTCTAACCAGTTCTATATGTTTACCGCAATGTGAGATATACATATTATGGACGCCACGCTGCATTACTAAGAAGTTGTAGCAGGTATTATAATAATTCTTTTACCTCGCATGCAAATAATTAGAGATTATTTAATTGTGCTTCATTATTTCATTTCATTTTTTTTAAATAAAGAAACACATTTTATCACAAACATTAACAATATTTTAATTCTATTTATTCCCGTATTCAAAAGATATTGTTTTATCCTCTGTTGCCATAGCAACATAAATTAAGTTTCATTAAAAAAAAAAAGTCTGCAGTAGTAATTTGGTTTTCTGAATCGTATAGTTATTGAAAAACTCAACATTTTAACAGGGGATTTAAATTCATTTTATTCACATTTTAGAATCAAATTCATGAACTCCCGTGTGTAGAACGGGTTAAACAGCTAGTTTTAAAATGAAAAACCTTCAACTGTAATTTTTTTGGACTTTCGTAATTACCATGATTAGCATAACATATACAATAATTGTACAGTTATAATTCTTATTTAGTGAAATTGAAAAACATTAACATATGAATATCTTACCTAAAACCCCAAACATCTAAAGCACTTGCAAAAACCACATTTCCAAGCTCAGGAGAAAAATAGAGAGAAGAGTCATCACTATCATCCAATCCACTACTCCAATCGAAAAACTAAAAATACAACATACACACATAAAATATGTAACTAGAAAACAGGGTACTATTCAGTTATCAGTTTGGGATAATATACAATTTAGTACTTAAATAATAAATGTGGCAAACTGTTTATTTCATTTGTGAAATACTGGGTGTTCCAAAATTCAACCAACAAATTAAGAGAGATGATAGAAGGCATCAAGAGGATGAAAGCTTACTGTAGAACATGATGTCGCAAAATTTTTTATGAAGGGTATGACGTTGAGTGGAAAAAAAAGGGGCAATAATAATTAGAAAAACATTTATATGATGCCAAGCATGATTACAATGCATTTCAGTTTAATGTTAGAAAAGAGACAATGACACAGTTTTATAGAAATTGTTCGAAGTTGCGGCCACGAAGGCCATTGCACAGCCGACACCGACGGATTGCCGGATGCATTAAAGCAAAAATCACGTCTTGGGTCATAGATGACCCACCTTGATAGTTCTAGTGTTAAATAAGTCACTATTAATAAATATTTCTTGGTAATAGCATGAAATATTTCTTAAATACAGATTCAAATGTTTCGCAACATTGTTTATTTAAAGTTTGAAAGATAAGAAAAAATATCTGTGACTAATGAATAATGTTCACTACATACTTCTAATGGTAATGCCTTCTTATACAAACTTATATAGATTGGAATTTTTAAAAATATATACCAAATTATAAATCTCACGAATGTTTTATCAGCTAATAACAAATAGCCAATATTTTAACACTGCAATATAATATCTTAAAAAACTTACTTAAAATAGCTACAATATAATCACGATAAAATACGTAAAAACAAACATATCAATACAAATAACAAAATCTTGCGTAATCAGATCTATTACTAATTAGGTTTAGTCCATTGCGAAAATGTTAAAATAAGATATAACACAAACTGGGAACATTTTACTCCATAATGATTTTTTATTTCATACTATTTCATGGTATCTAATTTTATATACGCAAAATAGAAACTTCTTTTACATAAGATAACAGAATCTTTTAATATCATTTACAATTCATATAAATGTATTGTTAGTTGTTCAAATCGCTGTTCAATGGATCATTAGTTATTTGCAATAAAAATGATGCCAATTGAAGCAAGAATTGATGATTTATCACTGGCGCCCAGCTAATATAAAAGTACCAAAAATATTAACCGATAAAGTTATCAATGAATTCATGGAAATTTTTTTTACTAAAATCAACATTAGATTTTACTTTACCTGCTTATCTTCTTCTGTTAGTTCACTGTCTGTACATTGCTAAAGGAAATGAAAAAAAAAAAAAAAAAATCAGAGAAATACAAAAAACAAAAGGAAAAAAAGGAGGGGGGGGGGGGGGAGAGATAGAGAGAAAGACAATATATATAATCAAAGTAGTCATATGTTTAGATAGTAAAAATCAAACTTAAAAATATAATATATCAGCTATCTAAAAATCAAATAAATCACTGTAAAGCTATTTTTTTTTTTTTTTTTTTTTTTTTAGCATTCAAAATAAATTTTGTATAATAATGAAGCAATGGAAAGTTCATTTTTACAAGCTTTTATTTAACTTGAAATGTTCTTATGTATATATCTAAGTCTTTCCGTTTCAAAAATTTCTACTCTAATGTTAAATTAGTTCCAATTATCTGATTCAGCTAAAATTTTGATGACAATGCCATATTATTATCATTTGTGGCGAGTAGCATTTATACTTATTTTACAGGGCCACACAAAAGATTCTGGATACATTACTGCCTAGAAGGAGAAATTTTATTTCAAATTCAACAAAATTTATATACATTATTTAAGTACACAACAGCCTTTTCCTGAATAAAAATAATGTACGTAGCATTTATATATCTTTTATAGTGCCACACAAAAGAATTTAATATGATATAATAGGATGTACAGGCAACGACTGCTTAAAATACATTTTAATGATATTATTGTAAAAAGTTTTGATTTGGTATTCTGGCAACTTTTTAGTTTTTTATTCCATTGCAAGTAATTATTAAGTAGTTAGAAGTTCTTTGCATTATTAGATGTACATGTTTTTTTCTTTTCACAGCTGTGCAGTTATAGTTAAATAAACATTTTTTTTTTTAAGCTAGCTGATTAATCTTTTCCCACAGACTAAATGACAGTACATAAGTTAAATAAAAAACCTGTAGATACCAGTGAGAAATTTTAGATAAAATTTGCTACATAACCCTAAAAAAAATACTAGTTCCAAAAAAGAACTAGTTCCACTAATTTAATTTGAAATACATATCCGGCCCAATTCAATTTCCACAAAACATGCCAATATTTTTAAAACAACATTATCCTAGAATTAGAATTATTCAAAAAGAACACTTACTTATGCATAATTTTATTTTTTGATTCTACGTTCGCAATTCATGGGATACGGAACAGCAATAATATTAATGACCATTTAGATAATTTCATAGATAAACACTCATTAAAAATATTGACTTAGACAATTACATTCAAACAATGACTCAAACGATACATTCAAACGATTATTAATATGAAAAAAACTACAAATTAACAATTCATTACTGATACTAAACAGTCAACTAAGTTGTTACATAAAACAGCCAAATGAAAGATATATGCAATTAATCAATCTGTCAAACAGTCATATACACAATGCAAATTTCTAAAAATACTCTTAAACCCAATAATTAAAAAAATTACTGAGGTAGATTATATTTCCACCAACGGATGAATTAGGAACAAGTTTGTAATTTGGAAACTGCTGAAATTCAGAAGGTTTGAACATGAAGGATGCAGGGGGCAGTCTCCCTTCCCCCTTCAACAATAAATATTCAAAAGCATCTTAACAACTAATATGCAGATAAAATTTAAACATAACAGAAATAATAATATTAATAAAACTAATATGAATATTCTTTTAGAAATTAATTTTTATACATAAGAAATATTGAAATACATTATAATACATATTAATTCTACTGCTTAAGACAACAGTTCAAAATGCATTCTCAAATATAATTTAGAATTAGCTTGATAAAATAAAACAATTATCACAGGTCAACAATTCAAAACCCATAAACTTAGATCTGTGTAAAAGAAGACGAGGAGAAAACAAACGTCAAACGTATCATGTAATGCATGTGGTTGATATGCGAGCAAAGAGAATGCATGACTTGACATTCATAATTTTGCAACTTGTTACTATTGTTAATTGAAATTATTCCAATTTTAATATTTAACACAATTTTAAATCATTTATCTCAAGGAATGGAGAAAAGAAAAAACTGCAAAAGCAGATTTTATCTTCTGGCCAGAATAAAGAAGTTAAGTACAAATAAAACAGAAGTCTCTTAGCAAAACCAGAAGACTTGGCAAATATGAAGTTGATTAAATCTTCCAACACGGTGGCTTGAAATTGTCTAATCATATTCATTTGGCATAAGATTCATAATGAAGTTTTCAAAATCTAATAAAAGCAATTAAAAAGCATTTTTATAAAACAATTTTTTCAAACCATTGAACCACAGGTGATCGATACAATATCCTAATAACTTGAAACAACTGAAAATCATATAATTTCAGATTGAAACAAAGAGAGACAGTTGAATATATCTATTATTTTACTACTTATTTTACAAATAAGTAAATCCATGATAATTCAACTATGGATAATTTTACAACCTTCGTAACTATCCAATTAATATTTCTGTAGGTTTCAAAATATTAATTCAATGAAGCAAAAACACAGCAACACAACTATTTTTAGTGAAAATTTCCATAAATTAATCTCGGAGGAATATTCAACATTTACTAAGATCTTACAACTTCAAGAGGAGAAAAGACATCAATATTTTATAATCAATTAATGAAAATGCAGGTTCTTTCTTTCTGAATGGAAAAAATTCTCAAATTTTAGATAGAGACCAAAATCAAAATTCAAGCACCACAGCAATAACAATGAATTGAAAGCTGAAAAAGTTCCATTGTAGAACATAGAACATTTAATGAATAAATTAATGTTGAAAATGTTTGACATCACTTCAGAAATGAGAAAAAGAACTAGCTATATTTTTCATAAGGTAAGTATAATATTAATTTTATTACATAACATTTTGACCTACTAGGAAATACAAATCATTTTATTAAATGAGATTGTTTAATCACTTAATAATTTTAATAGTAAATATTTATGCAATAATTCAAAGTTACTAGGCACATTTAATATTTCAAATATATAGAACTTAAACAAGCTTTTAAACAAGTTTTAAAGTTTTAATGATGTACATCCTCACTAATTCAACATGTTTTTAAATCAACTTTTTTTTTATCATCTCTGTGGGATATCAAGTTATCAATGTTCCAGTGTATATCAAAGTCGGTAAAATCTATTTAGGGCTTTTGAAAAAAATTATTAACTTTGATTTTGAAAAACAGAAGGGAAGAGAGAAACTACATATTAAAAAACAGCATATTAAATTTAATTATTAGTGTTTAAACTTAATAATTATAAACTCTAATACACATGAAAAAGAAAACATTACATTTTCCGCCTTCCTAAGAACATCGGAAGCAAACAACTCGCCAGTGACTGCATTGACCTAAAAATATATATATATATATATAAACAAGAGATATACATATTTATATTAAAACAAACATTTTAATTAATGTTGCATTATGATAACACACACAAATGCAATTAAAATAAATTTCAAAAATTTAATATAAAAGAACCATTAAAATGTTATAGAAAATACTACATTAAAGCTGCCAACCAGTTGCAGATGAAACGAAGATCAGACTACATAGTACATTAATTTAAATCATTTAATGCATTTAAACAATACATTAAAGTGGAGACATTTAGTTTAGGTTAATTTTCCAATATAATAATTTAGACATAATTAAAAATACAACAGAATTTAAACAATTTTATCAATAATAACCATCGACAAGACAGTTAAGAAGTTTTGGAAGTTGTGATGCATAAAAAAACATCGCAACACATACTTCAATATAAAGTGTAAAAAAAAAAAAAAAAAAAAAAAAAAAAAAAAAAATCTTGATTAAAATCAATTTTTTTTTTGTTTAAATTGGATTTTTATAATTTTTTTTCCTGTGGTAAAATACAGAATAGCAATTTTATGTTTTCAAAACAATTAACACTCTAATTACTAACATAATCTATGTTTTTATGTTTTATAAAATTATATTTGTTAATTAGTAATTATAGAAATTATAAAAACTGCAAATTAGTAATTTTATTAGTTAGTAGCATACAATAATGTTATGTACATTAATACTTCTTAATAATTATATAAAACTACATTAAATAATACTGATATTTATATTTATTAAAATTATTATTTGCATTTAATATTAAATTGTTAACACTACTTAAAAATAAAAATTATTAAATATTTAATCCTAATTAGGAAAGTAATATAAATTTTTATGCTTTTATTACTAAAATTTTAATTAAAAATTTAGTATTCAAGCTAGGAAAAAAAGCAGGGTTCTAGACCCAAAAAGGGCACTAGTTCAGTTGAAAAGGGCATTATAAATATCACCGAAATTTCCAGGCCCGGGACCAGTCCAATCAGTTGAAAACAAATTTCAGCCTGGCCTTGTATAAAAAATCAGCCCAAGCCCGGCCCACATAAAAAAATTTATATGCATCCTGAAGGACTCATGACAATTTTTTTTATGCATCTCTTCTCCAATTTTTTGCTTAAATGATGCGCTAAAGCACATGAGGCAATTCAAAATTACATATCAAATTCATAAATAATTATAGAGAAATTATACATATGAAACAGTAGAATACAATTACCTGTTCCAGAATTTGAACCAAATGAGCATATGCATCAAGTGGAGTTAATTTCCATTCAGTTATTAGACGATCAATCTTGTTCAAAACAAGAATAGGTTTAATGTGCTCTATCCATGCTTGCTGTAGAGCCACTTTAGTCTGAAACATACATATACAGAAATTTTAACACCATTAAACTGAAATATTAATGAATGCGATACTTTCTTACTATAATGGCCTTGGCAAGCTAGCCGAATTTGTTAATAAAGCTTTTAAAAATTAAACTGAAAACTAAATTGTTAAGAAACATTTTATTACCTGGGGGCATATGCCTTCTACAACATCAACAAGTATAACAGCTCCATCACACAATCTAACTGCAGTACAAACTTCTCCAGCGAAGTCCACATGTCCAGGAGAGTCAATGAGATTAATTAAAAAATGCTGATCATCTGTAATAGGAAATTTAAAAAAATTGTAAGTATTATTTCATTTTCAAAATACTTATAAAAATTCAATGATGTGCACAATGTGTTATTAATTGTATATACAGTGTGTCCCAAAAGTTTATATATAGACAACAGGGTTTTCTTATTTTATAGTTGCAAAAGAGGAGTAACAATTTCAAAACAATTTATAATTATAAATAATATCAAGACGATAATAATACTATACAAAAATATGATTACACAATCACAGACTTTCTGAGAAAAATTAAAACTTAAATTTTGCTGTCCCAAAAGTTTATAGACAACTCTTTATTTTCCTTTAACGTTCAAATATTTAAGCCGTTTTGTCTTATCACTTCAAAAACTCGATCAAGTATACTAAAAACAAGAGTTTTAAGAAATTCTGGCTTTAAAGAAAACCAATTTCATTCAATTTGCAGTTTTAGACCTTGAACCGTTGTAAACTGACGCCCATTAGCATATATGTCTCTAGCTAATATTCCCTAGAGGTTATCTATTGGGTTCAGGTCAGTACTTATGGCTGGGCAGTCTATAATAGTTACTTGGTTTTGTTTTAACCACTGCATTGTAGAGCCGGACACTTGAATGGAACAATTGTCTTGCTTGTATATCCATTTGTCCCCACCTAGCAACTTTCCAAATGAAGATAACTTTACTTCAAGTGTTTTCTGGTAATCTTTCGAACATTAACAAGCTTTCAATAAAGTAATATCGGTTGTTCCATTGTAATAAAATGCTCCCCACACCATGAGTGGACTCCCTCCTTGTTGTCTGCTGAAAAACATTCATGGTTCCTTGCGAATATCGTGCTAGTAATATGTCCAACCATCGCGGCCATCTAAATTAAATTTCTTTTCATCACTGAAAAGAACACTCAACCATTCATCTGTCCAATTTATGTGATTTCGGGCCCACTGAACATGAGCATCTTTATTCCGCTTTGTAAACTTTGGCGATTGACATATTTTGCTATAATCAATTAATGTGCTGTCCTGAAACTATCGATAGACTGTAGATTTTGATATTGGAATGCATACTTGTTTAGAAACTGACCGTACAGACAGGTTCTGGGTAGAAACTAATCTCAAAATCTCTCTGCATTGCCATTTAGTTGTTTTCTTTGGTCGTCAAGAACGGGATTTTGTTTAAAAACTGTCACCTTTTGTTGGTAAGTATCAAACCTGTTGCGTCCAATTTTTCTTGCAAAGTCCACAACTTTCCACCCAGAGCCTTTAAACGATAGATTTGCAAAATTTCCTTTTTGGAAAACTGCACATTGCGAGGCATCTTTGCAATCAGTTGGAAACGGAAAGGCAGATTCACTTTTATCTCAGGAAACTATTGCAGCACAAGTACATAACCTTGGAATATGCAAATTTTGGATATCAGTACTTAAATCAGCTTTTTAACACCAGTTGTCTATATATTTTTGGGACAGCAATTTTTTGTTTTTATTTTTTTATATTAAATCTATGACTGTTAAAAGTTGTTTCAGTATTTTACTATTTTTATTTCATATATTTCCATAATTTATTTAGTCTTTCTTACTTGTTTAGTGAGCTCTTAAATCCAAAAAATAGTTGTCTATAAACTTTTGGGACGCACTTTATTAAATAACTAGCTAACCTGCCTGGCGTTGCCCGGCCCCGAGATAATAATCTGTTCTATACGAATATGACTAAAATATGTAAGGCTATCGAAATCAAGTCAAACGAGGCAAACCCCGTCATAATCGGGCTCATAGAAACCACGATCGAAAAGCGCATCCTGGCAGTCGAAAGTGCAACTAAAATATTTAAGGCTATAGATATCAAGTCGAATGAGCCAAACCCCGTCTTAATCGGGCACATAGAACCAGAGATACTCCTATAGTTCCACCTTCCACCACCAGGGGACGCAATCTGTTCTGAAAGAGGCCGTTTCAGAACACTCGACCCAACCAAATTTCCTAGTAGAATTGAAATTTAACCACAGGTAAACATTGACAAAATAGCGTAAATCGCGAAAGTGGGTTACGTAAACAATCGGTTTCGAAAGGGTTAATGTAGATATTTTTTAAAACTCAAGAGTGCGTTTTGAAGAAAATGAACATGTCTATGATGTGGAGTCTACTGTTTTTCCGTATTCGCACTTCCCGAGTCGATGCCGATTTTTAAACCTTGGCCAAAAAACGAAAATCACGTGCGTGAGTTTTGGAAAGGAATTTTTTTTTTTTTTTTTTTTTTTTTTTTAGGGTTAAAATTAAAATTTTTCGAAACGGATACCAGATTGTAAAAAGCAAAGGGATATAGATTAGGCGCGGTATTTCTAATTTTTCATATCTTGTTTATAAATGCCGATTCGAATTTTTAAAGATGGGAGAAATAGTTAAAAAGCGAAAATGACTTATGGTAAAAAACGTTTTCAAAAGGATTAATGTGAATTTTTTTTTAAATTAAAGGTTTCTGCCTAAACCCGATAGAATGTAGATGTCTTTTTTTTTTTTTGGTTGGTTATTTTAGAGAACTGATGCCAGATTTTATATATCGCAGAAAATCAGAATTTGCAAAAGTCATATCTCAGGCAAATTTTTTTCTAAGGGTTAATATTCGTATTTTTCTAAAACAAATACAGATATCGAAAAAAGAATAAATATAAATATTGTCTGGTATTTTTAATTTTTTGTACCTTTCTCTGAACGGCCCATGCGAATTTTTAAAAATTGCCATAATCGCAAAAATTGCAAAACGGCATACAGAAAATATACTTTTTCGAAAAGTTCATTTTTGTATTTTTTAAAACCAAAAGTGGCTTTGAAAAGGGCAAAATCAGTTCTTTAATTTGGTGACCTTCGTTTTTCCATATCTTTTGTATTCCGGTGGATGCAAGGCTCGGAAAACGGAAGTAAATAAAAAAGATGAATTCGATGCTTATTGATTTTTTTTTTCAAAGGGTTAAATGTGAAATTTTTTCGAACCAACTGGATCATTTCGAGACGTAAAAGTATGTTCTTTGAGAATATGTAGACAGTTTTTCTTTATTTCCAGCCATTCACCCATGGCGAATTTAGAAAAACTTAAAAAGAAATGGAATGACTCATGCTTTGTTTTATCTTTTAACGGAGGAACGAATAAATGGCTTCTGGGCATGTGCAAGCTGTTTTCAGAAGACTGATTTTTTATTTGCGATCTTTGATCAGTTTTTAATTAATAACTACTCGAATTTTCAAAATATTAAAAATCTGAGACTCAGGTGCACCAGGAGAGGGTTTGGACTACCTAAATCTAAATTTTCAGGCTTCTAGGTGAGCTAGATTTTTCTAGCCATCGCAGGGGTCTGTCCAGACTTTTTTCCCAGGGTCCTGTTTTTGCGAAATTGTGAAACAGCTTTTCATATTTGTGAAAAATCTAGTCTTAATTTTGTGAATTTGAAATGATCATTATATTCAGGTTCTTGTTTATGCATTTTAAAGAAAATATATGGATGTAAAATACACATTTTCTTTATATATGTAAAAGTGACAGGTCAGATTTTATTTTTAAATGATTAAATTTGTAAAAAGTTCAGTTTAAAGATGGAAAAATTGGTAAAAAGTCTATTTTTAAGACAAAGAATTTTGTGAAGGGTCCTGTTTTAACATGAAAAATTTTGTGAAGGGTCCTGTTTTGAAATGAAAAATTTTGTGAAGGGTCCTTTAAAGGACCCAATTTCTTTCTAAACAGATCCCTGCATCACCAACAGACACACACATTGAGCGAAACTTTCTTTTATTAGTATAGATAACAAAATATCTAGAGTTCATACAAATTTGAAAGGAAAGAAAAAAGAACAATGGAGTCCAAGAAATTAAAACTGCTAAGCACAATGTATTGCACAATAACAGTGTTTTTTCCTTGTATTCCAAAGATTAGAAGTTATAAACCTATTTCGATTATAGAAATATTTTTTAAAGCATTTCTTATGAAAACAAAATTAATTTATTTATTTATATAAAAACAGAAACTCAGTAAAGAAAATACAAAATTGGAATTACAGTACAATCTCGTGAAAACAGATGTCACTTGAATGAATTTTTCAGTTTAATTAATGTTTTTGGATTGTTAAAAAAAATTCTATGCTTTCTCATTATAAAAAAGATCATTTTAACGAATTTTTCAAAACAGATTTATTGAAGGCTTAAAAAGAATAGTCATTATAGTTTTATGAATGTTGAGTTGCCCCCCCCCCCCTCCCCCCCAAAAAAAAAATCTATCAGAAAACTAGCATTTGAAAGACCTTTTTCTCCCATAATCTTTGAAATTTCAGCATATTTTGAATTTATTTTTCCAGAGGAGGGATTAAAATTGCTTTCCTACGCACAGCTGCAAAAATAATAAACTTGTCTTTTACATTGACAGCCAATCTCCTTTTTTTCTTCGGTCTGTGTGGAGGTTTTACATTAACAACATACTCTTGCAAAGAAGTCTTGTAATGTTGTCATTATACATATCCTAATCCTAATATAATATTATAAATCTGATTGTGTGCAAATGTTAGGCTGAAGCCAGCGTCAAAATGGAGCATCTAATGATCCTGTATTTTTGCATATAGATTGATTATAGCCCTCAAATGAACATAGACTGGTTTTTGTTTATTTTATTCAAATATTTTTCTTAATAATTCAAAATTTCGTTCTTTTCATAGAGAATAAATGGACATTTTTTCGTATAATATTTTAAAATGGTTAAATTTACTTTACCGTTGCTAATACTTTATCGTTTCCTAAACTAATTCAAAACCCAGAATAATAATTTTACTCAACAATTTAGTTTCAATTGAAAAATTTTATGTATGTAAAATTTAGAAAAGTACCTCCCTTGGGGGGGGGGGGGGGGAAGTGGGCGATGGACACCGGAGATGCATAATATGATTAAGCGGTCACAGACCTTTCCAACGATATATCACATGGGAGTATCGGAAAAATTTAGAAAAATGCCCCCTTGGGGGGGCAAAGGGGGGCATGGACACCGGAAATGCATATGATTAAGCGGTCACAGACCTTTCCAATGATATATCACATGAGGGATGTGAGCAAAATTTAGAAAATTACCCTCTTTGGGGGGGGCAAAGTGGGGGATGGTCACCGGAGATGCATAATATGATTAAGCGGTCTCAGACCTTTCCAACGATATATCACATGATTGATGTGAGCAAAATTTAGAAAATTACCCCCTTTGGGGGGGGGGTAAAGTGGGGGGAGGGATGGACACCGAAGATGCATAATGTGATTAAGCAGTCACAGACCTTTCCAACGATATATCACATGAGGGGTTACGGCAAAATTTAGAAAAGTGCTCCCCTTGGAGGGGGCAAAGTGGGGGATGGACACCGGAGATGCATAACTTGATTAAGCGGTCACAGACCTTTCCAATGACATATCACATAAGGGGTATCGAAAAAATTTAGAAAAGACCCCCCCCCCCGTGTGGGCAAAACGAGCCCCCCCTTCCCATAATATTTGACGCGGCTTCATTTTTAAAAAATTATGTTATGTGTTATAAAATATCGTAAAGTTTAAAACAGATCGCTTTATTGTATTTCCTAATTGTGTTCGCGTGCCCTTCTCCCTCCCCTCCCGAAAGGGCAAAACGCCCCCCCCCCCTCCTCCTCTCCACATAATTTTTGACACGGCCTAATTCTTAAAATCATATCTCGCCCGCACTGTAATAGAAAGCTTTAATTTACCCATAATGCAGTTTAAACAGATCGGATGAATAGTCGAAGCCAGGGAGATAGAAATAGGGGACAAAATAATAATCTATCTTCCTGGTCGAAGCCTGACAGGTCTCGAAAGAAAGTAACAACACCAGAATTTAGAGTTTTTTGATTGGAGGATTTATTTTTTTACAGAATTAGGTGTTTTGAAGAAAATTTGTGGAAGCGCGTACAAAAAGTGGGAAAAACTCTAGTAAATTAACACGTTCAACGGGATTTGCTGTGTTAGAATAGCATGGGGAAGTCGCACTGGAAATAAATAAGCCTTGTGCTGTCGCGCAAGGCTTAATTTCACAAAGACGTTAAAAGTAAAATGGTTTACCAGGTAAACTTGACATATGTTTTTACACAATTCGCCGATTTCTACGATTTTATTTGGCCCGCCTTTTTTCATTGTTGCAGGTTTCTTTTTGTGATTATTTGTCACAAAATTTCACTTTTTTAAAACTTAGTTATGTCAAGTCCTCTATCACATAGAAATACTGTATTATCTCCTATGAAATGTGATAAAGAGTTAGTTAATTATTTACGTTTCTAATTATCGGGAATGAAATATTTTGCTTAATTAATGTATTTATTCTTCTTTTAATTATACGTGAACGAAGTCACGGGTAACAGCTAGTGAACTATATGTGCAAAAAGAAGAAAATGAATGTTCTATTACAACAATTCCCCACTTTCAACATACATTTCCTTAACAAAACATTATTCTCCTATTAAGCAAATGTTAGCTAAGCAAATGTTAGCTAAGCAAATTACAGAAAAACAATATTAATATAAATTACAAACACATATACTTTAAACTTTTTTGAAAGAGGGACAAAATAATACTGAATATTTTTAAATACTTATAATGATCTATATATCAACCAGACTCATTCATTAAAATTAATACTTGTCCAATAACATTGGAGCAGTTAAAATTTTTAGAAATTAAAATTTGACACTAAACAACATTTGTGAAGATATTGTGAGTATAAATTAAGTTTAGATTTCCAGAGAAAATAATTTTTTTTAAACAAAATACTCAGAAAAAATTGAATACGCCACATTGTAAATCCTACAGTTCTATAATAGATCGAACTGGCAACACTTTACCTTTTTGATAATGAACGGCAACAGCACTTGATTTCATCGTGATACCTCTTTCTTGTTCGTCTTTTCTGCTGTCCATATACCTAAGCTAAAAATTAAATATTGCTAATTAAAAAAAACATGTAAAGCTTAATTTAATTGAACAATTACAATCATTAGTCGGCATATAAATTAGAATAACAAATGTTTCAAGAGTTATACCAACAATAAAAAGAAAACTGCCCAGTTAAACTGAGGGCATTGAGCTCACAGGCTATTCACACAAATTGTATATTATACTCTTATTTCAAAGAATCTGAAATAAGAGAAAAATGAAGAAATCAACAATATATTAAGGGGGGGTCATCCCTACGTTACCCCCCCCTCATAGTTAACTAATGAACCCCTTAAACTAATCAGGGAAGTCTCTAATTACAATGAACATATATACAAAATTTGAAGAAAATCGGATAATTCTGCATGAAAAACCCATTTATCTAAATTAGGAGGGGATTACCCCCCCCCCCCTTTATACTTAACCAATCAACCCCGAAAACTAATCAGGGAAGCGTCTTAACAGAATGAACCTATAAACAAATTTTGAAGCAAATGGGATAATTCTGCATGAAAAACCCATTTATATAAATTAAGGGGGGGGATTAGCCCCCCGTTCCCCCCCCTTTATACTTAACCAATCAATCCCGAAAACTAATCAGGGAAGTGCCTTAACACAGTGAACCTGTAAACAAAATTTGAAGGAAAACGGAATAATTCTGCATGAAAAACCCATTTATATAAATTAAGGAGGGATTAGCCCCCCCCTGTTCTCCCTCTTTATACTTAACCAATCAATCCCGAAAACTAATCAGGTAAGCGCCTTAACACAGTGAACCTATAAACAAAATTTGAATGAAAACGGAATAATTCTGCATGAAAAACCCATTTATATAAATTAAGGGGGGATTAGCCCCCCGTTTATACTTAACCAATCAATCCCGAAAACTAGTCAGGGAAGCGCCTTAACACAGTGAACCTATAAACAAAATTTGAAGGTAAACGGAATAATTCTGCATGAAAAACCCATTTATATAAATTAAGGGGGGGATTAGCCCCCCCCTCGTTCCCCCCCCCCTTTATACTTAACCAATCAATCCCGAAAACTAATCAGGTAAGCGCCTTAACACAGTGAACCTATAAACAAAATTTGAAGGAAAACGGAATAATTCTGCATGAAAAACCCATTTATATAAATTAAGGGGGTATTAGCCCCCCCCCCTGTTCTCCCTCTTTATACTTAACCAATCAATCCCGAAAACTAATCAGGTAAGCGCCTTAACACAGTGAACCTATAAACAAAATTTGAATGAAAACGGAATAATTCTGCATGAAAAACCCATTTATATAAATTAAGGGGGGATTAGCCCCCCGTTTATACTTAACCAATCAATCCCGAAAACTAATCAGGGAAGCGCCTTAACACAGTGAACCTATAAACAAAATTTGAAGGTAAACGGAATAATTCTGCATGAAAAACCCATTTATATAAATTAAGGGGGGGATTAGCCCCCCTCGTTCCCCCCCCCCTTTATACTTAACCAATCAATCCCGAAAACTAATCAGGTAAGCGCCTTAACACAGTGAACCTATAAACAAAATTTGAAGGAAAACGGAATAATTCTGCATGAAAAACCCATTTATATAAATTAAGGGGGGAGATTAGCCCCCCGTTCCCCCCTTTATACTTAACCAATCAATCCCGAAAACTAATCAGGGAAGCACCTTAACACAGTGAACCTATAAACAAAATTTGAAGGTAAACGGATATTTCTATGAAGAGTTATCGCGTTACGTACATACATACATACATACATACATACGTACGTACAGAACCGGCAGGCACATAAGCTCTCAGGCTTTGATAGCCTGTGAGCTAATAAAAAGGACTGAAATTAAAAAATTAAATTAGCAGAACATATATCAAGATAAAAACATTCATAAATTAGGTGGGGGGTAAGGGGATAAATAGATAGTATTTTTATCTTTAGTATTTCTAAAGATTAAAAAAAAATAGATAATTAATAAGCCATTAACAAAATGGCTTTTGGATTACTTAGAATAACTGTAAAGCAGGGTTTAGAACATGGCACCAAAAATTTATTAAAAAATCTACCTTTAACACATTGATCGCCACGACACATGAATATGTGTGCCAAAAATATTTCCCAGGGCACCATACCACATGAAACAAGTGCCACCAATATTTTCATTGAAGACAATTTATTGCTATGAAACAGGACCACTGATAATGTAATACCATGTATTTTTTTTTTTAAGTGCCTTCCACACCATACTATTCCAGCCATGTTGTTTAGTGATTTCAGTTTGGCGTTCACTGTATAAAAATATCTAAAATTTGATATTTTTAATTTTAAAATGTTTAAAATTAACAAACATTGCCATGATTGAAAATTGCGAACTGACTTGATAAACACTGAAAACTGTTTTGTAAGTCTGCGAAAAAAGCCACTTCGTTGCAATCTGTGGTGGTATTTACTAATTTTCCAAGAATAGTTTTTACTTTATTTTATACTGTAAACCATTTCCTGCAGGAAGCATAATGTTTCTTTGAAAGTATTAAATTTATCTGAAGATATGAAATTATTTTTATGATTTCATCACATACTCTCATAAAAAAATATACAGAAAGTGAAATAAACTGCCAAACTATGCAACTTTATGACACTAAATCTATTTCAAAGTAAATCACATAATATGAAATGTTGGATGTTAAAGTATTGTCGTTTCTGTTAATTCTTAAAAATCTTGATACAACTTGATTTAAAATTTCTGTGGCACACCTGAGGTCCTCTCACAGCGCACCACTATGTTAGATGCATCTGCTGAATATATAGCTGATGACACTTGTGTTTGTAACAACTTAGAAATAACAAGGCAATCGAAATTTAAAGAAAATTAAGAGAAATTAAAATCAACATACGCATTCATATTTTATTCTGGACAAAATTTTCGAATTTTACAATATTTCTGCAAAGAAAAAAAATAATAATCTTATATTAGAAAAAACATTTACATCTTGAACTGGAAATTTACAACAATTAGATAAATTATGAAACAGAAAATTACAATAGTATTCATATCTCACAGTACAGTTGTATTTTTTTATATCAGTGATATAAAAATTTTTTGTGTTTACAAACATTCAACTGAAAAAGGGTTAATTATCAAGAAACATTATTAATTTACAAAGATTTTATTTGATTAATGATTAAAAAAAAATATATCATTCAGCAATTCATGAAACTGGTTAAGTTACCATTATCTATAAGATAAATATGTTGAATGACTGAAAAATCTGCAGCAGAAATTACAGATATAACGACAGTTTTTAGCTCACAGGCTATCAAAGCCTGAGAGCTAATGTGCCCGCAGGTTCTGTATGTATATAACACAATAACTCTTGATAGAAATATCCAATTTGCTTCAAATTTTGTATATAGGTTCATTCTGATAAGGCACTTCCCTGATTAGTTTTGGGGGTTCATTGGTTAAGTATAAAGGGGGAGGGAGGGAACAGGAGCTAATCATCCCCCCCCCCCCTTAATTTAGATAAATGATTTTTTCATGCAGAATTATCTGATTTGCTTCAAATTTTGTATATAGGTTCATTGCGATAAGGTGCTATCCTGATTAGTTTTGGGGTTTCATTGGTTAAGTATAAAGGGGGGAAACGGTGACTGATTATGTATAAAGGGAGGTGACGGTTGGCTAATGCCCCCTTAATTTATTGTCCATTTATTTATTTTTCGAAGGGCATTATTCTTTGTAATAAGAGTATAATATGCACTTAGTGTGAATAGCCTGTGAGCTCAATGCAATCAGTTTAACTGGGCACTTTTCTTTTTCTTTTTTAGTGCAGATGACTCAGATGAGGTTCAGGTGAGCTGCAGGGTTAAGAGCTTGCTTTAGTTATGCAAAGACACTCACACACTAATGTTAAACCAATGGCAGTGTTCTTTTCTAATTTCTCGTTTGCATTTCAATATTTTAAAATGATTCTGGTTCCAAAACTCAAAGTTTCTTCAAAATAAAGAGAAAAAAAAAACTACAACCAAAATTGAAAAAGTACAAAGATTAAGTTAAGTAGTTAGACACCGATTCCAGGTATCCAATGCGAAAAGAATCTTTAAATTAAGTATTTTGTTAGCTTTGGATATAACTAATAAAAAGTAGAAATTTTTAACTTAAACTTTTTTGTCTGTCTCTTACCTTTATTAATAAGTTATAAAGCAAAGTCAAAAAAATTTCTAAGGTAAAATTTACCCCTTTAAAAAGAATTTGGGCAACAAAAAATAATTGTGTGCTATATACCACCATGATGTCTCCAAAGTAAAGGTTAAAATTCCCGGTCGCCACCGGCCACAGGGCGACTAAATGTAAAAAACTGGCGATTTTATGCTAGGCATCTGATCGCCAAAGTGGCGATTTCTATTTTTAATGTAGCAGTATATCAAATTTTTAGCACCATTTTGCCGCCGAACGGCCGATTTCAGCTTTAATTTTTTTTAAATCGAATCGGCTATTTCCGCAGAAAACAATCTCAATTTTCATCAAGTGAACACTGAAAACGATCGTGAAATAAAACCGCGATTTTCGGTAAGCGACCGCGAAGTAAAACCACTATTTTAGGAAGTGACCGCGAAATAAAACTGCAATTTTCAGCAAACGATTGCAAAATTAAACTGCGATTTTCGTTAAAAGATCGCGAAATAAAATCGTGAATTTTGGCAAGTGACTGCGAAATTATACCGCGATTTTTGTCAAATAATTACGAAATAAAATCGGCGATTTTCATCAAATGATTTCGAAATAAAACTGCTATTTTCGTCAAACGATCGCTAAATAAGACAGCAATTTTTGTCAAATGATCGTGAAACAGCCATGAGATTCTTCCGATCTGTAGGCAAAGTGACAAAAAAGTGGTTTTTGTCACTTCGCCTACAGATTGAGGAAAAAAAAAAAAAAAAAAAAAAAAAAAACGTGAATTTTGTCAAAGGATTGCTGAAAGAAACGTGAATTTTTGTCAAAAGATCGTATGAAAAAGCGCGAATTTCTTCAAAGGATCGCTGAAAAAATGCGAATTTCATTAAAGAATCATGTGAAAAACGCAAAAATCACGTAAAAACGCGAAATTTGCTCAAAAATTGTGGAAAACACGCAAATTTTGTCATAGGATCGCTAAAAAAAGGCGAATTTCGCAAAAAGATCGCTTAAAAAACACGAATTTCGTGAAAAGATCGCTTAGAAAACACGCATTTTGCCAAAAGATCGTTTAAAAAACGCACATTTCTCCAAAAGATCGACGAAAAAACGCGCATTTCGCCAAAAGATCGCCGAAAAAACGTGCATTTCGCCAAAAGATCGCCGAAAAAACACATTTTACCAAAAGATCAGCGAAAAAACTTGCATTTTGCCAAAAGATCGCCGAATTAAAGCACATTTCGCCAAAAGATCGCCGAATTAACACACATTTCGCGAAAAGATCGCCGAAAAACGTGCATTTCGCGAAAAGATTGCCGAAAAAACGCACATTTCGCCAAAACATTGTCGAAAAAACACTCATTTTACCAAAAGATCACCAAAAAGAACGCTAATTTTGCAAAAAAAAAAAAAAAAAAAAAAAAAAAAAAAAAAAATCGCTAATTTCCTCAAAAGATCGCTGAAAAAACACGAACTTCGTCAAAGGACCGCTGAAAATACATAATTTTCGGCAGTTTACTGCATTGGGTTAAAAGATTGAAGCCAAATTTCTTTTAGTAATGTAGTAAATTCGCCATTAAATGCGAAAACAAATTAAATTTAAAAAATCTATTCAAAAAATACAAAAACTGACTTCAAGCTGACTGATAATAATGACCTGGAATCTGGAATAACCACGGCACTGACTAGTTGTGCCACTGTAATGTCCTTAGAAAATCTCTTTAATTCCTTAAAAACCAATTTTTTATTTAAAAAAAAAAGTGTGTGAACTCTGTTCTATCATTTATTTAAGGTGGTTGCAATTATTAGCATATACTTGATTTGTTGTTTCAAGAAAAGTGTCTTACTATTTTCAAAATTTCAATTAAAAAATGTTCATGCCAATGAAGGTTTTATTAATGTGCTGTATCTTGGTAAAACAGACTTTTTATTAGAGTAAGTAAATAATTTCTGCCTAATTCTTGTTAATAATTTCTTTTTAATTTACTCAAAGCTAAATTGATGTAATATATATATATATATTAATAGCAATTATAATATTTGTGGCGCTTGAAATTCATAACTATTATTGCTCAAACGTCGTTCGTGCAGTTTTCTGCTTTTTTGTCAATCTCATCCCTGTCGCGAAATAAAACAGCGATTTTTGTCAAAATACAATGAAATAAAACTGCATTTTTCGTCAAACGACCGCGAAATAACATCACGATTTTCATAAGGCGATCGCGAAATCAAAGTGCGATTTTCGTCAGGCGATCGCGAAATAAAACCACAATTTTAATCAAACGACCGAGAAATAAAACCATGATTTTCGTCAGGTGATTGCGAAATCAAACTGATTTTCGTCAAACAATCGCGAAATTAAACTGCAATTTTCGTCAAATGATCGCAAAATAAAACCATGATTTTCGTTAGACAATCCCAAAATAAAATCGGAATTTTCGTCAGACAATCGCGAAATAAAACCACGATTTTAATCAAACGACCGAGAAATAAAACCATGATTTTCATCAGGTGATTGCGAAATCAAACTGATTTTTGTCAAACAATCACGAAATTAAACTGCAATTTTTGTCAAATGATCGCAAAATAAAATCATGATTTTCATTAGACAATCCCAAAATAAAATCTGAATTTTCGTCAAACGATGGCGAAATAAAACCATGCTTTTTGTCATGCGATCTCGAAATAAAACTGATTTTTGTCAGATGATCACAAATTAAAACCACAATTTTCTTCAAACGATCGCGAAATAAAACTGCGATTTTCGGCAAAATTTAGCGAAATAAAACTGCAATTTTTGTCAAACGACCGCGAAATAAAACCACGATTTTCATTAGGCGATCACGAAATCAAACTATGTTTTAGGCAGACAATCGAAATAAAACAATAAAACTACGATTTTAATCAAACAACCTCGAAATAAAACCACGATTTTCGTCAGGTGATCGCGAAATCAAACTGATTTTCGTCAGACGATCGCGCAATAATACCACGATTTTCGTCAAATGATCGTGAAATAAAACCGCGATTTCCGTTTGGCGACTGCAAAATAAAACTGTAATTTTCGGCAAATGATCGCGCAGTAATCTCCTATTTTCGTAAGACGATCGCGAAAAAAACTGAGATTTGTTTTTGTTGGAGTAAGTAAACTGCCACTGTGATAATTTTATTTTTATATACTTTAAAAGATGTCTCCGTAATATTCATATTTTTAAATATTTATTTTAAAACTATTTAAATCTATAATCCACGGTAATAAGTGGCCACTAACTTGACATTAGTGGCTACTAAACATACAGCCTCTACTGGCCACTGGCTACTAATGAAAATAGTGAATTTTAACCTTTACTCCAAAGTTTCATTTTTTTTTTATATTTGTGGGTTGGGAACATTCCATTGTAAGTTATTACTTTTTAAAGTGAAAATACTGATATTTGGGGAAACTATTGAAAAAAAAAAAAAGAGTATGTTAATGGAGTATGTTTTCTACATCTATAATATTAAAGATAAACATTTATAAGTGTTTGTGCTGTATTCTGAAGAGACTGCTGAATGCAAAGCTACAAGATTTGACAAATAGGTACCATGGCTGAATCTATTCACCTTGTATGTCTAGAGTTACGCACCACAAAACCTGTTTTTGGATTCTTTGATAGTTAGCTGAGATTATAATTAAAAACTATAAAGAACATATTACTTTTAAAAGCTAAAGGTGTAAAATTAACAACTATAATATAAATTAAAATAACTTTTATTAGTTGTTTTACATGTTTCGACTCTTTCTGAGTCATTTTCAAAAACAAAATGAGAATATTCTAAAGCTGCACGGGCTTTGAAGTTATTATTTTCATGTACTTTTTTTAAAATTACGCACGTTATCTATTATTTTTTACTTGATTGTTTATTTTCATATCTTTGACCATGGAGTAGTTCTAGCCACAGTTTCGGTAAATTAAAAGATGCCGCATCGTTACATATTGTATTTTTGCACTTGAGTATCTCTATGGTTTCTCTTATTATGGATGGATAGTATAGACTGGAGGGAAATATTATTTTACTTTCATTGAAATTTATTTGGTAGGTTTCTTCTTGATATAATCTTGCTAGGGCTGTAGTTTTTCTATTGTATTTAATATCAGATTATATCAAGAAAAAACCATCCAAATAAATTTCAATGAAAGTAAAATAATATTTCCCTCCAGTCTATACTATCCATCCATAATAAGAGAAACCATAGAGATACTCGCGCGAAAAAAAGGATTCACCAGAGATTTCATTTTTTCCTTCTGGCAGTACTTTTGAAGATATCGTTTAGCCATTCAAGAGAATTGTGCTTTGGATATCATTTCACATTTAACAGGCGTGAGGAGATGGTGCACTTTTTATGTTATTTATGTTTTCTCAGGAAATTTTAGTCAGAATTGAAAGTATAATATATCTAAATGTCAGTAATTAGATTGGCAATCACTATAACAGGTAGCTCCTTAGTTTGTTTGGACATATTTTCATTTAATAAATATAAAATTCTACAAATTTGATGTTTGTTTTCAAAAACAGACAGGAGTATGTATAGCACGTGTGCTGCTGAAAGCAGTGAGGCCTCCAACTCTTGTTTTGTTTGGGTAGATTTTCATTTTAAAATATAAAATCACAAATTCATAGTTCATTTGCAAAAACAGACCAAAGTGTGCATAGCACACCTAGTATTTACTGCCAAGGGAAAGTGAGTGAGGCTCCCGTCTAAGTTTGTGTGGAAAGATTTTAGTTTAAAAATATAAAATCATTCAACACTACTTTTAGGTATATTTAAGATTATTATCACAGGCCCAGGCACTGCTGGGTGGTCCAGTTAGTAGGGAATAAAAGTACATTAAAGTAAAATCTTTGCATGCAGTCTTTGGCATATAAAAACTTATAAAATGTGACTAACTGTTGTCAGAAAATTTATAAATACCTTTCCAGCCATTTTCTGGGAAATTATACCATTGCTTGCTAAAAGTGAGTCAGCCAGAGTGGTCTTGCCTAAAAAAAAACAAAATGAGAGCATTAAGTAATTTTTCAAAGAACAGTATAAAAATATTAAAAAACATAAAACTAATCAATAAAACAAATAATGGAAAACATGATATACAAGTAAATATTAAAATGGAAGCAATTTTAATAATCAGGTTTTTTTTCTTGATGCCCATTTTTGTGAAAATTAAAGGTTATTTTTGTGAAATTTGTTATACTTTTGTGAAAGTAACATTTTGTAACAAAAGTTGAAATCCAGTTACTCAAATTCGAACCAAGCATTTATTAACAAAAACTTTAAAATCCTTTTGCTGAAGTTTTCCTCTCTGATGAATTTGTTTGTTGACAAATTACACATTTTAAAAAGTCACAAAACAAATAATTAATAAATAGTAAGTTTTTATGGAATAGAATTTTGTGATAGTGCCTATTTTATTAAAAGGAATTTTGTGAAGGGACACATTTTATCAAATTGATTTTTGTGAAAAGGCCCATTTTATCAAATTGATTTTCATGAAGGGTGCCCTAAATAGGCCCCAAATTTTGCCTAGATCAACCCTTGATAATAATAATAAAAACTGTAATAACTCAAATTATTCAAACTCTGCCTTTGAAATAGTGCATTTCAAAAGACAGATTCCTGTTCTGTAGATAGAAAACATGTCTATCCTATCTCCAATTGATGTAGGGCAGAGGATTTGACAGTTTTATTGTGAACTGTCTCTGCATACGGCTTGCTATAAATAAAATGTTTATCACTAATATTTAGTGAATTTTTTGCTCTTTTTTAATCACATTTTCAGTTTTGATTTTCAAGTTTCTGATTTGGTTTTTGCACTAAACATAATCTCAAAAACCCAGAAATCCAGGGTATACCTGGAACATAATCACCCCTGTAAAGGATATGAATGCTCAGAGTTTCCCCCAGGTTTAAAAAAAGGGCATGGTGCTGCTGGTGAGAAAATGGCACTTTTTTATTCTTAAGGGCACTTTTTGGATTCTTGAGGGCACTTTTCAGATTCTTAAGGGCACTTATTTTTTTTTTATTGTTAAAAGGTATTATTTTGGTTTTTAAAGCCACTTTTGATAGTTAAAAGTAAACTCAGGGCACTATTTTCAAGACAACATTGAGTCAATTTTTACTATGAAAGCAAACTTTTTAATGCAAAAAGGAGAAAGGGCACTTTTTTACTGATGGGCAAGAAGCAAGAAGGGTGCTAATTATATTACTGAGGGGGCAAGAAGGATGCTAATTATTTTACTGAGTGGTCAAGAAGGATGCTAATTATTTTTATGAAGGGCAAGAAGGGTGCTATTTTGTAAATCAAAGGGCAGGAAGGGTGCAGCACCCTTCTGAAACTGTCTGGGGGAAACTCTGTGAATGCACACTTTAAAAATAGATCTACCAAAGTTAAGCCACATTTGAATGATTGCAGATCTTGATATTCCATTAAAAGACTATTTAAACTTTATTTTAAAATATAAATTATCCTGGCATTCAATAATGTGGGTTTCCTTTACTTAAGTGTTAAATTGATAAAAAAATTTACTACAGAGGGGGTTAGGGCTCAAACTCTTTCTGCCCACCCCCCTTATGGGTGCCCTTTGATATTAATTAATAAAAATTCATTGACTTGGACTCTCACTTGAAAGAAGCGAAGCATCGAGTCAACAAAGTTATTTCCAATAATCGAAAATCATCGAGACATAAAAAAAAAAAAAAAAGATGATTAAATCACCTCAGAATTGTCCAACAGTATTATTATCAAGGGTTTAACTTGCCTGCTTCTACCAAAGAAAATACGCAGATACTTGGAATATAGATTCTGATTATTTGAGACATTGTCTAATTGGGACAAAATATTAAGAACAAAATTTAATAATATCATTAACTTTAGCAGGTTGTCTATTCCATATCAGCAACAAATTTCCCTGTCTTTTCCATACCAACAAAAACTTCCCAGGTATCAAAATTGTGATGGTACACACAAAAAATCTTAAAAGTTGTGAATTTGAGATTGGAACTTTCACAACTGATTCTGAAGTACAAACTACTGATTTATTAAACAAATTTTTGCAAAATTTACAAATTGTTGAACATCAAGATATTTATTTCATGGTTAATGATTGCTTGACGCTCCTATATTTCTCGTTCTCAATGATAATTTTTTTTTTTTTTTTACATGCTAAACATTTTGCAGATACACACTTTTAGCGTCAAGTTCTATCCATTTTGTCCAATCAGGATAAAATTCTTTATCACATCAGTCACAGTTAAATACAAATTGCTTTGACATATCTCAATACAAGTAATAAATTTGCAATAAAAATAGCTAACAAATGTTCAGTTCTCAAACAAAGATAAGTAAATAGACTGATTCACCTAATTAATCCTACAATATTCAGTACAAGGTTTCAGTGAAGCTGGGAATGAAAATCTGAGTTACAAGGAAGGACTGAAAGGAGGTAGACAAAATGAATTACATGAGAGATTGAAATATTTTTCATAGTACTTATGAAAAGCAAAGTTAAATTTTCTGGCACTACAATTTCAAATCCTTAATTTTATAATCAGAAGAATTTTCCTAATTTTTTTTCTTGGAAGTTTCAAATTTCCATGATTTTTCCTCACTCTGCAATTTCCCAGTCCATATAAATTTCCCTGACTTTTCCAGGTTACCCAGGTGGCTAGATACCCTGCTTTACTTCTGATGATTGGGACAGCCACTTTATCAGGACAAATTATGCTAAAACTGATGTGTTCTAATTAACCAAAATCTAAAGTGTATGCACCAAAAATATACACATGGATGCATTTCAACATTCATACTTACCATGGTCAACATGAGCCAAAATACATATGTGCCGAATATTCTTGGGGTTCTTTTGAAGAGTAGCCAAAAATTCTGGAGACACAGTCCTCATATTTACTAAAATAATCCCAAAAAATACTATTTTTACTATCATGAAAATTATTTTTTAAATGAATAGAAATGCAAATAATTACATTGATTAACTAAAAAACAGAAATCAATAATTCAATTAAATTTTATAATTATGAAACTGTTCACTCTAAATACAATTAAATATACAAATACAGGTTCACAAAAAAGGCTAGGAATTTCTAGTTTAAAACTTTAAGGTGGTTCTCTATAAATATTTTCCGGATTTAATAATGCAAAACTTTCTGACACATTCTCGGATCCATTTTTAAATATAAAACCATAAAATTGTCAGGTGTGACAGTTGAAGTGATTTGGAATTGAATAGCATTTTTCCTTTTTTGATAAAATATATTCCATCTTGAATTATAGATGATTGCTGTTTCTCATTATGATAATTTCTGAGCTATTGTGTCCAGAAAATTGATACAAAACACAGATATTGACAGAAATTTTCAAGATCCTTTGCATTTATTGAAAAATAAAAAGCACTATCTGATTTCATAGTTTTTGTAAAAGAGCACCTGCCAATTCCATGTATCTGAGATTAAAACTGACTGCACACGTCAAAAAGTTGCAAATTTGGATTTGAGAAAAGTCTTAAGAATTTTTTTTATTTTTCTGGTTATTTAAAGAGAGATTTTTTTAAATATTGAACGGATTATATGATTCTCCCCTAATGTGAACTCTAAAAGTGAAAGCAGTGTACTTTTCCATTAAACAAACAGCACTTGTAAACACACTCGTGCCAAGTACAAATGTTGGCACGAAAGCTATGAAAGATGTCATTAACAAATAATTAGGAAAAGTGTATAGGGAAGCTAATTTAGGTAGAAGATAAGAATGATAATCCTAGTGATAAATGTGTAGTTTAATTAAAAGTACACCTACTTTATTAAATACAAAATACAGAAAAAATTTGCAGGAATAAAAATAATTAATAATTTCGTCACATGGCTGAGAGTTGATAATTTCATACAAATAGATGATCATTTCATTTAGCAATGTTGAAAATATGTACTTTTTCGTTATATGAAAACCACTGTTGCCAAGCATACATTTAATACATACATACATTATGCATAAGCATACATTTTGGCATATTGTCCGTATAACAGAAAAGTACCTCAAAATATCCGACAATTTCTTGTCATAAGAGTGAGTGGTGCTATATAAATTCAATTAAGCGTAATTCACAGAAATCTAAGAATGTACATCATAAATACATAATAAATCACAATAGTCATTTTAAAGGAATGTAGGGAAAGTTTCTGAGTTGTATACTTTCATTCTCTGATAACAGTGCTATTTTCGTTTTCATAATAATGGGCGATTTCACCGTTACGTGTGTGACTTTCAGAGAGTGTTTTTTTTTGCAAATTGAGACAAATTTGGAAGTGAAATTATTTAGATAACATTTTACTTATTGCTATTACAGGACACATACAGAATCATTTTTGTAGTGACACCTTTAGTCTAAAATAATAATTTTTTTTTAAAAATAGTAAAGTCATTGTTACGTGTGACTCACTATTTAAAAAAAAAAAAATTATTATTTTAGACTAAAGGTGTCACTACAAAAATGATTCTGTATGGGTACTGTAATAGCAATAAAAAAAAGTAAAACGTTATCTAAATAATTTCACTTCCAAATTTGTCTCAATTTGCAAAAAAATACTCTCTAAAAGTCACACACGTAACGGTGGAATCACCCTATGACACTTGGGAATGGAGCCCTAGTCATAACAAACCTCCTTATTTCATATCAGTAAATGAGATTATCTCCTTTATTTTTTATCCATAAAACCTTTACAGATATTACAAACCCCAGTATAGATTATAATTATGGGCCACAGGGAACTCTGTAGCAAAACAGGCTTGTTCCTCACAGATAAAAAAAATCTCTTGTTAATCTATGAAGAAATTTAAACACAAGATTACTTATTATGTAATGTATCATCAAAATTTTGGGAAGAGTTCCGTATCATGTGCCGCTTGACGCGGTTGGCAAAGAAACTCAAAATGGTACCAAACGGTCATTTTAGCATCTTACTAAATTTTTTATTTAATTATATTTTAGTTTATTTATATTATATTTATACATTATTATATTTAATATAACATACATATAATTTTTATAATATTATATATCAATGTTATATATTATTATTTATATTTCATTTTATTTAAAAAGTTATTAAATTATCTTACTTAATGCCAAAAGATCACAACTACTACACTAAACATTTATTGCCAAAAAAAAAAACTTGTCAAATTTTCCAGCACAGGATATGGCAAAATTTTGTCTTCAATATAAAAAAGTAAATGTCCAATACCAATGTACCTACTATGTTTTCAAAAAATATTTTCTTAAGTTTTAAAAAATGTTTAAAATGGACTCAATTTTGATTTTTTTTTTTTATATAAATATTATTTAGCATAATCTTTATAATTTTTTTTTCTGAAAAAATACTTAAAATTTCAGAAATTAAATTTTAAAAGTTCAATACATTGCCATCAAACTTTTCCTTTTTCATGATAGAAAACCACATTTTGCTAATTACACTTGATGATGAGTAATCAAATGCTTAAATTTCTCCATATGTTTACACAGGATTTTGTGACTGTCAAGGATTTCTCAAATGTTTCTGCATCTTTGGGTCTCTTTCAGTTCAGGGTAGTATATGACTGTAAGTGTCCATTGTTCTGTTTCTACTATCAGTTGTTATGCAATGACATCATTACAAAGAATTGGCAAAAACATATCTTGATGTAAAAATTTTAAGATTCTCAGTTATGCTTTTATCTTTTTCTTTAGTATAAAAATCAATATTTTATAGACAATTTAGCAAAAGCTAAATGACAAACAGTATGAAATTATTTTCGTTCACAGCCACTACAACTGTCAATTACAATAACTATGAGAAAGTATAACCAATTTATTTTTTATTTTTTGAAAGAAAAAAAAAGGGTACTTCCTTGTTATAGTGGTCCCGAAGATTAATTGCCGCACAAAAGAGATATATTCCCAAGCTATATGACATTATGGAATATAAGATCTTAATGTGCTGTCCTCTATTTAAAAAAAAAAAAATCTTTTGAAATTTTTTTTTATTATATAAAGTCTCTCCATTATCCCGTCAACCACTTTCCATCATAAATTTTTTTTTTTTTTAAACTATCGCCAAACTAATACAAATAAACAAATAAAGACGCCAAGGCCAATAAACAAATAAAAAATCTGAGAAACTCGTTTGAATAAAGTGCAACGATCCATAACTTTAAGCAATAAAATTTACAATATATTAATGAAAACAGAAAAAAATAATCTTGGATATTTAATTATTTTTCTTAATTTTCTCTCTCAGCTAGTAGATAAATGTTTTTGACATCAGTTGAAACTCATATATTTATGGTACATAACTAAGCATCGCAATAATTCTTTTTCTCTTTTAATACCAAGACGTCACTGTTTAATGACATAATTATTATTTTAATTAACGAAATACTTAATAAATCACTAAATACAGACAAACATCTAATTAAAAATCACTTAATGACTTACCAAACATGTGTAACGCATCTGATGTCAAGTGAATGTGGCGACACGATGATGCATTTTTGACGTTAAATCCTTTAGTTTGGCAATAATATTTTTTTTTTTATGGAAAGTGGTCATTGGGATAATGGAGTAGTACCATAAAGTTTAATAAATAATGCAAAAAAATTAAACATGGCCAAATTTCTGCAGCTTGTTCTGACTAAAATTTTAATGTTGAGTATTTTTCATTTTATCACTGTAGTGTTACAAAGTGGCTCCCAATTAAGCAAGAATTTGAAAGAAAAACACACTTTTCCAAAAAATAACCCATATTACCCAAAGGAAAAAAAAAAAAAAAACACCTGACATAATCAACTATAAATGAAGCATTTTATTACATGTTAATGGTTTAACTCTAAAAACAATTTAAAATTTATGTACATAATTCCCAAAATTCTATTATAATAAGAATATGAAGCTCATGTTTTGTTAGAATTCTGTATTGTTGATTTAAATTATTTTAAAACTAAATAGGCACTCCTTAGTCCTTAATGTATTTTTTATTTTTATTATTCTAAATGGTGTATAAAAACATGATGAAACAAAAAATCTCAGTGAAATATTTGAT
Source organism: Maratus michaelseni (assembly GCA_963931845.1). Lineage (NCBI taxonomy): Eukaryota > Metazoa > Arthropoda > Arachnida > Araneae > Salticidae > Maratus > Maratus michaelseni. The sequence continues at coordinate 45,262,303 of OZ007592.1, read as the reverse complement.
GAAGTACTCAGGTAGGTTTTTTTTTTTTTTTTTTAAGAGGACAACACAATACGTATGAAGTATATAGTATGAGGTAAATATGATTAAGTAAGCCATATGTTACATACATGAGCGTATAACACCTAATAACTTTTAAATAAAAGCAATCAAACTAAATAAATTAGGAATAATGATCAGCTGGAAGATGCAGTGATTTTAGAATGCAGTGCGTTATTAGTGTGCTACAAGAAACGCAATTATAAAAATTATTTTGGAAATTATTAAATTGAAAAAAAAAACTCTCTTTATATCTTACCTAATACAACGATCGTTATGAAAAATAAATATAATCTAAAATAGAGGCTTATAGATCTCGAAAAACTCTATACGTATAAAACAGCTTGCAGCTTAAATGCTTAGAAATATCGATTGATCAAGCATAGAGTTATGTAAACGGCGGAGATACAATATGGACAGATTTACTGTAATTAAACTACTTTTGAATATTCTATTATGAATGGTATTTGATTTGATAACAATAATTGGTTTGATTTACACATAATATAAACAAAATTAATGAAAATACATACTCAAATTTCGGTAACACAAGTTTACTTTCTTCTTCTGCTACAAAAATCGGCTGATGCCACTTCAAATAAACAAACTTACGTTTTACGCAAACCACGGATATGAGAATCATGAAACGGAGAAAATGTACTTCCCCTACAACTTATATGCGTTGGAGATTAAGAAACACCGATCTTAACCAATCAGAAGAAAGTATTTTCCAAGATTTTCAAAAAAAGAAAATTTCGCAAAACTGCAGGATTTTGATTTATCAATCTCGGTTCGAAACTTTTGCCAAGCGGTTTAAAATTATATTTTAGTAGTAAGGCTGTACGTCAAATGTAAAATAAATAAATAATAATAATAATGATGATGATAGTAAAACCCAAAAACCTTTAAAGCAAAGACTGGCAATGATTATCATCAGAATACTTTTATATATCAGAGCGATCAGACACAGATTTGAAGTTTTTAATCTTGGTAGCTCTAGAGCTCCTATAATAGAGGCTGACGCATCCTCGCAGATTTGGTACCCGATTTGCAGCCCATTCGAAAAACCAAGCTAATCAGAACCGGTTCAGTCAATCAGAGCCGAGTCTTAGACAACCCCAACTCCGGCTGCGGTAGATTGATGCTGAACTGCGTACCAATAATCCGAAACAAAATGGATATGCGTCAGCTCCTATTATAGGAGTCTTAGGTACCTCTATATGATAATGACGACATACGGGATATAAAATTTGATTGGTTGAGACAAATTTACACAAAAACGAATCGCCAATTGTTTTAGCGAGTCTGCATTATCGCCAAACTAATGTTTATAAACTTGTCTCACTCGTCAAAATTGAACTTGCCTAGGCGAGTATTGCTAGGTTCTGGAATATAGGTTTGCCATAGTTTAGACAAATACGTCTGTCAAAGCATGTACCCTGTTCATATGTCGCCACTCTCATATAGAGACATCCTACCTACATTACGAAGCCTAGATTGCTAGAATAGGGTACCTCTATAAAATACTGGCGACATAAGCGAAGAGCGCATGCACAGATTGACGTTTTTGTCCAAATTCTGTCAACCGAAATTTCCAGAACTTGGTAATATTTGTCTGGATGAATTTGATTATATGAATGACGTAAGTCAACAAATGTTAGTGTGATGATAATGGTAAGCTCGTCAAGATGCTTGATGATTTGTTTTTGTCCAAAATCGTCTCCAATAAAATTTTATTTCCCGTATGTCGTCACTGTCTTACGTTCGTATTCACGAATAACTTGAAAAGACGCGATGGTTGAACAGCTGGTTCAGAAACATCAGGTTGAGGCATACAACCAACATTTGAAAACTCGTATTCACCGTTAACTTCGGGAGAAAAGCTACCTGTCAGAGTTCTCGATACCGGTTGAATGAAATGAGTTTGTAGCGATGCCATCTCTCACGAAAAGTATATAACGCATTCTAGTGTAGAGCAGCTGAGATAGCCATTTGCTCGGCGCTATAACATTCGTCTAATGTCCAGGGATCCCTGGTATTCGATCATGGACAATGATCCGCATATGACACTATGGTGTACCACTCTTTAAATTTAAAATACTTGTTGACGCACAACTTTAATTTATTGAGCAACATCACACACGGAAAATTTACATCACGCAACACGCAGGCAGTTCTTTTAGACTTTTTTCTGTAAAGTCATTTCAGAATGGCAATAGTTCGTTACCAGGACAAGTCAACTTCCCGGCATAAGCTTTGCCGTACAACCTCTCTTAGGAAGAGAGAGAGAGAGAGTGTGTGTAACTTTCTATCGAACAGATCAGAGTCATTACCTACTTTGGGCCTCTAGCGGCTTGCATATATGCATGCAGAAGTGGATTTTGTAGCTGCCAGAGAATGGCTTCGAGTACCTAAGAGATATGATCTCATTTATGTCTTTATGAAGTAACACTTTAAATACTTTTACTGAGTTATAGTTCTTATAATGTCAGAGAAGATCATAAGCCGAATATGGATGATCTCTTGAAAAGTTTTATGCAAAACACATAGATTTGCTCTTCTAATAAAACTTGAAGGAGAGGAAGTATTTAGAAGCCACTATATATTTCTTATTAATCTCCAATCAGTAATTAATGAAAAAAATTGAGCACAAACCAAAGCATTACAATGGTGACCTCGGGCTACAGGAGAACACGCAACCTCACAGTCATGTCATCTAGGGACCAGCAGATGGCAGCAACAAAAAATCGTCCCCAGCACTCAAAGTATATGAAAGGTTCACTGCACATAGCCTGACACGCCTCGCATTACACAGGTGCACGGCTCACGATAGCATGGTTCACAAATGCCTATTGTTCACCCGACGTCAACGAGACGTCTTTCGCACTGGGAGTGGAGTGTATATGCGATGCGCCATCTCGCACGAATAGCAAATAACGAGTTTCTGGTTAAACAGCTGAGCTAGCTTTTTGTTCACGCTATAGCGTTCATCTACTTTTCACAGACCCCTGGTCTTATCCTAATAGCTACCTCTCCGCACATTATACAATGGTGACCGCAAACTACATGACAACATGGAATCTCACAATCATCTCCGTCGGGACCAACACATAGCATTACCAAAAAAATCATCCCAAGCCTGCCAGTTGACCTATTTTAGTGAGAGTGGTATAGCTCCACAGTGTGTTTTTGTGATAACCTTTTATTTGTTACCCGCATTCTTTTTATATCCCATTGTTGCCAATATCGCTCGTTTTGACGCGCAGTAGGTGATCCTATACTAAGATGTTTTCACATGTACCTTCAAAAAACTATACATGATACGACTACTAATTTATAAACATAAAATGATACTGTATACTTTAACATTATTTTGTGATGATTGGTCAATTTTTACGAAATTTATAGCCTAGAAAATAAAACAAGAACGAAAAATCATGCATCAAGCACAGTTTATGAAACACTTCCAGAATACTTTAACAAAACTTCCACAGTTTAATAAGGTGAAATATGAAGTCTACAATAAACAATTTGAAAAAAGCATAACATATTTGAAAACTCCATTTCGGAAAAGTATCCGAATTCTTTTGTGTTGCCTTGTACATCACATATAGAATTTATACACACAAAGTAATAGGCAAAAAATTAGCTTAATTTACAAACGCATGACAGTTGAAAAGATACTTCCAGCAATTATTGTTAAAAGACCGGACTGCAGCCAAATTGTTTTTGCGTGTACCAGTAAATGAATGCTATGTACACCGTATTCCATTCTTGTAGTGCACCTAAATGATATATATTAATTTCAATATGTTTGAAAAAGCGTAACATCATTAAAATACACCGCAAACGATGTTTCCCCATGACGGTAATGTAACAGAATTTTTTTGAGTGCCCCTGTAAATGAACTATAAATGCTTCACACTTCATTTTCAGTTCCGAACATGCCATAGTAAACCTCAATAATATATATAAATTTCATGGTGATCGGAGTATATTTATGTGGAGTTAGAGCACGAACAGACGGACAGACAAAAAAACTGAATTCATAAACACTATTCAACTATATATTGGAAAGGGTTAAACAGGACCAGGAAACGGACAAGCGGGAAAACATGGCATTTTTGGATCCTGCTGAAATTTATGATGGGGTTGCCATCCAAACAAACCAGTTTAAACAAAAAATAATTATGAAAATCGGAGTCTCCGTTCAAAAGTTATGACGAAAAGTTACAAAAGAATTGTTAACCTCCTATCTTGTAAGTGGATTAATAATTTATTTACACGTAGCTTGTTGGGAAAAACCGTTCGCTTTCATTTATTGTTCTTACCCTTTTCGTTTCGATTTATTATTACACCATTGTTTTTAGGTGCGTTCGTAATTATATAAATACGTAGCACCTATAGTCGTCGTCTGGTCCGTTCGTAATATAACAGCGCAAAAACTAACCAACCGAATGGTTTTGCTTGAAATCCTTCTATATTAAAAAAAGTAATCTGGAACTGAGCCAAAAACGAAATGGACCAATCAAATTCTGCATAGATATTCCGGGTTATTCTCATCGCTTTTTTACTAGGGGCTTTTTTGAGGAGCTATTACTTTTTTTCTAGCCATCCTACGGATTCGAAAATCATACTACCAGACGCGAAATATAACAAGCTTTCAGAAATTAAAAAAATTATCACGGTCGGACAGTAAAAACTCAAAAAATCCTTAAAAATCGAGTAAAAAATCTTTTATTGAAAAAGTAATATTTTTATATTGTTGCCAATTTCTAAATAAGCGCAACTGATTATGTTTTATCTCAAATAAAAAAATGTATTTGCGCGAGACTATTGAAAACAATAATGAAAGTTTAAAATAATAATTAAATGATCAAGTGTTGAAAGCAGGAAATAAAGAAAATTACGTCATAAAAATTGTGTTTACACATGAATATTAAAAATAAAAAAGATAAATTAAATGAAAAAGCATTATAACCTGATTACAGAAGAAAGTCGCCGTTCGTGATATCATGATCATCATCTTTTTAAAACAGGATACATTACCAGGTCTTAAGAGGCTGTGAAATCAGAACGGGGGTTGGTGAGCATAGCGAGCAGGGGGCAGAGCCCCCTAGTTTAATATATATAATCGTTGCAGAATTTTGTCCAGTCATTACTAGGGCTGGACAATATCAGAAATTTAATATCGCAATCTATCAGCGAGTTAATATTGATATTGGTGATATATCGCGATAACTACCTTAAAGTGCTAATTGTAATAAGATTAAAATAAGTGAAAAGCAAAAAGTGAAATTGGTTTAATGCCAGATATTATACTAATATACTTGTAATTAAATAGGTTTCAATAGATAACAGATGCAGCAAAAATGTTGTTTTTCAATCTTTCTCTAAGGTACCAATACATTCTTAAGAGAAAAAAAAAATCACTGTATTTATAATATAGTATATATACATACAACATTGAAAGTTTTTTTTATAATATAAATTTTCTATTCAAATCACATTTGGAAATAGTTATACAATAATTAAAATTTAGTTTTTTGAGAAATATTCATTTTAAGCTGAAATATCAGGACATAATACATTAAATTTACTCGGGAAAACTTAACTCTACCAATAATGCACAGACAAGATAATATGAATTAGTAAATGAGTGCAGCATCGGCAATACTAGACGTTAGTAGCTGGGAAACTCAGCTTAAAAGTAACCATTCACAGGAATGAGCAGAGAGGCTGATCTTGAGCTTCGCCAATGTGAGAAAAAGCAAAAGGCCATTTTCGTTACCATGAGCGGACTCTGATTGGTTGTTCGCGAACTAAGCATCCCAGCTGCTAAGCTTTAGGGAAATGTTCTACATCATCACATCTAGACCGGGAGGCGGCAGCACAGACAATCACCTCATCGAGTTCACGGCTGAAATTCCAGAATTAGTTAAAACTCGATTCGCATATTAAAACGCATTCGGTCTGCCAAGTCATATCTTGGTGGAAAACACTTTAAAACCCGATTTTAGCGGTTGACTCGTAGGTTTACCGTTGTGTGTTCCTGCTCCCAGTCCTCCATGTTTTCATACATTTGGGTGCAGGAAAACACAATGGTAAACCTACGAGCTAACCGCTAAAATCGGGTTTTCGGGTGTTTTCCACCAAGAAATGACTTGGCATACCGATTGCGTTTTAATATGCGAATCAAGTTTTAACTAATTCTGGAATTTCATCCGTGAACTCGATGAGGTGATTGTCTGTGCTGCCGCCTCCCGGTCTAATCTTTTTAACTCATGTAGGTCATGATATATCAATACCTGGATATACTGCAATATATCAAGATCGAAAGCAGTGAAATTAAAATACAAACGATAACAGTCAGAAACGAACGGACGTAGAAATTTGTGGTTTGTGAGAATAAAAAGAAACATATTGTGATACACTGGGATAGAAACGAAAGAAAGATAATCGCTGGAGGGGATAATATTGTAGTTTGAATGAAATGGGCAGCGAATAAATAAATGCATGGATGAGGTGAAAGAAAGGATTAGATATTGCAATTGTGATATAAGTTTGAGATATTCGGAGCTTTTTCTCTGGGTTTGAAGTTGCAGTGACGTAAATAAAAAAAGTTATTGGGATATATCGGTACAGTCAGAGCTTCGATATCGTTATTGGGATAATTAAAAAATATCAATATTTGACCGATATATTGATAAATAATCCAGCCCTAGTCATTACACATTTTATGAAAATCGAATCAAAACTTTAAAAGATATTAATAAAAGTTTTTTTTAATTATATTAAATCCTATCATAATCATAAGTAATCTATATAATAAAACCGCAAGTCATGTGACTGAGGAAAACAAATACGGGCTAACCACATCTTTTTCCATATGCCAAGCGGCCATTTTTATTCCTAAAATTGCGTAAAAGTTACATTTTTAGAAAGCTCGTTCAAGAAAACTGTTTGCTTAAGAGATGAGTTACATTAAAAAATGTATAGATTCTGAGATAACTTCAGTGAAAATTAGGTTAACGGCCGAATATCTCAGTCCATTAAAGTAAATAAACAAAATATTCATTCATCGTGAGTCATAGAAATATTAACCATGGAGGTAATCATTCGCAAAGCAAGATCGCCATGGTGAATTTACAGCTCTATCTGGTGTCGAAAAAAAAATCGCATCTGTAAACATGGCATACGTAATAAGGGGTAAACAGGCATCCTCATTTTGTTCATAGCAGACGATATAATTAATTTCACTGAAACAATAACGATGATTTTTTACATTGTAAAACTAGTTATAGCAAGAAACGAACGCATCTCATTTATCACGTTTAACGTACAATTTCCAACTTGTTAAATTTTGTTCTAAACCGTATAATACGATGGTTAAATTTTATAATATATACATGTAAATGTATGTGAAAAAAACTATAGCTATAAAAGTGTATTTATTTATGCTAAACTTACTTAAAGTAGTTCAGTATGAAGGGTAGAAAAATATTTTACTCAAAGAGTATTTGACAAAAAACCGTATTTTTTTAAAAACAATTTCATTGTGTCGACAACCGACGATAATTCACCAAAAAAACAAATTTTCATTATTTTTTTTACGGACGCAATATCGAGATTCCGCAGAAATTTTTCTCATAGACATGTAGATCCTCATGAGAAGAATATTCTGTAATTTTTTCAACTTTTTTTGAATATGCGCTTATAGAGACCTACCTTGTATGTGACCAATTTGGAAAACGAATAACATATTTGAAAACCCAATTTCAGCAAGTACCATCTATAGTCAGAAAAGTATTCGAATTATTTTGTGCAGTCCTGTATATGATCTATAGATTTGTATATATACTACATAGTATGAAATCATTTTGTTCAGTTAGGAAACGCATAACTAAAGTGAAAATACCTCTTCAAAAATTTCCTTCAATAACAGGAAATATACTCGAATTATTTTGTGTAGCTCTGTACAGGATCTACAGAATTTATACACACCAAGTAATATGTAAAAAAAAAAAAATAGTTAAATTTAAAAACGCATACCACAATTGAAACCGTACTTCCAACATTTATCGCTTATAGATAAGTACTGTAACCGAATTATTTTGTGTGTCCCTGTAAATGAACGATAAGCGCTATACACATCATATTCTAATAGTAAAAATCTTGTAGTGCATCTAAGTTTTGTATATCAATTTCAATCTGTTTGAGATAGTGTAACATCAATAAAATACTACAAATGAATAGCCCAACTTTGAAGGGCTATTAAAAGAAAACAAAACAAAAAAGTCCTTCCGGCCTGTACCGGGAGGAAAAGGTAGCTTTCCTATATCTTCGTTTTAAAATTTGAACTAATGTTACACGAACACAGCAAGTTAAAATGCAAAGAAAATGTTTACAAAAGATTCGTTAATACTGAATTTGAATAAGAAATTCGCCAAATTATTGAGCTACAGCCAAATTGGCAACTTATTCAGGTTGCCAAATTTGGCGATATTTCGCCAAACGTCGCCAAGTTTGGCGCGAATTTGGCGCTAACGGATATGAATATATAGTTTTATGCGTATGATGGGAAAATGATTACAACAATGAAAGATGATAATTTGCGAGAAGTCGCGTTCACTAAAACTTATAAATTAATCGTTGGATTTTTGTAATTTGCTATCTTGTTTCAAAATGTCTGCCACCCTAGAATTTCAAACTGCTCTATCTCAGCCATTTTTTAAGATAGAGGTAAACCAAAAAATGCTCTGGAATCCTCGAATCAAGGCCTAACACTCAATTAAAAAATAAATTTTAATTTTTAATTTTTATGTATATTTATTTTAGTTTTAAATTTTTAAATGGCCGCCATCTTGAAACAAAATGGCGGACCAAGCTGGCCAACGAACTCGGTCGAGACATTGGTGAGCTTAATACACACAATTAGTTTCATCAAAATTGATTTATAAATACGAGCGTTATCGTATGACATAGGTCAGATATATATATATACTAGATGGAACCCGTCAAAATTTGACGGCAAACAACTTGATAGTACCATAAAAATAAAATTTATAGTTGCTTTAACTTGACAAATTTCATAGTGGGGAGCATAATATGATTAAGCGGTCACTGACCTTTCCATTGATATATCACATGAGGGGTGTGTGCAAAGTTTAGAAAAGTACCCCCTTGGGGGGGTCAAAGTGGGGGATGGACATGGGAGATGCATAATATGATTAAGTGGTCACAGACCTTTCCAATGATATATAACATGAGGGTTGCGTGCAAAATTTAGAAAGTACACCTTGGGGGGGGGGGGGGCAAAGTGGGGAGATGGGCATCGGAGATGCATAATATGATATAAGTGGTCACAGGCCTTTCCAATGATATATAACATGAAGGTTGTGTGCAAAATTTAGAAAGTACCCCTTGGGGAGGGGGGGGGGCAAAGTGGGGAGATGGACATCGGAGATGCATAATATGATTAAGCAGTCACAGACCTTTCCAACAATATATGACATGAGGGGTGTCAACAAAATTTAGAAAAGTATCCCTTGGGGGGGGTGGGGGGCAAAGTGGGGAGATGGACATTGAAGATGCATAATATGATTAAGTGGTCACAGACCTTTCCAATGATATATAACATGAGGGTTGTGTGCAAAATTTATAAAGTACCCATTGGGGGGGGGGGGGGGGAGTGGGGAGATGGACATCAGAGATGCATAATATGATTATGCAGTCACAGACCTTTCCAATGATATATAACATGAGGGTTGTGTGCAAAATTTATAAAGTACCCTTTGGGGGAGGAAAGTGGGGAGATGGACATCGGAGATGCATAATATGATTAAGCAGTCACAGACCTTTCCAACAATATATGACATGAGGGGTGTCAACAAAATTTATAAAAGTGCCTCCCTTAGGGGGGGGGAGGGGAGGGGGTGGCGGGATGGACCCCGGAGATGCATAACATGAATAAGCAGTCAAAGACTTTTCCAGCGATATATCACATGAGAGGTGTCTGCAAAATTTAGAAAAGTGTCCCACTTGGGGGGGGGGAGTGGGGGGATAGACCCGAGATGCATAACATGAAAAAGAGGTCACAGGTGTTTCAACTTGCAACTTTTTTCTCGAAGGCATTTGATAATATTAAATTTATTTTACCCAAGACAATTTAACGATATTCTTAATTTTTTTGCATAATTCGTCAAATGTTCATGGAAAAAATCATGAAATTCGCTAATCAATATTTGATAAATTATAAAATTCAACAATCGATAGCAGTAAAATTGGTCAATCGATAATGGAAAAATCACAAAATTCATCAAATGGTCTCCTGTAAAAAAATTGTCCTGCACACTGATATGATCAAAAGGATTTTGAAGTATAGGACAAAATTAACACTTGCCAGCGAGTAATGCTGAAAATTTGGCAATGGACTTTATTGCCACCACTGGTCAAACATAATAGTCACACTCACCAATTGCGATGATTGAATGGAAAAAGATTTTTTTCTCTGCTGTCGCTCGACAAATTTCTAAACCATTTGGCGAATTTCACGATTTTTTCCCCGAAATTGACGGATTGTGATTTTTTTTTCTCGAAGCCATTCGACGATATTCGAAAACTTTTCCCCCCGAAACCAGTTGATCAATTTTGCGATTTTTCCACTGTCGATTAATGAATTTTGCGATTTTTCCGCTATCGATTGAAGAATTTCGCAATTTATCAACTATCGATTAATGAATTTCATGATTTTATCCATGAACGAACAAATTGCGCACTTTCTTTCCGCTAATGTTTGACACATTTCGCCCTTTACAATTCAGCCAATGAGTTGAACGTTGTTTCTTTCCAGAAATGTCAAGAATGAAACAATGATTCTTTAGGATGAATTTCCTTCGTTCGATGTCACATGGAAGAATGTGTGCAATGCAGCAACGGGCGTCACAGACTTTTTAGGGCACCTGCAGACTAAAAACATCTAACCAATCTTCGAGGGGGGGGGGAAATCACAGATTTCGTCAAATGATTGAGGAAAAAACACTAAATTCATCAAAGGATCATGGGGAAACATGACTTTCGTTAAAAGACAACAGAAAAAACATTAATTATGCAAAAGGATCGTGAAAGATAAGCAAATTTTGTCAAAGAATCGCAAAAAAGGAAAGTTCACCAAAAGATCACGCTTTTTTACTAAATTTCGTCTAAAAATTGCGGAATAAAATGTATTTTATCAAAGAATCGCTGGAAAATGCGAATTTCGTTAAGGATCACGAGAAAAATGCGAAATTCTTCAAAGGATCGCTGAAAAAACACGAATTTCATCAAAGAATTGCTGAAAAAACATGAATCTTGCCCAATAATAGAAAAATCATGGTTCATAATCATTATGTCTAGTAGTATATGTAAATACAGTTTGTGATATAAGACAAAATTAACACTCACCAATCGGCGAGTAATACTAAAAATTGGTAATTGATGTTATTGCCAGTACTGGCTAAACTTAATAGTCACACTCGCCAATTGCGATGATTGAATGTAAAATGAAATTTTTTTCCCGCTGTCAATCAAAGAATTTTGAAACCATTTGGTGAAGTTTTTCCCGAAACCATTTTGTGAATTTCCCGATTTTTTCTTCAAAATAATTTTTCAACAATATTCGACCCAATACGCATGCGTAAAAAAAATCACCAGCCAATGAGGTGAGGGTCTATTACTGTCTCTAGAAACGTGTTTGGGATCATCTCCTGTTTGTTTTTTTCTTGCACATTGCATTAAACCTAGGAAGGTATTTATATAGAACTCACTGTGGAGTGTTTAGAAGGTATTTATTTTATTTATTATAATTTGTATGAATACTTAGGTGTCCATTTCGGATTTACTGTTTAAAAATGAATTTAGGCTCATTTAACATTCGCGAAATCAATCCGATGGAAATTGTGTTTTTAGATCTCTATCATTTTGTATATATAGTACAGAAAATAATTATTCAAACGTACGTAAAAATATTGTAGAACACGTAATACAAAATTGGATCACTTATAGTCCGTTTATTATCAGGGATGAATCTTATGATGTTCCGATTGCTAATGAAAACGATTATGTAAATATATGGTTCTTCATAGAAGTATGTGCTTCTTCACACTTCAATAGAAGCATTGTTTAAATTAATATAATTCTACAAATATGAAGCAGTTTTAAAATATTGAGTAATGATTAATACTGTCAAGGAATCTACTCATATACGTAATTAAGTTTTGGTACTTCTCTATTGTCTCATCGACCACTTTTCATAACAAAAAACTGTCGCCAAACTGTAACGCCAAATAAACGGGAGAACGTTGTAATTAATACGCGCAAATGTTGAATTAAAAACCACTTGACGACATAACAAACACGTATAATGCTTCCGACATCAAGTAAATGGGACTGCATTTTTGGCATTTATTCATACACTTTGGCGATAGTATTTTGTTATGAAAAGTGGATGATGGGATAATAGAGAAATACCTAAGTTTTTCATACCAAGTTTGAAAATTTATCTTTTTTTGACATTTAAAAAAAAATAACAGAAAAAACATTACAAATTTGCCCATTTGCTCAGCGGTCAAAGGATTAAGTAAATATTAATGATTAAGCGGAACTGGTTCTAGTTATGAAGTAATATTATTTTGCTCAAAAACCCCCAACAAAAAAAGAATTACAAAGAATAAGTAATCGTCTTTAAATATACAAAAAACAATGTGATTAATGACCAGGATTTTTTTACATATAACATTTTTTATATACAAAAAAAAAAACGGAAATAACCTCATTCATTTCACCAGATGTCAAAAATAGTTTTTTTTCCACATTCCTGGGCAAAGCACTAAATCAATAAAATCACCAATTTGTGACAAATTATGAGTTTCTTATGAATCGCCAATGAACGGACATGCAAACTGGTAAAAAATGAATGTAATAAATTAAAACATTCAAGATTTGTATACATACAAACAATGTAAATATTAATATTGTTACATGATACATTGTTTGTATATATACTTGTTTGTATACATACAAACAAATATAATGTAAACATTATTATTCAAGTATTAAGAGTTTGCAAATCAAAACATTCTAAAGATTTGTATACATACAAACAATATAATGCATACATACTCTTTACAAATAAAATAGCACACTTATGTAATGACAAAACTTTTAAATCGAATAGAGATAATATATTTCTGTTAAAAAATAATGCTAAAGTTCAGACTTATATATATTATACATTCACATAAAGCTAGTCACATTCCTGCATATTTATTAAATATTTAGTTGCTAAATACAGAAATAATATTTTATAATTTATATTCAGACGCTCAGATTCGCTTTTTTTGAACATATAAAAATAAAAATATTACTACCGTGCGTACTGTCTTTTGACATTATATTTACATAATAGTTTTAATTAGCAATCAGAACACCATAAGATTCATACCCGATCATAAACGGAATATAAGTGGTCCAATTTTGTATTACATGTTCTACTATATTTTTATTTACGATTGAATAATTATTTTCTGTACTATATAAACAAAATGATTTGATTTCGCGAACGTTAAATGAACCTAAATTCATGTTACACAGTAAATCCGAAATGGATACCTAAGTATTCATACAAATTACAATAAATACAACAATAAATAAAATAAATACCTTCTAAACACTCCACAGTTTTTTTATATAAATATCTTCCTAGGTTTAACACAACGTGAAAGAAGCCATCAAAACAACATGATTTGATCTTGATCCCAAATACGTTTGGAGACAGGAATAGACCCTCGCCTCATTGGCCGGTCCTTTTTTGACGCATGCGTACTCGGTCGAAATTCGATGGAAATTTGACAAAATTACCAAACTGCTTTAAATAGATGGATAAATCAACATTTGAACGGAGGGTGGTTTAGGGGTCTGGGGGTCATGATCGGAGAAAATATATCAAAATTTTCCGGAACTGCTTTCCTCCGAACGGCTGCAATAGGTAGCTTTATACTTTTTTGTATTGAAAGCTATCTAAAAAAGTACAACGTTGTTGTTAATCAGAAATCAAAACTACACTCTAAAAACGACATTTTCAAAACTGAGCAAAAAATACTCAAATCTGAGTACGTCGCATAGTCAAAATGGCTCCGAATCAAAATTACTCAAGTTTGAAACATGTATAGACTCATTTCTGAAAACATGCACACACTCAAGAATAAATCATCATGTGCTCCTTTTTGAGTATGTCCATGTTTCAAAAATGAGTTCTGAACTGACCTCTATGTGCTCAGTTTTGAGTATGTCCATGTTTCAATATACTGAGTATTTCTGGTATTTCAGCATTGAAAGCATTGGGTCGTCCTATTTGAAACAAAAAGTTTCATAACAAAATGAAAACATCATCAAAACATTGAACTGATTCTAATCATTTTGAGTATGTCCATGTTTCAAAAATGAGTATGAACTATGGTGGTGCTAATGGTGGGGCCTCTATGTGCTCAGTTTTGAGTATGTTCATGTTTCAATATACTGAGTATTTCTGGTATTTCAGCATTGAAAGCATTGGGTCGTCCTATTTGAAACAAAAAGTTTCATAACAAAATGAAAACATCATCAAAACATTGAACTGATTCTAATCATTTTGAGTATGTCCATGTTTCAAAAATGAGTATGAACTATGGTGGTGCTAATGGTGGGGCCTCTATGTGCTCAGTTTTGAGTATGTTCATGTTTCAATATACTGAGTATTTCTGGTATTTCAGCATTGAAAGCATTGGGTCGTCCTATTTGAAACAAAAAGTTTCATAACAAAATGAAAACATCATCAAAACATTGAACTGATTCTAATCATTTTGAGTATGTCCATGTTTCAAAAATGAGTATGAACTATGGTGGTGCTAATGGTGGGGCCTCTATGTGCTCAGTTTTGAGTATGTTCATGTTTCAATATACTGAGTATTTCTGGTATTTCAGCATTGAAAGCATTGGGTCGTCCTATTTGAAACAAAAAGTTTCATAACAAAATGAAAACATCATCAAAACATTGAACTGATTCTAATCATTTTGAGTATGTCCATGTTTCAAAAATGAGTATGAACTATGGTGGTGCTAATGGTGGGGCCTCTATGTGCTCAGTTTTGAGTATGTTCATGTTTCAATATACTGAGTATTTCTGGTATTTCAGAATTGAAAGCATTGGGTCGCCCTATTTGAAACAAAAAGTTTCATAGCAAAATAAAAACATCGATTTACTCGGATTTTAAAGTATCATTTTTAGGTGCGTTCGTAATTATATAAATACGTAGCACCTATTGTCGTCGTCTGGGCCATCCGTCTGTCCGTCCGTCCGTCTGTCTGTCCGTCTGTCTGTCTGTCCGTCTGTCCGCCGTCCGCATATAACAACGCAAAAACTACCCAACCGAATGGTGTGGAATTTAAGATATATTATCTTTTCAGAATTTTGTCGAGACATTTCAATTTTTTTAAAAATCGAATCAAAACTTCAGAAAATATTAATAAAAATATTTCTTAAGAAATTTGATTTTTTTTAAATCCGTGCTTTTCTTTTATAGGATCTTTCGAAGTTTAATCGTCAAGCAACCGAGATACTTATTTTATGACAGAAATTAATCCGCAGACGATATAATTCATTTCACAGAATTAATAAAAATAATCAAGATCTGAATATTTATATAACTAGCTATAGTACGAACGCACCTCGTTTGTAACGTTTGACGTACAATTTCCAACTTGTTCTTAGTGTAACAGTTGAAAGTTTAAATTCAACACAGTTATAAGTGTTCAACGTGGGTCCCTCTAGAAACACGAACGACATCGAGGCGGTAAAAAAACTCATCACTGACATCACTCCACGTGATTTTTTTGGTGGGGCCTCATCGAAGATCAGGTGATTGTTCCGCCGCTACCAAACGACGTTGACGAACTTAGGACACGCATATCTGCTGACATTCAAAGAGTCACGCCAGACATGTTGGAAAATTGTGGGATGAGTTATGGTACCCCCTAGATATCGTTCATGTTCCCGCAGGGGCTCACATTTAACACTTATAACTGAACTGTGTTGAATTTAAACTTTCAACTGTTATATTTGATTTTCGCTGAACAACAAGGTGGTACATTTTTTTTCTTTTAATAGCCCTGTAAAGTTGAGATATTTATTTGTAATCACCCTGTACATTGCAAACGATTTCCCCCCCATAAGCCATAATACAACGGAATTCTTTTGTATGCCCTGTAAACGAACTATAAGTGCTATACACTGTATTTTCAACGCCAGATATACCACGGTAAACCTCAGAAACATATATCAATTACATGGCATTTCGAGCATATTTACGTGAGTTAGAGCACGGCCAGACAAACCGAATTTATAAACACATTTGAACTATGTTGGAAAGTGTCAACAAGTTGGAAATTGTACGTTAAACGTGACAAATGAGGTGCGTTCGTTTCGTGCTATAACAAGTTTTACAATGTAAAAAAATCATCGTTATTATTTGAATGAAATAAATTATATCGTCTGCTATGAGCGAAATGAGAATGCCTCTTTTTTTCTTATTACGTATGCCATGTTTACAGATGCGAATTATTATTTTGGACACCAGATAGCGTTGTAAAATTCGCCATGAAGATCTTGCTTTGCGAATGATTACCTCCTTAATTTAATAATTCTATTTCTCACGATGAACGAATATCTTGTGTTTATTTACTTTCATGGATTGAGATATTCGACTGTTAACCTAATTTCCACTGAAGTTATCTCAGAATCTATACATTTTAGAATGACTCAAGCAAACATTTTTTTTTTAAACGATCTTTCTATAAATGTAACTTTTATGCAATTTTATTCGAAAAAATATTTTTGAATAAAAATGACCGCTTGGCACATGGAAAAAGAGGTGGTTAGCCCGTATTTGTTTTCTCCAATCACATGAATTGCGCTTTTACTATAAAGATTACGTATGATAAGATTTAATAAAATAAAGGCAACTTTTATTAATATCTTTTTAAGTTTTGATTCGATTTTCATAAAATTTGAAATGACTCGACAAAATTTTGCATCGATTATATATATTAAATTTCAAACCATTCGATTGGGTAGTTTTTGCGCTGTTATATGCGGACAGACGGACAGACGGACGGATCATCGACTATAGGTGCTATACGTATTTATATAATTACGAACGTACCTAATAAAAAGAGTACTGGATCAACATTACCAGTTTGCTCGTGAAAACTTTTATTTTTCATGTCTCATTTTCTAACAGATCTCCCTAATTTAAATAACAGTGTATTTGCCGCATAAAAGTATTTGCTTCGAAGTTAAAAAATCTGTATAAAACTGCTTTAAACTATTTGATGGAAACGGCCCAATTTCCAAATCAAGTTTTAAAAAGTTCATCAGACAAAAAGAAACAGTGATAAAATTTTCGAAAAACACTTCCTTTTGCAGGTCATGCTTCAGAGAAGTTTATGAGAAATGGTGAAGGAACATGAAGGTTTTCTCGCAGAAGGAAATGACTTCAATTTAAAGGATTTGAAAGAGAAATACGTGAAAACCTTTCAGAATGAATAGAAGAACAATTTCTACAGTAAAGAAATTGAGGGAAAATAAATGTAAAATGCTTAACTATGCGAATTGGAAAATGGTAATTTGTAACGGGATGTTTTATAAATCATATATTTCAAACTCTGTATCTAATTGTAAAAAAATATAATGGGGGAGACAAAAGAGATGTAATTGATATTATCTCTTAACCCTTTCAGGCGCAGAGTAATTCTAAATGTAAAATGGTGAAATGATTGACTGACATCAGAATTTACTAATGAATTTCTTAGAAAACTAGCTGAAGTACACGGTGGTGTCCGGGATTTTAAGAATGTTTGTGTAGAAAAATCAATTTAAAAATTAAACATTTTGTACAGAGAACTTTAAAATGTTAAAATATGTCAATATTTCCATAATCGGGTTTTTTTTCCTGCTTCAATCGCGACCTACGTAATACATAGTAAGTAGGTTGTATTGCGTAGGTCGCGATTCAATACATTCTTCAAACCCATATGACGTTATATTCAACTACTGACGTCATATCTACTTGCTTTCTCTATTACTCATATTGATACTCACTTTGTATGAATCTCAAACATTTGAAAAAGTCCGTTAAACTTCCAATATGACGTCATATTAATTTTATTTTTAATTCTCTAATGACGTCCTATTAACCTACTTTTTGTACTTTCACATACTCATACTCCTTGTATTATTGAGAAATGTTTGAAAATTTCCGTTACAGTATTACCAATATGACGTCATATTAATAATTTTTTCAATTGTTGAAACTTTTTATTTCATTTTCATTTTTCACGTGGAAATCTTTCAATAAAAAATTAATTATTGTAGAAAAAATTTTACTGTGGATTTTTAATTGTTGGCAACTGCTATAACGGAAAATGTTTAAATTTAATAGGAAAAGGCTGTTAGATTTTTGGTTTTTTTATTAATTAAAAATTAACTACACATTATTTCAATTCGGTATTACTTTAGTTGCCCTATGTTACGTATAACGTAACAATTCACAATTCTGGGTTTCAAACTGTTGATTTGTATAGAAGTGCAGACAGACAGACAAATTTTCATTTTCATATATTAGATGAATACTTGCTTTTCTTCACGTACATTTTGAAAGCAAACATTTTATTAAAATATTCAGGGTTCCATTTGGCAATTTGAAATTAAAATTAAGTCTAGTCACATTTCCAACCATTTGCAACCAGTGTTTGATGAAAGAAACAGACTTCCGATTACAAAAACTATACTAATCATGTATAGATTTTTGATACGGCATTTGTTTTTCAATGCATATTACAACACAAACTGTTTCTTATACGGCCCCGTTTTTCCTGCAACTTATATTTAGAAAAATGCTGCCCTGCGTCTCAAAAAGGACATGAAAATAAATCCCATTTTTTACGCTCCGCTCTAAACTTACCGAGTTATGATAATGCGAACTGAGAAAAATGACACTTTCAAATCTGAGTAAATCGATGCTTTCATTTTGTTATGAAACTTTTTGTTTTGCTTTCAATTCTGAAATACCACAAATGCTCAGAATATTGAAACATGGACATACTCAAACTTGAGCACATAGAGGTCAGTTCATGCTCATTTTTTAAACATGGACATAGTACTCAAAAATGATTAGGATCAGTTCAAACTCATTTTTGAAACATGGACATAACTCAAAAATGACTAGGATCAGTTCAAACTCATTTTTGAAACATGGACATACTCAAAAAGGATTAGGATCAGTTCAATGTTTTCATGATGTTTTCATTTTGTTATGAAACTTTTTGTTTTAAATAGGACAACTCAATGCTTTCAATTCTAAAATACCAGAAATACTCAGAATATTGAAACATGGACATACTCAAAAATGATTAGGATCAGTTCAAACTCATTTTTGAAACATGGACATACTCAAAAATGATTAGGATCAGTTCAAACTCATTTTTGAAACATGGGCATACTCAAAAATGATTAGGATCAGTTCAAACTCATTTTTCAAACATGGACGTACTCAAAAATGAGCACATGATGTTTTATTCTTGAGTTCGTGCAGGTTTTCAGAAATGAGTATATACATGTTTCAAACTTGAGTAATTTTGATTCGGAGCCACTTTGACAGCCATATCCGACCGGTTTTGACAGCCATATTCGATTTTGACAGCCATATTCAAAATATCATAGCTCGGAAAGTTTTGGTGGAAAAAGAATGGCATTTTTAAATGTCCTTTTTAAACACAGGACAACTTTCGGACATCTGGACTTTTAGCGGATTCGACGTGTACACCTTGAATTTTAAATACTTCAAGAGAGAGAAACTTCTTGATGTGTGTTTGGATGATCAGGGCGATAACGGAAATGCGAAATGGGGGTACAAGAAAGATGTAACAAAAGTAATTCTTGCAGCACACATAGAGAACTAAATGGTTTTATTTGCGTATGTTTTAAGTCGCATTTCTAGCGCTACAGGCATGATTTCAAAGCCATATATGGTGTTTCAATCGGTTCATCGTTGTCATTTGATTATTTTCGAAATTTTGACACTTTAACCGTAACTGTGAGAGCTCGATTGTTGTTCTTACCCTCATTCTCGAGCCTATGCTTTAAAATATTTTGTCAAATTGGCCAATTAGGAAGAAATTAGTCTTTTAGAGAAGCACATTTATTGGTAATACACCAAGTATCATCAATTTTGGTGATAATTTGGCACGTGTGTGCGTTACTTCGTACATGTATGTGAATGTAGGTATATAGGAAAGTATATACAGGTAAGTATTGCTGTACGTAAATATGTACCACAATGGATTGTTATATTTCTCCGATTTGTTTGTTTTAATTCCTTTACGTCATGGCATAATGTTGTAAATTTATGACCTCCGTGTTAATTATGGATATGTTTTTGCTGTAGATAGAATATTTTCTTAGAAAGAAAACTAAGAGTTTTTAAACAGAAGTCTAGAAAGACTGATTTGGGAATAAAGATCATTTTTGAACAAATTTGAGAAATAATTAATTCTACAAATTCTCATCAATTTTTTTTTTCGTAATTCTATCTTAAGTCAATGAAAAGGGGCGTATCTTTGACGCATATTTAAATGTTTTCAAAATCGAGCATGCTATTCAAATGATGATGTAAATTTATATGTTAGCTTCTACAATCCTATGCAGCTACGTTGTAAAAAATAATCCAGAAACGCTCTTGGGGGGGGGGGGGGGGTGACTTGCACAAATGCAATTTCTCAAAAAATGGTTTTCTATTCTGAAAAAAATCCTTGATCAAAGTTTACAGGGATTCTTAGAGGTTTCTGGTATTTTCAAGAAACAGTCCTTAAAAAATCCTTAAAAAGTATACTTTGAAAACGAGAATTTTGTTTTTTAATTTCATCAAATAAAGGACAAACAAAAATCAGTGTTTGCTATAAATTTTTCTTTAATAAATTATCTAATAATAAACCTTAACCCTTCCCGACAAGGGCCCTTTATAGAATTTTCAATGTTTTAACACCGGTATTTTTAACTAGAAATTTTTGTTCAAGTTATTCGCAAGAAAATTGTATAATAAATAAAGTAAAATTTTCCATTAAAATTTGCTAGTGGGAATAATTGAAAATTCTGAGCATCGTTTATGTCACGTATATGTGACGTTTGTATCGAAGCGGTTAAATTACTCCGAGTTCAGTTTCAATACAATTAACTTTTTAACTAATTTTCCGTAGTTTTACAATTTTACTTGTAACTAATAGCTGAAATATCCTAGACCAGTGGTCACCAAATGGCGGACCGCAGGCAAGTTTTATACGGGTGGCGACAAAATTGTGAATAACAGAAAACAATAAAATAATAATTGTGCAAAATAAAACAACCATTTTCCCCATTGAACATTAACCACAATGAACTTTAGTGAGCAATCTGTTTGAATTTATATGTACTTAGTATTGATTGTCTTGTATTCTAAAAAACCGCAATAAAAAACTATTGATTTGGTATTTATGCACTTAATTTCACACGTATCCACTGTATTTTGCACGTAGTGGCGGCTCTTAGCTGGCATTATTTGGGATACTAAATGCATGTCTGCCAAATTTATTCTATTCTTAGCACTATATTTTAAAAGGCATTTTTATCTTATTTTTTAGCAGAAAATTCTGCTATTAAACAAATAATAAATTTCTTTTAAAAAATAGTGGTACGAGAAGAATAAATCTTTCAAGTATGTATTTAGTGCCCCCAAAATACTCAGTCATGAGACGCTACTGTTTGCACGTAAAATAACAAAGGATTCCAAAGCAAAGCGTAGCCTAGGTTAGTAGAGTAGTTGGAAGGAATGGGAGGAGGGAGAGATTAAGTTTTTTGGACAGCGAAACTTTGACTTTAATTTCACCTACGGGGAAAATAATTGGTGACCACAGTCCTAGACAAACTATTTTTCATTCAATCCTTTTCATATTACTCAAGCAAATTAGTGGTTTTATTTTCAAATAAATGGGCATTCGTTTATAAAACAAAGATTAATTACCAGCGTGAATACTCATCAAAAATTATACTTACTTCGAAATTCGAAAAAAACTTTCCCAACATGTGTAAAATATTTTTTATAATTCTTGTAATAACTAATCTATATGAAAACGAATACGAATTGTTTGTGTAATTTTAGAAACTGAGCCTACATTAAAGTAATCAATGGTTTTTCACCATTTAGAAAACGCGCTTAGAATATTTTTAAATATGAATTTCTTATGCATTTTTTTTTTTTTTTTTTTATGAAAACTTGCTTCGTGCAAAAATGTTACATATTTTATTTCGAAACATGTTATATAGGGGTACATTATAAAAACTTCTTTTGCGCCAGTCATAATTTAGAGAGCTTTTAAAATAAAAAGAGAAATATATTAAATAGATTAATTTGACACAGTTATTAAAATTGGTAAAGAAATCACATGGGATATAATTTTCCCAACAGGGCGAATCCTGGCCCGGTCTTTTTCGCCCGGTTGGAAAAATTACTTCTCATAAAAAATATCAATTCCCTTAAAAATATCGCGGGCAATTGTTTCTCAAAAACAATGGTAGATTTTTTTGAGCATGTGAAGTACAGGTTTTAATTATAAACAAAAAAAAAAAAAATTCTCAAAGATTGTATAATAATTTACTGTTACACATTTTTTTTTTTTTTTTTTTTTTTTTTTTTTTTAAACAATAACAATTAAAGGTTCCAGGACTCCTCTTATTTTAGTATACGTTTTGGAGGAAGAAAAGTTGTGAAATAAAAGTTAAAAAAAAAAAAAAGTGAAGTTAAAACACAAAATCAAATATGAGTTAAAATTTTTGAATACTGTAAGCTTTGTCCAAAATAGTATTATGCATGCGTATATTTAGAGTGCGTTATTTGCTTTACATTTTTTAATATTATTTTATTTTAATATTCATTTTTAATATTAATACTGCATTAAACTTTTGGTTACGGGTTTGGGACATATGTCGTCCCAGCGACCATTTCTTTATTCTGTTCGCTTTTTGAAAACGAATCTCTGCCATACACTTATATTAGGATATTTTCAAGGGAAATCTACCACGAAGTTTTCTTTTTTTTTTTTTTTCTAATTTGAAGTACAAGTGAATATAAAAAGTCGCCAGTCATAGTCCGTAATCAAAAGGTTAAATCGACAATGGCTTTAAAAGAGTTATTTAAAAAATATATTTATGAACCATTATTTTTTGGATTACTGCTTAATAATACTATTGTAGCGTTATATCATTGAACTTTTAATCAATTATTTAGGTATTTGTGGAAAATGAACGATCTGTGTAACATAATATCTATAATAATAAGGAATTAAGTTTGTCAGTCTGTGTGTCTGTCGACTATGTTCTGAAGAGACCGCTCCAAGCATAGCCACAAAATTTGGAAGCAAGACTATGTATATAGTTAGGCACTTCGAAGTCCAATTTTGGATTCTTATTAGAATTTTTTATGCGATTTTTAGCATTTTTTCATGCAGATAAATTGAGCGCCGAAGGTACCGAAAAATCCGGAATTTTGATTTTTGAAGAAATCGGATCTAAATTAGCCGAGATATTAATTAAAAACTTCATTTAAAAAGCGAATTTCTTTCGAAACTTGATTTTCGTGCGAAAATGAAAGAAATTGAGATTTTTTACTAATTAGCGGATATTAAGAAAACTGATTGAGATATCGATTTGAAAATTTCAGAGCATAAGTAGAAAAGTATTTTGCAACAGTGTATAAATTTTTGTAAAAATCGGACGGGGATTTTTCTCATTATCAGCAAACAACTAATTGGCGCCAAAGATATTTTCATACAAAATCCAAGAAAAAATGAAATAGGGACGTGATATTCATTAAAAACTGATCAAAAAAGAGATCTGCTTTCGCAGATCCACCGACTTCCAACCTCATTTGTGAAAGGAAAATAAATAAATCGAGAATTTTTACTAATCAGCGAAAATTAAGAAAACTAATTAAGATATAAATTGGAAAATTTCAGAACAGAAGTAGAAAAATATTTTTTATAGGTGTATAAATTTTTCTTCAAATCATACGGTAAGTTTTCTTATTATTAGCGAAAAACTAATGACGCCATATATATTTAGTTATAAAACGAACAAAAGCACAATGGTAATTAATTAAATTAATGATGAAAAAATAAATATGTCTTTTTCAAACTTTTAGCCGGTATATAAACTTTATACAATAATCTTTGACCTCTTGGATTTTTATTGAAATTTTTATTGTAATTTTTATCAAATTTTCGCGTTCTGTGACGATTTTTTCTTTTTGACAATCGTATACAAAAATGGTCATGATGGTTTAATCCGTTAGTTCAATATTGTAAATTTTTGTCCTCTGCGATTTTTCAGGGGATTTTTAGCGTTTTCTCGCGTTCCGCAGGGATTCTTTGACATTTGTGAAATAATTACAATGTCTAAGTCAACTATAGTAAATTTTGTCTTATTTCCAATAAAGTTTATTAGTACAGTGATTTTTGAAATTTCGAGATATTTTTTTTTTTTTTTGCGTTTTGCGGCGATAATTCAACAGTAGTGAAACTGAATTCGGTTTCAAACTTTTAGCCTAATACGGTAAATTTTATCCTCCTCAATTTTTGAATTTTTAGTAAATTTTATTGGGATTTTTAGCGCTTTTTAACATTTTGCGGCGATGTTTTGACATTCGTGAAAGAATTAAGGTTACAATATTTTACCCCGCTATAGTAAATTTTGTTCTCTGCGATTTTTGAATTTTTTGCATTATTTACTGCACTTTTCGTGGTCCGCGGCGATGTTTTGACATTCGTGAAAGAAATTTTGTTTCAAACTGTTAACCCAAAATAGTAAATTTTGTCCTTCGCGAATTTTGAAGTTTTTTTGCGCTTTTTGATGTGATTTTCAAAGCGAATTTTAGCATTTTTTCGCGCTCCCTGGCGAATTTTTTATATTCATAAAAGGAATTCTGTTTCAAAGATTTAATCTAATATAGTACATTTTAACTTAATTAACGATTTAAACGATTTTTTAAACGATTTTTGGTATTCGTGATATATAATTCTGGTTACAATGTTACCAGTGCACTGTAGTCCACTGTAGTAAATTTTGTTCTCTGCGATTTTTGAATTTTTAGCAATTTTTATGCGATTTTTATCTTGTTTATTATTATTATTGTTGTTGTTGTTGTTTTGCCGCGATTTTTCCACATTAGTAAGAAAAAAATCCTCTTATAACTTTTAGCACAATATTGTAAATTTTGTCCTCTTTTGAATAAAGTTTATTCGGAATTCGTACAGCGAGTTTTGAATTTTTTGCGAATTTTTTTATATGAATTTAGAGTGTTTTTTTTTTTTCATTTTGCGGCGATTTTTCAACATTATTCAAAGGAATTCGGCTTTAAACTTTTAGCTTAGTACATTTTGTTTTCCGCGATTTTCAATTCGTATCATAGAAACTCGACAGAGTTTCTCGCCAAGCATAAGAAACAGCAATGCATTGAACCGTAAATGAAAGGAATTTCCGCCAATGGATGCCAAACGATTTTACAATTTTTTTTTTTTTTAACTCTGTCTAGTTTATATTTTGCGGACGGGACAAAACGGGTTTTTGACACATATATATCTCGCGTTCTATTTATGATAGAAACAAAATTCTTGATTCTATGGAATGGGGCGTGCCCAGTGACTCAGAATTCAAAAGTAAAGCAAAATCCGACGAATAGGTTTTCAGTAAATGCGCTTTTAAAAGTGCTGTTTTTTGCCCTTTTTAAATCTTGTTCCGGCCAAAAACTGTTGACAGGGCTACAGCAATGTGTAATTATCGGATTTTTACGCAGTTTACGTTATTTGAATCGTTTTTATGAGTAGTTCAAACCTTTGTAAGTTTCATGTAAAAATATTAATTAGTTTTTGATTTATATCAGTTTAAAGTTATTGATTCCTATACTTAACATAGAGCAAAAAACTGTTGACAGGGCTACAGCAATGTGTAATTATCGGATTCTTACGCAGTTTACGTTATTTGAATCGTTTTTATGAGTAGTTCAAACCTTTGTAAGTTTCATGTAAAAATATTAATTAGTTTTTGATTTATATCAGTTTAAAGTTATTGATTCCTATACTTAACACAGAGCAAAAAACTGTTGACAGGGCTACAGCAATGTGTAATTATCGGATTTTTACGCAGTTTACGTTATTTGAATTGTTTTTATGAGTTGTTCAAACCTTTGTAAGTTTCATGTAAAAATATTAATTAGTTTTTGATTTATATCAGATTAAAGTTATTGATTCCTATACTTAACATAGAGCAAAAAAATAATAAATGACCCACCTCTTTTAGGAATGGTCGTATACACATGATATTAAGATATGTTACTACACTCGACCCAAGTAAGCTTCCTATTATAAAAAAATCGTAACATTTAAGGTTCGTTTACAGGGTCTCACAAAAGATCTTTTGATATAGGGCTAAAGAGTTGTGTAATTATCCAATTTTTACGCGGTTTGCAGCATTTGATTTTTTTTTTTTATGAGTAGTTCAAATGTTTAATATTTTGTTTAAAAATATGAATTAGTTTTTTATGCATACCACTTTAAAGTGATTTATTCCTATACTTAAGATGAAGCAAAGAAATATTAAATGATCTAACACTTTTCAAAAAGAACTTATGCGCATGATGCTAAAATATATTACTACGAATGACCTTTGCTTCCTATTGTAAAACAGAATTGTAGAATTTACTGTTCGTTTACAGGACAACTCAAAAGATTTTTTTAATAAGACTAAATGGTTGTGTAATTAGCGAATTTTTACTTTGAAGTACTTGATTCCTGTACTTAACACAGAGGAAAAACAATAGTAAATAGCATAACTTTTGTCAAAGTGGCTATATTCACAAGATATTCAAATATGTTACTACATCCGATTCATTTAAACTCTCTATTGTAAAGTGGCATTGAACCATATACGTTTCATTTACAGGCTCTCTTAGAAGATCTTGATTACATTACAACCAATGTATATTTACTCAGTGAGATGTATTTTAATGATTTTATACTGTTCCAATCTCTGTAAGGCTTTATTATCTTGCTTTAAAATTTCATACGAGTTCATTTTGTCCGCCTGAAAACTCGTCGATCTTAAGCTCTAAATCTATTAAAATATAGTATTTTCATCGATTAAAAAAAACTGTGTTTATCTATAAATATATAATTCTAGCGCATTAGAAATTGAATGAAACAGCGATTACAAAATTCCAACTTTACATTCATGCACTGAATAATAGAATGTAAAAATGTTGCAACCCGAAGATTAGAAGTTTTGAGTTTAAATATTTGACGTTCATAGAATCTCCGGCTATGACGAACTTAAAATGCTCTAAAAACGGGCCTAGAGCACAATGAAAAGGAAATAACTTCTTAAATTCCACATAAAAATTAAAAATGCTAAATTTCGTATACAATAGGTGATCGGTAACGAACTGTTCGGTTTACGAACAAATCCGTTAACGAACACTTTCGCGTGAGATTTTTATGTTCGGATAACGAACATTTCCGAGAGATTTTTATGTTCGGAGAACGAACACCTCACGAAACAAAGCCATAATGAAGCAATGCCGTGTTTCATATTTGCCGAGCTATACTTATTGCCTCTATTGTCAACTTTGAGAACATTTTGACAGTTGCATACATATGTCCTAATTAATTCATGGACTGCCGGAGATTGGGGACCTATATTTTAGGATCACCGAATTGGAATGAACAGACTATATGAACAGAAATCACTTTAATAGTTTTTATACTTTTGCAAACGTTGCGAATTTTATATATTTCAAATTCTCGAAACATTGAGTTAAAAAACTTAAACAAATAAAAAACTTCTTAGGTGCTCAGTAATTTTCAAAAATAATATATTTAATATGTTAGTATAAAAACCCCTGTAAATTTTTATACTAATAGAAATAGGTTCGTAGAAAAAAAAAATGTTGATTATTCTCGATAAAGTATGCTCCATAAACTTATCGTTGTAGTTGACCGAAAAAAAGTGCTTCTTATTTTTCCACATTTTTCTTGAAACTGTAGTATTTTAATAAGTTTGTAAACTACTGTAAAATTGTCTAATTTTTTGTTTTTGAATGTATATAAACGGAAGAGTGATATAAGCAAAAGAAAAAGGAAAATAAATATGTCATAAATAATCTGATGAGTACAATGTAAGGAAATTAATATAAAAGTTTCCCCGTTGTTATGGTAGCGACATGTACATTGGAATAAGTCACTCAATAAATTGTATAATTCTGTTTAGAGCATCACTATTATTTTTTTGCCCCTTTCATCTTTTCTTTTCTGAATAAAAATGGAATCCGTATAATTGAAATTAAATACCTCCTTACAAAAAGGAGTGATATCTCATCAAAAACAACTCGTTGTAAATGATCCCGCCAAGCCACAAACCTAAAACGTCAGTCATAAAAAGAAGTGATATCACATAAAAAGAAGCTATATAGAAGTGCATACTCCGAGTCCCGTGTAAAAATCTATCACCACTCATAATGTTTCCAAAGGACTCGGAGTGAGGGACAGTATGTGAAAACTGCTTGGCGACCTGCAGGCTTTTATAATATATGCAGTATATCAATTTTGAAAATTGAAAAAATAAATTTTTAATTTTTGTTATATCACTTTTATAAATATATTTGCATGCTAAAAAAATGTAAAAACAGAAATAGTTGAGAAACAAGCAGGAAAAAGTATGTAAGTGTGATAATCATTACAATTATACTTTCCAATATTTCTTACCATAAAATTTAATTACAAATATTGTTAAATCACCGTTTCTAAGGGAACTGGTAAAATGGGCGAAATTATTTCTTATTCCGGAATTATTTCTTAAACAAAAAAAAAAAAAAAATTATGCGTTTCCAATACAAAGAATATTATTGCATATAATACTATTAAAACAGACTAGAATGGCTTAAACAGAACGGATTTTTCACCAGATCTATGCGATTCCGCTTACCCTAGAATTACTGCAATATATCTCAATTCAGTTTAAAGTTTATTGAAGGTGCATTGTTATTAATATGCGTATGACCATTATGTGTATATATATATATATATATATATATATTACAAACTCAAAATCTTTACATGTTTACTTAAAAATCCTCTTCGTAAGAGTGGTGCTTCTAGTTTAAATAATGGTAAATAAAATCAACAAATTGAGTTTTCAATCTCATAAATAAGAAAGGACATGCAAACACAGAAACTTCAACTTTTTACAATTTTATGGGAGCAAAATAAATAAATAAATAAATGAAATAAAATAAAATAAAATAAAATAAAAATAATAACATAGTGATATGTAATTTCAGGAAACGCAAACATTATAAAAGCCTGCAGGTCGCCAAGCAGTTTTCACATACTGTCCCTCACTCCGAGTCCTTTGGAAACATTATGAGTGGTGATAGATTTTTACACGGGACTCGGAGTATGCACTTCTATATAGCTTCTTTTTATGTGATATCACTTCTTTTTATGACTGACGTTTTAGGTTTGTGGCTTGGCGGGATCATTTACAACGAGTTGTTTTTGATGAGATTTATTGTTTTTTTCGCGTTTCACGTCGATTTTGTCGTTCGTGAAAGAATTCCGGTTACAATGTTTTAGTCCACTGTAGTAAAATTTATCCTTTGCAAATTTTGTATTTTTAGCAAATTTTTCTGAAATTTTTAGCAGATTTTTTATACAGTTTCGCGGGGATATTGCCCACATTAGTAAAACGTATCCGGTTTTAAAATCTTAGCACAATATTGTAAATTCTGTCCGCTTTTTAATAAAGTTTGTTCGGTATTCTTTCAGCGAATTTTGAACTTTTTGCGAATTTTTAGAGTTTTTCCGTGTTCCACGGCGATTTTTCGACATTCATGTAAGAAATCCCTTTTTAATCTTTTAGCCCAATATAGTAAACTTTGTCTTCTGCGACTTTTGAAATAAATTTTCATAACTTTTAGCGTTTTCTCCCGATTCGCTGTGATTTTTCCACATTATTAAAAAGAATCCTGTTTCGATCTTCTAGCTCGATATAGTAAATTTTGTTCTCTTTTCTATAACGTTTATTCGAAATTCGTGCAGCGATTTTTAGAGTGTTTTCGCATTTCGTGCTATTTTTGACGGGACCGGATAATGCCGGGCGGATCAGCTAGTACTAAATAATAATAACAAGTTGGAAATTGTACTTTAAAGTGACAAATGAGGTGCGTTCGTACTATAACTAGTTTTACAATGTAAAAAAAAATCATTGTTATTGTTTCAGTGAAATTAATTATATCGTCTGTTATGAGCGAAATGAGCATGCAATTTCTTTTTCTTATTACGTATGCCACGTTTACAGATGCGAATTTTTTTCGACACCAGGCAGCGGTGCAAAATTCACCACAGAGATATTTCTTTTTGAATGATTACCTCCATGGTTTAATATTTCTATGACTCACGATGAACGAATCTCTTGTGTTTATTTATTTTAATGGACTGAGATATTCGACTCTTAACTTAATTCCCACTGAAGTTATCTCAGAATCTATACATTCTTTAATGTAACTCATCTCTCAAACAAACCATTTCTTTGAAAAATCTTTCTAAAAATGTAACTTTTATGCAATTTTATTCGAAAAAGTAATTTAGAATAAAAAGGGCCGCTTGGCATATGAAAAAGAAGTGGTTAGCCCGTATTTGTTTTTCTCAGTCACATGACTTGCGCTTTTATTATATAGATTACGTATGTTAGGATTTAATAGAATAAAGAAAACTTTTACTAATATCTTTTTATGTTTTGATTCAATTTTCATAAAATTTGAAATGACTCGACAAAATTCTGCAACGATTATATATATTAAGTTTCAAACCATTCGGTTGTGTAGTTTTTGCGCTGTTATATGCGGACGGGCGGACAGACAGGCGGAGGGATAAGACGACGACTATAGGTGCTTATGTATTTATATAATTACGAACGAACCTAAAACGTACCATGGTTAATGCTCAACGTATTAATTATGAAGTCCTTGGGGGTGTAATAATAATAATAAAATAATAATAATAATAATAATAATAATAATAATAATAATAATTATTATTATTATTATTTAATTAAGACAACTCGACATGCATGCGACACGAATGTTTTCCATGAAAATTGAGTACATTGAAATTAATAAAATGAAACAGAATATCTTTTTTTCTATACATATCAAAAAGTATCCTAACAGTGATATTACCAAAATAGAGAGAACTTTTTATGGCCACATAAGAAATAAAAAAAGATATCCGAACCTTGATAATATGTTTTACAGATATTTATGTATGACTACTTCACCTTAAGAGACAAGGCGAAATGAGAATTTCAAAAACTTCTTGGAGTGCAGAAAGGCGTGTAAAACGGACATATAAAGTTCCATCATGTCGAAAAAAAGGTATATTTCCTTTCTCTCCCCCCCCCCCCTTTACTTTAGCGATAAATTTAATAATATCGTCCAGTTAGAGGATGTATTGAAAATGTACGCTGCTGGAATTTCAAGTATTGATTTTAAACTTAACAATTTTGAAAGCCATGTATAATATTGATTTTTGTTTTTAATTTAAAAGTATTTTACTGAAATAAAAATACACATTTTTCCTTGTAATTTCAGATTAGTTTATATTTCTGAGCAAAAGATCAAAGCAGAAAACAAGTTATACACTGCTTTGTCACTGTTGGAGTGAGGGACATAATTTCAACTTTGATCCAGCCACTATTATTAAGAAATGCAATACTCCTTTAGAGTTAGACTTTTTTGAAGCATAAGTAGTTTCTATACATAAATTTGGTAACTACTTGGTCAACGATTTTTCAAGCGTACCTTACATCTCACCTTTCTGGTTTGATTTACTGTGTCACAGTGCATCACTTCCGGCTTAACCCTTTCCGGCACAGTGGTCCCATTCCGGACACACCTAATTTTAATTCCAAACTTGCATTTGGCACCAAGAATATTTTAATAGAATTTAGTTTCTACAATGAAAGATTTAAATAAGGAGTTCTTATTTTCTAAAAAAGTCGTTTGTAAATTCCGGTGTCAGTCAGTAATTTATCATTTAACGAACAGAATTTGTATGTGCCGGAAAGGGTTAATCTTATTGGTTGCTCGTGCGTGATGAGCTTTCGGTGTGTTGTTGTTTTTCATTTGGGTTTCTCGACTCAATTTCATGTCTTTGGTGGATATAATTTTTTATTTTTATTTTTACTGACACTGATGATGTGAGTACAAGTTACGAAACGTACGTCTGTTCATGATACTACAGTTTGATATTGTGTGTTAAACGTAGGTTTTTAGTTTATATTTATCCACACAAGATTTTCTTCATAATCGTTCAGAAAACATGTTGTTAAGTTTTAAATTGGATATATTACAATTGCTTAAAATAAAAATGAGTACGTTCTACCCATATAAACTCTAGGTTGATATGAAAACATCTACAGCGGACGATTGTGGGACCTGACACCCACTGACATGCCGATCCGATATTAATAAAAAAGCTTAAAAAAGTATGCTCTTATTTGTCGTTTTTAAAACACTAGAACCACAGGAAATATTACTCAAGTTTTATAAAAAAAATACTTTACACCAGAATTTTTATTTATAACTATTTAATGCATTTATTTAACTTATTTTTTATGGCACATATTTAACTTATTTTATGAATAAATTTCTGGTTAGAATCGACACTTATTCATTTGGTACGATCGTGGTTCTACTGTTAATGTGTCAACATCTACGATGTCTGGATTGTCATTGAATGACATTCTTTTAAAAGGTAAATTTCCACAACAAGAATTGATCTTGCTCATGATTCGTTTTCGAAAACAGCGTTATGCATTTACAACTGATTTAGAGAAAATGTATCTAATTATATTAGTTTATCCATCGTAAAAATAAAAAAAAATCTTAGAATTTTGTGGAAGGACAGTATTGAATAGCGAATAAAAATTTATAAGTTCAACACAGTGACTTATGAGACAACTAACGCTACCTATTTTGTTACTTGTTTTCTTAAATAAATATATTTCAATTTGAAAAAGATATATTTTTTACATACAGGGTGATTTTTTTTAAAGTTGTGAAAGTAAAACACTATAACCAAAGAACCACTAATCCAAATGACCTAAAATTTCACCAGTATGCTCCCAAAGCAATGGGCATTTTTTAGGCATGGTTAAAAAAACTTAAAATTGCACCTACAGATGGCGCTGTAAGGTAGAAGAAACAAAGAATATCGTCTGTGGGAGGAAAACAATCGACGGTACTTTGAGAAACCATCTTCCGTAGACCCTCTGTCGTCATTGGACCTTTTCTTAAATTCTTAAGTGTCCTAAATCTCCTAAGAGCAGTTGCTGCGCTGTCATTATTCTGATAATACAGTTTCACTAACAACGCACGGTCCGTCAATGGCGCAATCATTGCGAGGATTTCCGTGGAATAATGAACACGAGATGTGCGTACTCAGGGCTGTCTCAATATACCGGGCTTTGACAGCTACCCACTCTGGGGAAAGTCATGTGATCAAAAGAGGGAACGCAAGAACGACTTGAAATCTTCACCCCGCTCCGATTTCTTGCCTGAGTTGAAATTTGGCTTGTGTTGTGTTATTGCTACGTTTGTGAACACGTGCTGCGTTTGTTTTTTCGTTAGATGCAATTTTTTGTATAAATTGAATTAAAAAAATTCTTTATCATGTTTAAAGACTCAAGAATTTTTGTTGATAAAGTTACATCAAAGATGGAACAGTATCAGAATATCAAATGAAGTATTTGAAATTGTTTGAATGAAAATGTTTTCGCGAGGCATGCAACAATTGAAAGGGAAAAAAAATAGCTGGACAAACTTAGTGAAAATTTACTGGAGTTTTTCTCGTGGTGGAAAAAATAAATTCTATTTCGGATGTGGAAGAAGAATTGAAAAGAAAAAAATAATTGGATTGATACCTTCCTTAAGGATAATTATCGATATTCTTTATTGCGATGAATGCATTAATTTTTTTATATATGTGTGACAAATGTGTTAAAATTGTGGAATCGGTACAAATAGATATAAATTTACAAGTAGCTGTCTTTACAGGTAAGCGAATAATTCATAATTTTGATGTAGTTTTAACTAATATAACCTTAGTAACTCCGCAAACCTCATGACAGCTCCTCGTCGTGCGGCTATGAAGACGTCATCGGCGAAAACCAAAACAACAGTTTCGTCCTTCTCGTCTGGCAACCGTCTCAACAGAAATTCAATGACAACCAGCCAGAGATAGGGTCCGAGACACGAACCTTGGGGTACTCCTACGTTAAAGTAGTGGTCCCCATCATCTGACAGGATGACAGACCTACACCACAGGTAGTCGTCTATCAACCCAAGGAGCCACGGTTCGACGCCCACTTCCTCCAGCAGCCGGAGTACGTCGGTACGTCGAACACTATTGAATGCTGACTTAATATCGAGCGTGAGAAGACACGTGAATTCTCTCCGACTCTTCGAAATAGCTATGTACTCGATCACTCGATGGAGCGCGTCGAACGTACAGACATTCTTTCGAAAGCCGTACTGTCGTGCGTCGAGCAAACGTTTGGACTCTAAATATAGTACCAAGCGAGTTGCGCACATCTTGTCCAAAACCTTCCCGAAGGCCGGTAAAAGACGAATAGGGCGGTAGGTCGCAGGGTCACTACGCTCCTTCCCTGGTTTGGGAAAGAACACTGCAATGGCCCGCTTCCATGAAAACGGGAAACAAGACTCTCTCAGACAGTGATTGTACAAGGACAACAGCCACTGAGGGTGGTGTTACAAGACTTCACGGACGATCTCATGACTGAATCCGTCATGACCAGGCGCCTTGTTAGGCGGCAGCGATTCTACTGCAAATTCAAGTTCATGAATTGAAAACAGACTCGGTTCATCAGTCTTAATGCACGCGACCTGGGAAACGTCATCAGCCGATAGGAAGTGGTGTCTTGTAAGCGCGGCCTGGGATTCCTCCCAAGTCGAGACCTCTTGTCCGGATGGAAGCACAAGAATTTCTTGCGCTTCCCTTCTCCACTTACCTCGCACTACCTCAACTATCTGGCCAAGTTTGTCCGTGCTAAGTCCCTCAGAAATGAATCTTCGGAACGAAGCACGCTTTGCGTACAGGATCGCCTTCATGTACTCTGCCCGCTTGTAGAGAGATCCAAGACTCCCCCTCTCCGCCGGCTCCAGCGTTCGCTGGTAGAGTCGACGGGGCGCACGCCACATGTTTCACTGGCTGGCCAGCTGGGCTGTCCACCAACACGCCTCCCGACGCACTGCCGGCCGGCGCTTTTTGTGTTTGAGACAGCTGATTCAAAGCCGACATTAAGTATTCGACTCCCTCATCAGGGGTTACAAATTCATAACGAGTCAGATCTGCAGATCGCGGGAGATTGCGTCCCAGACCAAGTCCCTTTTGTACTAACGACGGCTGGCATCTCTAGGGAGCCGATTGGCAGGTTTGCCCTGATAATCCTACAACATGACTCGATGGTCGCTTGGCATTGCGATCTCGGATATCTCACAGTCGGTAATGCGGTAAGCGCAAAACCGGACCAACAGGACGTCGATCCACCCTTCACCTTGAGGACCAAGGAAAGAGGACAAGCTATCCGGATCGTTGATAAACTCCAGGTTAGCGTTCAAAGCGAGAGCGTAAGATTACGCCCTCGCGGATCTGTCGGCCGTTGCCCCAGATCGTTGATTTAGCGTTAAAGTCCCCCACTAGAAGAACATTGTCGTTCGGATAGGATCCTAAAAGGGTCGTCAACGGTACGAGCACAAGGTCAATGTTCTCAGAAGGACAGCGATAACAAGTTATTACTAGAACATCCTTCCCGGACCATCTGCAGCGGATAGCAACTACGTCAGAACGCCGTAGGACCGAGACGAATTGGATGCGCTTGCTAACCCAGAGGGCCGCCCGAAAACGGTTGCCCGCTGCGCTAACTTGCACGTAGTCCGTCGGAGTCCCGCTAACAGAAACTTCGGCAACATGTGGTTCGTTCAACGAGACCACATCCAAACACAGGGAGATCGTATCACGATGTATTTGAGTCATACAAGCCACCGAGTGGTGACAATTTAGGTGATCAAAATGAATTTTACTCCCTATTTTGACTCTTTTTAATTCGCTCGAATTCCATCTGGTGGATGTGGCATTCCCTGCAACCTGCCGCGTGAGTGGTCGGCAATTTCTCATCAGCCGTTCTACGCAAGTTCTTAAAACTACAATTTGGGCACCTAGCTGGAGAAGTGCAGTCTTTCGTCTCGTGACCTTTGACCCCGCATCTCCCACAGAGAGACGCACTGCGACAGACTGAACGTATGTGGCCGTATCTCCAACAGTTGTAGCAAACCAACGGACGTCGGTTCGGTCGGAAATCCGCCTGACACCAGCCGACTTGCAGTGAACGCAGCCCCTTCAAGCGCTCAAACGAAATTTCATCTACTGAGAGAACAAAGTTGCGACCTCTCGTGCCGACGAAACAAGATCGCAGCTCGAGAGACGAATCCTTGAGGGACTGGTTTTGGTCTTTCAGCGCACTCACTTCCCGTTCCTCTGGCAGATTTGGATCGACCCCGAAAATGATTATTTCCGGGGTGCGATGTCTGGTCTTAGTCACTACTAGATCCTTCGCTAGCTCTGTTCGATCCAGCTCAGCCTCCAGCCTCGCGAGGTCTTCCGTGGTGTGAGCATGGAAGGCTATTCCGCCTCTCGAAATGGGTCTATTGCTCCTGATGGAAATCCTGGAGCTCACTGGGTCGATTTTGCTAGCTACTAGTTTAAGCGTCTCAGCGGAGGAAGCTTCGACTTGTTCGCCTGTCCCCTTAGAACGAACAAAGAGGATGAATTCCTCTTTCGCCGGGGTCTTTGTCGAAGACTTGGACCCCTGCCGCTGACCCTGGGCCGCCGTTTTCCCAGGTCGACGTCGAGCAGAATCTTTTGGGACCTTTTCATCTGCCTTCCAGCCACCTTTCGGGTTTCCCTTAGGTTTAATTAGGTAATTAGGTAATTAGGTCTAATTACCACTCGTTCCTCCAGCCCTCTTCGCTGGTCCTTCCTTCCTTTACCATTCATACTTCAATACCTTTGTTTTACCACCTACTGAAACTTACCTGATACGGTACGGAGAACCCGCGTAAGTGCGGACTTCGCTCTAGCGTGATTGTTCTGAGAACGACCCAGAACCACCTAGAGACAGCCGGGAGCTCCTCGTCAAGGCTCCGCACTTACTCGTGCACACGAACTATCGGATTTAGATCAACTGATTTGTTAAACAACAAATCAGAACACTTTAATCCGACCCACGTCTGTTTTGACACGCTGTGATAGTTTTAAAATGATCGCATTCCAAAATTCGCTTGTACTGACAACAGACGTCAACGTTCGTCACACGCCGTAAAGTTTTTGTGCTCCCGGTTCTCTGCGGCAAACTCAAAAGTTATCATTTAAAGCAGGATCACCTAAGATGTGCAAAGACATGTGTGAGTAAGTGCGGGAGCCAGGATTGAACCTGGGAACCCATGGGCAGTAGGTGAGATCTTAAGAGCCGAGCAAAAGGCTAGCTCGATCGCTTCCTGCGAGATACTCGTTTTCTACTGCCCATACAAGATGGCGTCGCCACAGTACTCCACCCCAGTGAGGAGGACGTCTCGTTGACGTTGAACGAGCGATGATCACTCGTGTTGCGCGGCGTTTGCCAGGTTGCTGCTGTCACGGCGTGCGCACGTGTGACCCCGATATGTGCGGCGTGACAGGCTTTCGTGCTATGAGAGTCGTCATAGGCTTTCGTGCTGTGATCGTTTCACAGGCTTTGCGTGCTGTGGTGTTTCAGTGCTGCCATCTGTTGGACTCCAGAGGAGGTGATTGTGTCGGTGAAGGTGCGTGTTCGTTTATCCATGTGTGAGTAAGTGCGCGTGCCAGGATTGAACCTGAAACCCACGGGCAGTAGGTGAGATCTTAAAAGCCGAGCAAAAGGCTAGCTCGATCGCTTCCTGCGAGATACTCGTTTTCTACTGCCCGTACAAGATGGCGTCGCCACAGACATACAATATGTCTTGTACATAAAGTTTTTGACTTCCTAGTTATAAATGTTTGAAAGCTTATTTTATTCCTAAATTTTATATGAGAATAAGTATGAGAAAAAGATATAAGGAAAGAAATAAAAATGCTTATATAAATTTATCCAACAACGATCGTACAACCAAACAACTTGGTTGTTTTAATGTTTTCTTTGATATGAATGTGAATTAGGCTTGTTCAAATTAATCTCTGACTCGCAATAAAACTAAGATTTTATCAACGGTCAGACTGAAATCCAATGAAAAACACTTCAGAGTTGCTTTTCTTTCAGTAAGTTGTAAATTGTACGTTAAACGTGACAAATGAGGTGCGTTCGTTTCCTGCTATAACTAGTTTTACAATATAAAAAAAACATCGTTGTTATTTCAATGAAATAAATTATATCGTCTGCTATGAGAGAAATGAGGTTGCTATTTTTGTTTTTCTTATGCCATGTTTACAGATGCGAATTTTTTTTTCGACACCAGACAGCGCAGTAAAATTCACCATGGAAATCTTGCTTTGCGAATGATTATTTCTATGACTCACGATTAATGAATCTTTCGTTTATTTACTTTAATGGATTGAGATATTCGGCTGTTAACCTAATTTTCACTGAAGTTATCTCAGAATCTATACATTTTGTAATGTAACTCATCACTCACGCAAACAATTTTTTTGGACGCTCTTTCTAAAAATGTAACTTTTATGTAATTTTATTCGAAAAAATAATTTTTAATAACAATGGCCGCTTGGCCTATGGAAAAAGATGTGGTTAGCCCGTATTTGTTTTCCTCAGTCACATGACTTGCGCTTTTACTATATAGATTTCGTATGATAGGATTTAATAGAATAAAGAAAACTTCTATTAATATCTCTTTAAGTTTTGATTCGATTTTCATAAAATATGGAATGACTCGACAAAATTCTGCCACGATCATATATATTAAATTTCAAACCATTCCATTCTGTAGTTTTTGTGCTGTTATATGCGGACAGACGGAGAGGCGAGACGACGACTATAGATGTTACGTATTTATATAATTACGAACGCACTGAAAAAGAAAAAGAAAAGCTATTGTGTTAAGTAGTTTTCATCTTATCTAATCATCGATTAAATAAAGCAAAAATTACTGTTTTAGAAAAATGATGATTAAAAATTAAAAGAAGTATACGGTACGTTCGTTGTGCGTGTGTGTAATTAATATTTAAATTTATAGAAGCCACTCTTAAAATATAATTTCAAATGCATTAAAAGAAAAAAAAACGTCATTATTCTAAATTTGTTTTTACATCAGACTCCTAGCCGCCAAATAATTTAAATTCCCCTCTTTGAGATATTGTTAGAAATAGTAGCGAGTTAACACTAAACTTTTTTTTTTCAACAGTTGCAGAGAAAGGACTTTATTGTTTTTCAAACAGAGCAGAAACGTCAACCCAGAATATAAAATCATATATACTCATTCTCGTGGCAGGTGAGGGGCTATTGAGTTTTCTTTCTTAGAGATCACTCCCTGTTGTGAGTAACCATCTAACTTGAACTTTGCAGTTTTGTGAGTTTTCCGTCGACTTAGTTGCCGAACAGTTGATGTCGGTTAAGGGGCTTCCGAGTTGCGATCAACTTTACGCCCAGTCTATATGTGAGTAACCTGTCTTGTAAATATTGAGCCGTTGGGAAAAGTTAAATGTAGTATTAACTACACAAGAAAGAACAATTAAAAATAGAAGAAAAATTAAACAATGGGAATAAAAAAGTAAAGCTATAGAGATTACGGAAAGAGTCTAATAAATGGAAAAAAGTAAAATGGTATAGCTGTAGTTAAAATTAACTACTGAAAAAAGTTGAAAAAGTGTAAAATAGGGTTCGGAACATGTTCAAAAACAGTACATAAATGCCAGGTGGAAAAGGCAGGCAAAGCTAAGCTTTAACAAAAATAGCACTTAAAAAGAACAAACATATTTATTATTTACAAAATTTTTTTATTTATATTTATATTTTATTATTATATTGTATAGCATAGGAATAAGATATATAAAAGTAAAAGAGAGAAATTTGCAGAATGGTGAGCACTAATGATCATAATCAATAATGCAAGAATATTTTGGACGCTTTCGGTGATGTGGTTCGAATACGTCATAATCCGGCAATTCTGCGATTATATCATTAGGGAGGTCATAAAATTTTTTGGCAAGGTGGTTGATTCTTTTATTTAATGTGGTAGTTTTGAGGTCTCTGCGAACAATGCTATTACGGAGATAGCGAGAGGCATTTCTGACAGTACGAACAGCGAACAGCGAACAGAAGAGTGCTTTGATGGATTTCCAAGTTTGCGAGAAACTACATCCAGTATATGAGTAGTCGTATAACTTATCCTGAGAGAGCCATTATAATGTGTATAAAATTTAATAAACATGAGTTAAATTAGAGTTTAATGAATAGTAATGCAATTAATGAGAATAGAAAATGATAAGTAGAAAGAATTAAAAGTATTGCTAAAAATAACAGTCTAGTGCGAGATCGCGAATAATAAAAAATTAAATCTAGCTGAAATTAGATATGAGCTAGAAGGTAGTTAGATTTTAAGATTTACGATAGAAGTGTAAATAAGTTGACTAAGAAAAAAAATAATGTTAACTGTTCGAACATAACGATTGCAAATGTATTTTGGAAAGGCAAAG
This sequence comes from Maratus michaelseni, assembly GCA_963931845.1. Taxonomy (NCBI): domain Eukaryota; kingdom Metazoa; phylum Arthropoda; class Arachnida; order Araneae; family Salticidae; genus Maratus; species Maratus michaelseni. The sequence goes on along the minus strand of OZ007592.1, from coordinate 45,221,323 downwards.
TGAAAAATCTCTAAAAAAAAAGGCAACTTTTCAAGGCCATACAATAAATATATGGAATAATAATAAGTATAAGTGTATTAAAAAATACATACAGTTTTTTTTTTTTTTTTTTTTTTTTCGTTTAATGTATTATAATACATTAAGGGTTTTTTTTTTTTTTTTTTTTTTTTTTTTTTGAGTTTAATTATAAAAACAAAAAGGAAAGTGTTAGCCCAAAGTCGAATCGTCAATAAGGACGGAATAACGGGGTTTCTTTCTGTTAAAAGGTACGCGAATGTCATAGTCTGGTAACTCGTATATGAACTCGTACGGGACTATGTGCAGGTAGCAGTAGAATTTACGGGAGAGGAAAATGATGCGTTGGCAAGAGTAATGTGGAGTTACGAAGAAATCTGAAACCTTTACGAATCAGTCAGAGTTATAGGTTGTAGCATCGTATAAGTAGGTCTAAATGGTTTTGGCAGTGCATCCCCAGATAGGGCAGGCATATGTGATGACAGTAGAACACAAGAGTTAAAAAGAAGCATTTTATAACAAAGGGAAAGTTTAGTGCTAAGAAAGAGTCTAAGAGAATTGCAAATGTGTGTGAAGAGAAAGTGTTAATGGGATTATGTGTGATTGGTTAGGTTAAGCTCATTAACAAAATTATCAAGCTCGTTAATAATGATAATCATTTTCTCGAATGGGTTTTTACACTTTTGTGTTTCTGTGGATATTTGTTTTATGCATTTTAGTAGTTTAGTAATTTGAAGGAGTTCCTTCATGTCTTTGAATATGTCGAACATGTTGTTAAAGGATTCTACATAATCGGTAGAGGAGGATGTTGGTGTAGGGTGGGGGGAGGTGTTGTTGTCAGTGGAGGCGGAAGGAACAACAGAAGTAGTTTCCTGTGTAACTTCCGTTTGTGAAGTAGCAGTTGAGTCGAGGTGTGTAGTAATGTTAGTGGTGACAGGGGAGTTTTTTGCTTTTTCAACATAATTAAATTCTTTCATTATTTCATAAAGATCTTGGGCGTTTTTGGAGGTGATGTGCCTGGGGATATTTTTAGTAGTGGGTGTGTAATTGTCATTTTTAGAGTTAGGTGGAATGTGTTTTTTAGAGTTTTTGGGGTTTTTGGGACAACCGCCGTATGAGGCCGGGTGCGCAGCACCGCAATTTGATTAAGTAGGGGTAATCCTACCGGGTGTTGGGCAATTACCAGTGAGGTGGAGGCCTGCACATTTGCAGCACTTGGGGTCGAAGTTACATATTTCGCTGGCGTGCCCGAATCTTTGGCAACGATAGCACTATTTAGGGTTATTAGAATTTCGAAAATGCTCTCTATCAACTTTGATGTAACATAGTTCATGTATGTCGTATATTTTGTCGAAGTCTTTACAGGGGAGGACATTAACCATGTATAAAGGCATCCCCATTCCAGTTTTTTTGTTTCTTAACATGGCCGCACGAGTGGCGGTGAACCCATGTAAGGCTAGCTCATCAATGATGAGAGTAGGATCAGTGTTTGGGGGAATACCCCTGACGCAAATTTTCTTTGGTCTTTGATCTTTAGGTTGTATTGTTGTGAATTTTAGTGATTTATCGCACAAAAATTTTTGAATTGCCCGAAATTGGTCTTCAGTTTTGCATTGGATTTTGAGTAACTCTCCTTTGAGGCAGATAGAAGGTGGATTGTCAGTATTTATTTCCTTAATTTGTTGGGCGATTAATCACCAATCAATTTCTGACAGTACGGAACAGTCCGGAACAGGCAGACAGGATGAATAATAATTTAACATATTTTCATTAAATATTTACGGTGTCAGGTTTGTATTAAAACGATTCCTTTTTTGTTTAAAGTATAAGGTAAAAACGCCAGTTCTTCGAATTCCAACTATCCGGATCGACATAAGGTTTAAAATTTACGTTTTCAGAAAATAAATGAATACAGACTGCATGTTTTCGTTTATAATAACACAACATCCTCTAAATTAGTGTTTAGACTGATGTCAAAATTTATGTTTCATTCGGAATTTCGAAATCTATGTTTGGATAATTTAAAGTCTGTATTTTCCTGTTTCAGAATTACAGCATTTTTCTACTACACCGTATTTCTCTATCATAATTTTGGAAAAACTGAAGAATTCACTTGTATATTAGAAATTAATTGAAAATCAGGCCGTTTAATTGAAAATCAGGTAGTGTTGACTCATTTAATTGGTAAAAGACGTAAAGCAAAAATTTTATGAACAGTAAAATAAATTTTATTAGACTGTTGACATGTTTCGGCTCTATCGGAACCATTATATATATATACAGGGTGATTCATAAAAGATGGGCAGAACTTTAAGGGGTTATAGTACACTTAAAGACAAATAATATTAAATAGGAGACTAAGGGTCCCAGACGTATTCCCAAGGAGATAGGGGGCATTAAAGTTTAGGGTCCGAAATTTCAAATGATTATAAAACATGGAAAAATTGGTCGATTCGTTTGCGGTTTTTGCAAAAAATTTTCTTTATGCCAGTATTTTCTTGAAATAAAATTTTAAAGTTCAATTTCAAAAAATGCCGATAGGGGGCGCTTTAGACTTTGGAGTAACAAACAACTATTTTTTAACGTTATTTTTTGTATTTCTTTAAATGATTTCGAAAGCTTAGACTTAAACTTAAATTTTGATCTAAAAATCTGAGTCCTAACGAGTAGTTAAGTAGCGTAAACTGAAATTTGAAATTTGAAACCCTTCTCCCCCCAGAACAAAAATCAGTTATTCCCGATCTTTGTGTCGTAGATTAGGCTCTAACTACTGCCGCGTTTTGCTAAAATTATTCTTTATGTCAGTATTTTCTTGAAAATAAATTTTAAAGAAAATTTTCAAAAAATTCCGATAGAGGGCGCTTTAGACTTTGGAGTAACGAACAACTATTTTATACCGTTATTTTTTGTGTCTCATTAAATGCTTTCTAAAGCTTAGACTTAAATTTTCAGCCCAAAATCTGAATCGTTAGACGTGGTTAAGTTTCTGGGGAGAGGGGTTTGAAATTTCTACTCCTGAGCACAGTTCAGTTTACCATGTCCACACATTGTGTGCTGTGATACGAGGTAAAAAGACACAAATTAGGATTATGTTACCAAAGCATATTTATTAACATGTAATCACAATAAATGTTCAAAATTGTGACCACCAGAGGTTATGCACGCAGAACAACGGCGACGAATGGAACGGCGAACATTCGCGAAAACATCAGGCTTTTCGAGCACTTCCCCTACAGCGACGGAAAGTCTGGCGACCAGTTCCTCGGGGGATTCAATGGGTGTCTCATACATAAGAGCCTTCAATCGTCCCCAAAAAAAGAAATCGAGGGGTGAAAGATCTGGCGAGCGAGCAGGCCAAGCAACAGGACCACCTCGACCAATCCATCTGTTCGGAAATGTGATGTCCAGATAGTTGCGGACGTCTCGTACGTAATGGGCTGGCGCTCCATCGTGCTGGAACCACATGACCCGCCGGATGCGTGGAGGAACAACGTTTAACAGGTCTGGCAGCACATGTTGCAGAAATGTGAGGTATGTTTTACCGTTGAGGCGTTCAGGAAGAAGGTACGGTCCGATTAGGTGGTCTCCGAGGATTCCTGCCCAAACATTGATGGAAAAGCGTCTCTGATGAGCATGTGGATACGTAGCATGTGGATTGACATCCGCCCATACATGTGCATTGTGTGTGTTAAATGTACCTTCACGTGTGAAGGTACATTCATCGGTGAAAAGCACAGTTCGTCCAAAATGTGGATTTAGCGCGTTCTGCTGCAGAAACCAGCGGGCGAATTCAATACGATTTGGATAATCCCCTGGAGACAGTTTCTGGACTCGTTGCACATGAAATGGGAGCAAATGTTCATCCTTCAGTACCCTCCAAGTCGTGGACTGTGAGGTATCCACCTGGCTAGCCACTGTTCGTGTACTTGTACTTGGCTGCGCCGCTACTACATCCAGAATGGCTTCTGCAACAACTACTGATTCGTCCTTTTTTGCACGACCTGCATTCGACCGGGAAGCGAGAAATGATCCCGTCTCACACAACTGTCTGTGCAAGCGCTCGAAAGTTTTGCGGTTAGGCAACCGCCTGTTAGGAAATCGCTCTCCGTACATTCGTTGTGCCTCTGCACCATTTCCATCTGCCGCTCCGTAAATTAAATGCATCTCAGCCTTTTCCTTATTCGTGAAGGGCACCATCTTCCGATTCATTACTACAGCGACTTACACTTGACTCACCGTTCAGTGGTTTTTATGCCTGAATCGTGTCGAAATTTTGCATACGTGTTCTTCTTCTTCCCCATTTGACATTTGCATACTTTCTGTTTCCTTCTTCACCCGGTGACTAGCGTCAGGAATGGAGCTTTAACGTTTGCATGAGCGACATTTCCAACTGTGCCAGTGCCTTTATGAGTGAATTCCGACTATGCAGTCCTTGACGAAAGTTGTATTTTTGCCTCGTATCACAGCACAGAATCGTTGGGCATGGTTAAGTAGTGCAAACTGAACTATGTTCAGAAGTTGAAATTTGAACCCCCTCCCCTCGCTACTGAACCACGCTCAGCGATTCAGATTTTGAGCTGAAAATTTAAGTTTAAGTCTAAGCTTTAGAAAGCATTTAATGAGACACAAAAAATAACGGTATAAAATAGTTGTTCGTTACTCCAAAGTCTAAAGCGCCCTCTATCGGAATTTTTTGAAAATTTTCTTTAAAATTTATTTTCAAGAAAATACTGACATAAAGAATAATTTTAGCAAAACGCGGCAGTAGTTAGAGCCTAATCTACGACACAAAGATCGGGAATAACTGATTTTTGTTCTGGGGGGAGAAGGGTTTCAAATTTCAAATTTCAGTTTACGCTACTTAACTACTCGTTAGGACTCAGATTTTTAGATCAAAATTTAAGTTTAAGTCTAAGCTTTCGAAATCATTTAAAGAAATACAAAAAATAACGTTAAAAAATAGTTGTTTGTTACTCCAAAGTCTAAAGCGCCCCCTATCGGCATTTTTTGAAATTGAACTTTAAAATTTTATTTCAAGAAAATACTGGCATAAAGAAAATTTTTTGCAAAAACCGCAAACGAATCGACCAATTTTTCCATGTTTTATAATCATTTGAAATTTCGGACCCTAAACTTTAATGCCCCCTATCTCCTTGGGAATACGTCTGGGACCCTTAGTCTCCTATTTAATATTATTTGTCTTTAAGTGTACTATAACCCCTTAAAGTTCTGCCCATCTTTTATGAATCACCCTGTATATAACTGTAAAACTGTGAAAATAAATAATTCAGTAATTTCAGGTTCATTGGGAAAAAAAAGCAGGTGATTCACGAATTAGCTTGCCTCTTTGGAAACAACTAGGCTCTTTGCGAGGAGACGGATTTCAAAATTAGCCTACGGTATATATACAATTAATCTCATATTTTAAACTAAAGTTTTTATAAACTATGAAGAAACGCCCCATTAAAAATTAGATTTTTCTTTTGCACTTAATGTCTGCGTATGATTATCTGCAAGTTGTAATACACATAAACGTATGTTATTTGCAGCTTTAAATATTTTCCAGAAAATTTCTTCCTATTATTTTTTAATTAAGAAATTAATTTTCTTTTCTTTTCCTTTCCTTTTTTTTTAATTTTTTTGTCAAAATTTAAAACCCTAACTAAATATAAATGTTCGGACATTGTATTATGTGTTCTAAAGATAAATAGGGAAACAAGATGAGCTATAAAATACATTGAATTTTATAATTTATTTTTAATTTATTTATCAAACGAAGTGATTTTCAATACTTACAAACAGATCACCTTCTAAACGTAAATCTACGTAACCTATCCATTAAGTTATCTGCCTCTGTAAAATAAAGAGAAAAAGTCAGAATTTATTAAACAAAATGTTTTTACTTTTTCATTAGTTTTATCAATTTACTTCAAAATTGTCTCAAAAAAAATAATATTAGCTAAATTATATTTAATACTAGGTAAAATAATGTACATGTTTATTTCTATTCCAAATATGCTCCAGTAATAATTGCAAATGCTCGGTCACAGCAAGATTGCATGCGCTCTCGCTTAGCAGCCGGTTTCTTCTTCACGTATTGAAGTTCTTTGGATTCTATCATCGATCAGTTAATAATGTGAAAATAATTGACCAGACTTGCCTTTATAGAAAATAGAATCGTTGATATGTTTGAGAGTTGAGACAGATACCTTTAGAATGATCATTATTGATTATTATTGATCACTCATTGCTGTGAGCAACCAATTTTTAAAAGTTGATATTTTCAGCAAAGACTTCAAATAACAAAATCGCAGTGATAATAATTTAACATCTTTTTTCGAAATATTCACAGTGTAAGTTTTGCATTGAAACCATTGATTTTAATTCGTTTAACGTATAAGGTGAAACACTAATTTTTCGAACTGAAATATCCAGATCGATATAAGGATAAAAATTTACAATTTAAGAAAATAAAGAAATGCGAAAACCATGTAGGAATTGAGTTCGTTCGTAAAAATATAACATCCTTGAAACTAGCATTTAGGATCATGCTAAGATGTACCGAAATAAACTAGTCAATGACATTCAAATTAGTTTAAAAGCACAGAAAACTCATACAATAAATTTGTTAGATGCTATTTAGATAGCAAATGCTGCTTGGTAAGCAATTTCCCAGGACGCAGTTTCCAATTGCTTCTATCACGTCGGATTTTAAAAGAAACAAGCTTGTGAAACTGAACCTACCTGCGGAGTGCCCTCCGCGGGGGCCTTTCTAAGGGATCTTAAACCGTATTTACGCATGTTTCGAAGAAAACCACTGAAAACTCCGAGCTGTTACGTCGACCAGCGCGATAGGGGTTTGAAAAGCCAGTTTGAACAGCCAGGGGTTTGAACAAGCCTACCAGCTTCGAAAGTAGAACCTCTCAGCCATTGGTGGGGTTCCTATACATAGGAAAATGTGCAAAAATTATATCAGTTATGGTTTAGAGAGTTTCTGAATTTTATATTTATTATTTGTTTCATTAGTCTTTAATAACAATTTTTAAACAAAGGGTTAAACCTACGAGTACTGAAAAATCACTATATAGGAATTACCGATCGGTCCCAATGTACACATATGTAACTATACACAATTATCAAAATACAAATGCACTACTGATTTATAATGAGTATACTAACGAATAATACAACATAATCTGTACAAAACAGAAAGAAAAAATCATAACGATTCGACAATTATTTTTATTATTTTCAATTTTATCCGCATGACAAAAAAATCTACAAAAAAAAAATTCTTTCCGGTCCAATGGAAAGAAAGCGGGTGTTGGTAGTAAGAAGTAGTGTTAAGATTTCAGCGGATTTTTTTAAATATTATTAATATTATTATAAATATTGACCAGAATTACCAATCATTATTTTTTTTGCTTTAATTAAAAACGGAATGTCTGTCATTAAATAAAATAAAGACTATTATTTGGATATCCTTGTGGATATTTTGAATAAAAACTAGAAGAAAAAATCATCCACCAAACATAGATTATGTAACACTTTCCAACATTTCCAAACAGTTTTTAGAAATCTTTACCGTTTAATAAGGTGAAAGATGATATCTATGTAAACAAGGGATGACCATCCCGGGAACTCAGCTTTCGCTTTTGAGTATAAGTGCAATCCCGGCGGGAAGATGATATCCAAATAAACAATTTGAAAAACGCACAACACATTTAAAAACCCAATTCCAGAAATTACCAACAATATTCGGAAAAATATCTGCATTCTTTTGTGCAGACCTGTATATGATCTACAGATTAGATATATGCTACATAGAATGCTAAAATTTAGTTCAGTTAGAAAACGTTTATTAAACGTTGTACTCACGTAATCCATGTTTCGTAATCCAATCACGTAATCATGAAAATGTTGGAAAGTGTTACATAATCTATGTTTGGCGGATGATTTTTCCTTCTAGTTTTTATTCAAACTATACACAAGGATATCCAAATGATAGCCTTAATTTTATTTAATGATAGACATTCCGTTTTTATTACGTGATTACTATTACGTGATTACGTGCGTAAATGCACAGTTGGAAATTCTCCTTCAGCAATTTCAGTCAATAAACCGAAATGTACTCGAGATGTTTTGCGTTGCCATGTATATATGATCTATAGAGTTTATATTACACACCAATTTGCCTATTATACACCAAGTAATAAGTAAATATTAGTTAAATTTAAAAACGTGTACCGCAACTCAAAACGCATTTACAGCAATTATTATTAACAGCCAGTACTTTAACCGAATTCCTTTGAGTGTCCCTGTAAATGAACGATGAATGCAGTATTCTATAGTAAGCTGCACTTCAGTGCACTTCAGTGATATATATCAATTTCAATATGTTTGAAATAGTGAAACATTATTAAAATAAACCACAAACGATTATTGAGCATAGACCGTAATGAAACGGAAATCTTTTGATTGTCCCTGTAAAGGAACTGCAAGTGTTACACACTTCATTTTCCATACGGAACATGCTATAGTAAACTTTAATAACACATATCAATTTCATGACAATCCAAGCCCATGTATGCGAGTTAAAACACAGACAGACAGACAGACAAACAGAAATCATAAACACCTTTTAACTATGTTGGAAAGTGTTAAAAATCCCACTGAACAGAAAGTTAATGTAATAATTTCATGCAGGGTGTCTATTACTGATCAGAAAAAATTTCTCTGACTTTACCAGGTTTTCCATACCAATTTTTAAAAAATTCCTGGTATCGAGATTTTGTGATGATGTTACACACAAAAAATCTTAAACGTTGGGAATTTGAGAGTGAAACTTTTATTAGATTCTGAAGCACAAACTACTGTTTTTTTTTTTTTTTTTTTTTTTTTGCAAAATTTACCACATGTTGAACATCAATATTTTTTTATTTCATGGTTAATGATTACGTGATGCTCGTAAATTAGAAAAATTTTTCCTAATCTTTTCTTGGTTGTTGAAATTTCTCTAACTTTTTCTTAGAATTTTCAAAAGTCGCTGACTTTTCCTCAGGAATGGTAAATTTTCCTGACTTTTCCCTGACATTTAATTTCCATGCCTGACTTTTCCAGGTGGCTAGACACACTGAGCGCGTCCAGTACTCTCACCGGTACGTAACCGGTAAGGTCGGTTAGTTACCAAAGCGTTCAGTGTTGCTAACCGGTACGCAACCAACGTCGTTCAGAGGAAGTAACCGAAGTGACCGGTAAGGGACCGAACTAACCGAAGAAAAATCTTGGTTAGTTGGGTCACGTGATCGGTTACTTGAAAATTTACGATGATGTAATACAGGTGGCGCTACAAGTAAATAATACCGTTTTCGTTCAGTAGGTCTGTCGACCGGTTAGAAACCGGTCGCTTACCGCCCCGGTAAGTAACCGGTCACATTGGTCGCTTTTGTTAGGCCTACTGGACGCGCTCTTTGTGTCTCTATTTGTCGTTTGGTGCTGCCATCTTCCGGTGATTTATTGAGTATCAAATTACATCGATACATGAAAAAATTCTGTATTATTAATATTGCCTTCAACTTTTATGTTCAACGATAATATTGCATCAATGGAATTGTATAAGAAATAACAATTATAGGTATTTTAAAAAGATTCTGCAAATAGAGTTATAAAAAGTTGTTCTGTAAAGCCAGTTTAATAATGAAACACAGCCCTTCAGAAATAAATAAATAAATAAATAAAAGTTAATAATAACTCAATTTTAGAGTAAATTTTGAACAATTTGACCTACGGCTCCAATATTTTAAATATTAATCAGAGGGGTGGGGTACATAAAAAACAGTTAAAAAAAGTGATTTAATTGAAAAGTATATGTTGTCTTCAAAATGTTAAAATGTGCCAATATTTCCGTAATCGGTTTTTATCATGATTCAATACGTTCCTCAAACTCATATATTTACTATTTTCTATTACTCATATTGATACTCTATTTGTATTATTCCCAAACATTTGAAAAATCCGTTAAACTTCCAATATGACGTCAGATTAATTTGTAAGGGATCGACTACTCTCGTCACGTGAGTGGGCGATGTTTTGAATGAGATCGTAGTTTTTGTCTACAAACCGGCCATGTGCGTAAAAGTTTTATCAATGCTCTCTTTCTCTCCGTTCGATGGATGTCTGAATCTCGGAAATTGTGAGTCGCTGTTTTCTTTCAGTTATGGAAATTTTTTGGAGCTGGTCAATCGATACTGTGGAGTATATAAGTGGTGAATTTTCATTTCAGAGCAGACCTAGCCGAGAGGCAGGGAGATTTAGACTTAGCCGAGAGGCAGAGAGATTTAGACTTAGCCGAGAGGCAGAGAGATTTAGACTTAGCCGAGAGGCAGAGAGAGGAGAGACTTAGATGAGATTGCCCTTGGGACTTGACATTGAGATTTAGCCTCGAGACCTCGCTTCGAGTCTTGAGATTGTTATTTGGCCTCGACATTTATAGTTAAGCTTTAAGTTCCTGTTAAGTTGAATTAAGCCTGTATCAGTGCTTATTAAGTTTGAAATATCAAATTGTTGCATCGTGAATTTGAGCCTTGATAGTTTAATTTTGATTATTGTATAGTTTTGATTTTTTTTTACGCAGCTTAGAGTCGCAAGCTAAAATCTCTCTTTTTATTAAAGTTAGGAAAAAAACAAGTGGAGCTCGCTCAACTTCCCTACCTGTTTGGTTTTAATAAACTGGTTTTAGTCTTAAAATAGACTTATTTTTGTCTCCTTCTCTACCACACGGCCTGACAACAAAGATGGCCGTCACAAATTTTCTTTTTTAATTCTCTAATGACGTCATATTAAGCTGCTTTCTGTATTTACACATGCTCATACTCCTTTTATTATTGAGAAATGTTTGAAAATTTCCATTTTATTACCAATATGACGTCATATTAATCTTTTTTCAATTGGTGAAACTTTTTATTTCATTTTCATTTTTCACGTGGAAATCTTTCAATAGAAAATTAATTATTGTAGAAAGAATTTTATTGTGGATTTTTAATTGTTGGCAACTGCTATAACAAAAAATGTTTAAATTTAATGGGAAAAGGCTGTTAGATTTTTGTTTTTTTTATCACTCTATATTAAAATAATACGATTTTTTCAAATTTTAATATTTTGAGCTTGAAAGTAGGTATTCAGCAATAAGTACACAAATTTTCATGCCTGTAAGTTATATAGTTTCTGGGAACCGGCTTTGTGACAGACAGACAACGAAGCAATCTATCAACTACAATGTAGTTGATAGATTAAATTGGTGTTTTGTTTCAAGTGGCGAATGCTTTATTTTGTAAGATATTCAAATAAACGATGTTATCTAGTACCAAATAATTATTCTATTTTTACTCGGAAATTCCAATTTTTCGAACACCAGTTCAATAATTACGACTGCGAACTTACTATCATAATATAGTAATATGCAATTATCAACGAGTATCGGAGTTCAGTATTGTAAAATCATCACATATACATACACACACACACACATATATAATAAAACTTTTGTAAATTATATACACACATACACACACACACACACACATATATATATATATAGATTATATTGCCATTATTAAATATTTTATTTTATAATTAATTTTAAGGACTTTATTGATATGGAATACTCTTATTCTTTTTTCATAAATATGTAAAATAATACATAAAATCAGCCAGTAAAAAATTATTTAACGCTATTGAAAACCGTATTAGGAATAACATAGCATGAATAACTCTTTTAAATAGCAACAAGCTTTTCAAAAATTTATTTTAACAAAATTTTACTTTGAACGTAATTTTAAACTTTTTTTTTTTAATTTTTTTTTTTGTTCTAAACTTTGATGTGCCAAAATCTCTTCAATCCAAAAATCTCCTCTTTCCAATTCCTTTTCAAAAATTCGACATTCTCAACATATGAAGAGAATTTTCTTTTCATGAGGACTTATCTGGAATAAGTTACGAAACAGCTTAGAAGCAGAAAAGGCCAAAAAGAAAAAAATGAAGGAAAAAAAACATGTGTATTATACATCAATAAAGTTTATCATTTTTAACACTCATCAAAACACATTGTTTGCTAAATATGGATGCTTTCAAAAAATACACTTAAATTATTTTTTTTTAATCAATGTAAAAAGTAAATAGCAGTATGTAAAAAAAAATTTTTTACAGTAAAATTGATTTTTCCCTTAAAAAAATAATATAAAAAGGAAAAAGGAATTTATTAAAATTGACTTTTTCCTTCTGTCTAAAATAGAATAAAGCATTGTATTGTAATAGAATCTTTTGTTGGACTTCCGCTTTTAAACGGATTTATACGTTTTAGGGGTTAGAGATCCCGAAAAACACGTTTTTACAAAATGTATGCCTGTCTTCGTGTCCTCTTTGTAACATCATCGCAACGTGTATGAAGATATGCATAAAAACAAACCCAAACTTCATATACAATGTCTCACAAAAGTGTTCGTATACGTTAAAATTTTGGAGTAAAAAGGATTTTTCCTGGAATTGATTTAGAATATGAAGTCCAATACTTTTTCACACCCTCTCTATGTTATTCCAAATAACACCCAGCATTTTTTTTAAAATATTGACTGTTTTCTTTTTTATCAAAAAATAAAAATAGAAGGAGGTAGAGAAAAAACACGCCACAAAAGTCTTCGTACACTGAAACATTTTCGGATAAATTCATAATTAAAATTATCGTCTGTCATTCTATTTCTTATTTTTGCATTTTGGTGACATTAAAAAATAGTTTGGCTTTATATTTTGCTAGATTGGTCCGTAATATTCTGTTTATTATTAAAAATGGCCCGTAATCGTAAAGAAACAACTAACAGCATTCGAAAATTAATTATCTTTCATCATAATAGTGGTAAATCAGTTAGAAATATTGCTAAATTAGTTAATTTATCAAATTCTACAGTGCAGTGATAAAACGCTTTAAAGAAGAAAATCGGATCTAAAACAAAGTAAGAAAAGGTCGTCCGTCAAAGTTAAGACAACGTGATCGAAGAATTATAATTAGAAAAATTGTAAAAAATCCGCGTTTAAGTGCTGTAAAAGTTGCTACAGAATTTAATGAAAAATATTCTAGTTCAATTTCACCTGAAACTGTTCGACGCGTTCTGAGATCAGCTGGATTAAATGGGCGTTCTGACCGTAGAAAATTTTTTGTTAGCGCGAAAAACAGAAAGCTCAGGCTTTTCTTCGCAAAATCAATGATATATAAGCCGGAATCGTATTGGAATAATGTCTTATTTGCAGACGAAAGCAAATTTAACATTTTTGGCTCCGATGGGCGTATAATTGTATGGAGAAGAAAAAATGAAGAACTTAATCCCAAGAACTTAGTTGGAAGAGTTAAGCATGGTGGTGGAGGTGTCCTTGTGTGGGGGTGCATGCCAGCATCAGGACTAGGTAATTTAGTATTTATTGATGGCATAATGGATCATGCTCTTTATTTAAATATTTTAAAAGACAATTTAAAATTA